>LR749582.1:1815731-2183681 GCA_902729485.2 Mus minutoides
TTTTTTTTTTTTTTTTTTTTAAGATTTATTTTATTTATTATATGTAAGTACACTGTAGCTGTCTTCAGGCATTCCAGAAGAGGGCGCCAGATCTCATTAAGGATGGTTGTGAGCCACCATGTGGTTGCTGGGATTTGAACTTATCACCTTTGGAAGAGCAGTCGGGTGCTCTTACCCGCTGAGCCATCTCACCAGCCCCAACTTTTTTTTTAATTAAGTATTTTATTAATATGAGTACAGCATAGCTGTCCTTAGACGCACACCAGAAGAGGGCATCTGATCCCATTACAGATGGTTATGAGCCACCATGTGGTTGCTGGGAGTTGAACTCAGGACCTCTGGAAGAGCAGTCAGTGCTCTTAACCACTGAGCCATCTCTCCAGCCCCACAACAATGAAAGGAAAACATTTCATTGGTGCTGGCTTACAGTTTCAGAGGTTTAGTCCATTATTGTCATGGTAGGAAACATAGCCGTATTCAGGCAGACATGGTGCTGGAGGAGCTGAGAGGTCTACATCTTGATAGGCAGGCAGTAGAAGGAGCCAGTGTGCCGAACTGGGCATAGCTTAAGGGTAAGAAAGCTCAAAGCCCACCCCACAGTGACACACTTCCTCCAGCAAGGCCACACCTCCTAATAGTGCCACTCCTTTTAGGCCAAGCATTCAAACACATGGGTCTATGGGAGCCAAACCTATTCAAACCACCACAGATAGTGTTCCCCAACTTACCTGATCAAAGAGCCTCTCTGGATCTTAATTAACAAGATTCTGGTTCAGTAGGTCTGCAGTTCTGCAATTTGCGATTTTTAAAGATTTACTTTTATTATTTTATGTATCTTGGTGTTTTGCCTGACAGTAGGTATGTGTACCATGTGTAGGCCATGCCCATGGAGACCAGAAGGGGGCACTGGAACTGGAGTTACAGATGGTTATGAACTGCTATGTGGGTCCTAGAAATGGAACCTGGACCTTCTGCAAGGGCGGTCAGTGTTTGAACCACTGAGCCATTCCAGTATGAATTGCTAATAAAGAAGGCGTTATAACTTCTACTTTCTATGTGAGAAAACTGAGACTTGGGGTAATGTCTCCATAGTCTCACAACTGGTTGACAGGGCAGAACTAGTGTCCAGCTGCCTTGGAGTCAATCCAGTGATCTTCCTATTAGACCCCAAAGCCATACCACCTACAGGGACTCCTGAACGTAGGCAGTTGATAGATGCTTCCTAAAGTACATATCTTACTTTCTAGGCCCCACACAGGGAAAGAACTATTTCCAAAAGATATTTACATTCCACTTTACCCAGCCTCACCCTGAAGCCTGTAACATCGTGCTCTGCCCTAGGGACTCAACAGATGTTTGTGAGCAAATGCATATAATATGATTACTGGACTGTGCACAGCTCCATCAGCGACCTCTGGCTGTGCTCCAGGCTGTAAACGAGCTTCCCAGAACTGATCTGGATACTGCAGCTATGGTCTGACCCAAACTGTGTACAGCAGAGTTCCTGCAATCTTAAAGGAACTGCTGCCTGTGCTGGGGTCCCGACCTGTTGGAATGACATGAGCCCTCTTCGGAGCTGGCAGGACGGGTTACTGACACCTGCTCCTTCTTGCTAGTTCAGCATTTATTGTGGCTTCCTCATAACTTCCTAATCCTTTAAATTTTTTTTCTTTATGTGTATGATGTTTTCCTTGCATATGTCTGTGCACTGTATGTGTGTGTACAGTGTGGAAGCCAGAAGAAGGTGTCAGATCCCCTTGAACTGGTGTTCCAGAAGGTTGTGAACCTCTGTGTAGGTTCTGGGAATCGAACCTGGGTCCTCTGGAAAAGCAGCCAGTGCTCTTAAGCTCTATGCTCTCTCTCCAGCCCCTAGCCTCCCATTCTTTAACAATTACAACTCTGTTCTACTCATAAGCTCCACTAGACTCTGGAACATAGGACTCTGCAGAACAGACTGAAGAGCACAGCTTCTCCCTATTCTGTGTGTTTGGAATTGTTCCCAACAGGCTAACGGAGATTCAATGAAGCTGTGGTTACCTGAAGGACATTAGGTCCATCAACATTCTATTATGGACAGGGAAAGAGCTCATGTGGCCCCACCCTTGTCTGAGGGACAATGGACAGTTAATTGTGGCTGGGATGAGAGATTTGGCTTCCTTTAGTGATGTGGCCTTTCATAAATTTCCTGTACCACTAAATAAGCTCCCACTTATATTTGTGCAGGAAAACTTGATTAAACTTGAACACACACACACACACACACACACACACACACACACACACACGGGAAGCTTGAGGGGAGGCAAGTTGGTATGAAACAGGATTTTAGTGGGAGGCATGGTGGTGAAAGAGAGTCATGGGGTGTGTGAGAGTGACTGCAATTCATTGTGTACATGTATGAGACTGGGAAAGGATAAAAATAAATTTAAGAAAAGTGCCTCAACCAAAGACGCAGACAGTCTGCTCCTGCTTCCTATGTATGCAGTGCTTACTGCCTGTTAAGAGACTCTGTTGGGATGGATAAGCTAGCTAAAGTCTCAGTACCCAATTAGGCAGGTATTCTTATTGTCTCTGCAGTGTAGGTTAAGTAACCTGCCCTGTCACAGTGAGGGAGAGCAAGGACAGGAAGCCTGGCTGCGGAGGCTGCACTCTAAACCACAAAAGGACACTTCTCTTCCCTGGCTCTTTTTTGCTCTTCCAGCTAGCTTGTGAACTTGGCTGTTAACATCTCTTATAACACAGGCAATTTGATGCGCTCTTATTATAGGTAAAGGCCATATCAGCCAAATTTATAATTAAAGTGATAATTATTTTTTTATTTTTAAAGATTTATTTATTTATTATATGTAAGTACACTGTAGCTGTCCTCAGACACCCCAGAAGAGGGCATCAGATCTCATTACGGATGGTTGTGAGCCACCATGTGGTGCTGGAACTCACGACCTTCAGAAGAGCAGTCGGCGCTCTTAACCACTGAGCCATCTCTCCAGCCCCACATGATAACTAACTAAGAACAGTATAAATGGTTGAAGTTCCTCAAACCTAATGGAACTGGATGCAGAAAGCATAATAAGATCTGGGCATGGTGACACACGATTTTAATTTCAGCACGTGGGAGGCAGAAATAGGTGGGTTTCTGTGCGTTTGAGGACATCCTGATCTATATAGTGAGTTCCAGGATAGCCAAGATTATGTAGAGAAAGCCTGTCTCAAAACAAAACAAAACAAAACAAAGAACAAGAAAAATAAAACAGACAATCAAAAAACAAAAAGAGAAAGGTTAGAGGAGAAAGACCTATTCACCCCAAGAGTTAGTCAAATGGCCACAGATAAGAGAGAGAAATCCTTAGCTACTCATTTAACAGTTATTCTTCCCTAAGTGGAAAACCCATAACGTTCTAAACTGTAATATTAAGCTCTCCAGATACAATGCAAACTAGTCAAGAATTTGTATGGTATGAAAACTAGCTGAGAAGTCTCAGAGATGGCTAAAATTTAATTTTTGACTTAAAAGCCTTTAAAAATCAAAAGAGAGGGTTGCATGAACAGAAAAAGAAAATATTTTCAGGTTCCTGATAAAAATCTTAAAAAAAAAAAAGCCAAATCCCCTTTAAATGATGCAGCTGTAGGGGATTCTTTTTTGTAACCATGCCTCGGAAATGATCCTCTATCTCTGGAATGCCGGTCAGGTACCGGGAGACTGTGGTAGCAGAATCCCGTTCTTCAAGGATGAAATAACAGTTTGGACTATGAAGTTGTCAGATATTTTTCCTAGAAACATCTATCTGGTGACTCAGTGCAGGGCTTTGTGAGTATCAAAAGTCAAGACAATGTTCATCATTTAGCTGCCTGGAACAATCATTCCATAACGGCAGGGCAGCCTTGACTGAGAGCTATAGATTAAACACCATTAGATAGCTTTGATAAATCCAAGGAACCCAGAGCATGTACACTGTCTGTGGTACCTCCTCAGGCCCACATCATCATCCATCCAAGGAGCCCAGAGCACGTACACTGTCTGTGGTACCTCCTCAGGCCCACATCATCAACTGTACACTGTGTGGGGTACTTCCTCCGGACCACATCATCATCCATCCATTTTCAGCCTCCAGTTAACTTGTTCATCTTTGTGGTTTCTGCAGACCACCCGGAGCTTTCAGGAAGTGTGAATGGTTGAGGTGACAAGGGCAAGTGTGAATGACAAAAAGGGAGTGTGACACCAACTGTCTAAAAAGAAGGAATTACTCACCTCTAGGATGAGAAAGACATCAAAGTATGAGCATGTTCAAAGTATGAGTAAGGTACAGAGCAAAAAAAAAAAAAAAAAGTGATAATTTATAAGGTAGGAAGGGGTTGCAGAAATTCCCTTACAAAAAGAGCCATCAGAAATGAAACAAAATGGGAAATGCAAGTGAACTTCTTGATATAAGAAGAGTACACACCAACATGAGCACTAAACTTTTATCCCTTTAAGCAATTCTTCACCTATGTCCTTTTTGCCGACTGTTCCAGGATAACCTCCAATTTTTATAGGCCCCGCTTTCTGGAGATGCTGTAAGAACATAAGTGTTATAGCTGTTACTCCACAAAATGAAAGAACACTTAAAATATCCAGTTTGGGGGCTGGAGAGATGGCTCAGTGGTTAAGAGCACTGATTGCTCTTCCAGAGGCCCTGAGTTCAATTCCCAGCAACCACATGGTGGCTCACAACCATCTGTCATGGAATCTGATGTCCTTTTCTGGTGTGTCTGAAGACAGCCTCAGTATACTCATATTCATAAAATAAATAAATATCTCTTTTAAAAAAAAACAGAGTACCCACTGGGGCTGGAGAGACTCTCAGCAGTTAAGAGCACCTACTGCAGCACCCACATCAGGAATTTATGAACACCTGTAACTCCAGCTCCAGAGGATCCAACACCCTCTTCTGGGTTCTGCAAGGGCACCTACACACATAGTATAGCCCCCCACCCCCCCACACACAAACACAAACTAGATTTTGGATTCTTGCTTATTACTTAATTTTAATTTTAATTTTTAAGGTGGGACTTTATATAACCCCTGCTGGTCCTGACCAAACTCAAAGGGTCTTGAATGCTAGGCAAGCACTCTACCAAGTATATCCTCAACCCCAAATTTTTGTGTTCTCCAGACCCGAAAGTTTGCATCCTTAAAGGGTGTCTTCCGCCACCATTCTCTACTTTGATTCCAATGGTCAATATCAGTCAGTCCAACAGAAGAAAAAATACTCCTAGTGTGGAGGGACACGAATCATCCAGTCTCATAAGCTAGTAGATGCATGCAGCCTCTTTTGTTCAAGCCCTGAGCTAGACAAATAACCTTTGAAATTCTAGTTAGCAACACTGAGTTTATCTATTCCAGCAAGAGGAAATAAATGCAGACTATATATAAATAACCTGTTGCTATTTATCCTGCACAGGTTGTCTTTTGTTGTGAATTAATAGATAGTTGTTTGGCCTCAAAAGCAGCTGTGGGAGAATTATTATGAGTCAATTCTCTATACAGTGCCACCCAAAGGACTTCCTGGGACAATGCCTTGTTCCTCTGGGTAGCTGGCCACATGTCACTGCTATTTTCAGCGTGGCTAGGAAAACTGAAGATGTGGTTTCTAATGCTATTTGTTTGTAATTAATTCCAATAGCCAAATGTGCTGAGTAATGGCTATGCCTAGCCTTTTGTGACTCAACACAAGGTCTGTGGATCCAAAGCACTAACGTCTCGCGTGTTAGAACCACAGGCTACTGGACCTCTAACGTCTCGAGTGTTAGAACCACAGGCTTCTGGACCTCTAACGTCTCGCGTGTTAGAACCACAGGCTTCTGGACCTCTAACGTCTCGCGTGTTAGCACCACAGGCTACTGGACCTCTAACGTCTCGAGTGTTAGAACCACAGGCTACTGGACCTCTAACGTCTCGCGTGTTAGAACCACAGGCTACTGGACCTCTAACGTCTCGCGTGTTAGAACCACAGGCTTCTGGACCTCTCTCTGGACTAGTGATTCAGAAGCTCACTATTAACAAGAGTCCTCAGTTTGCGTATTTTTAAAAATTTAAGTGTACTTGAGATTAAAAGAGACTGAAGAGCTATCCAAATTACAGATACCAACTCTTTTGTTGTTTATTTGTTTGTTTGTTTGCTTGTTTTTCAAGACAGAGTTTCTTTGTGTAGTCCTGGCTGTCTTGGAACTCTCTCTGTAGACTCAGAGATCACCTGCCTCTGCCTAAGTACTGTGATTAAAAGGGTGTACCTCAACCACCTGGCTTAGGTACCAACCCTTAAAATTGTTGTCCAGCTCAAAGGGCCCTTTTCTTTTTTGTGACTATGTTTTCCCTACCTTCAAACACAGTAGAAAGAGAAGTGGGATAGAAAGATAGACAGACAGATGGATAGACGAGAGCCTAGAATGCTGGTGTCTAAAGGAAGAGTAGGGGAGGGCAAAGCAGGATAGGAAGAACATGAATTTTTCCAGGGATATTTGCATAATATTTGCAATGCATTTAAATACAATGATAGTATTTCCTTGTCAGTTATTGAATAAGGATAGTGGATTTATAGGTGTTCATTGCATACTTTCAGTATGTTTGAAATTTTTTCAAAATTAAAAAATAGATGCGTCGGGCAGTGGTGGCACATATCTTTAATCCCAGCACTTGGGAGGCAGAGACAGGTGGATTTCTGAGTTCGAGGCCAGCCCGGTCTACAGAGTGAGTTCCAGGACAGTCTACACAGAGAAACCCTGTCTCGAAAAAACCCAATAAATAAATAAATAAATAAATAAATAAATAAGTGAATAAACACAACTTCAGAGACCATGTGTGTGATAACAGCTTCAAGAGGGCCTCCAGTATTCCTCTTCTACTGGAATTCATGCCCTCATGTGGTCTCTTTCCATCAGGATTCGTCTCTGTGACCAAAGTGGAGATGGCATCAAGACTTGAAAGAGCTGGGTCATTGTGACTTCTGTCTTGCAGGCTCTTGGATCTCTCGCCTGCCAGAAGCTGTCCCGTCAGGGCACTTAAGCAGTCTTGAGCCCTGACCTGGAGAGTCATTGAGGTTTCTCAATGACAACAGCCAACCATCTGAGGGACCCATGTGACCCTCTGTGAAAGCTGACCCTCCGGTCCCAGTCAAGTTTTCTGATGATGAGCTTCTACATGGCATGTACCTATGGCCGAGAAACCGCCACCAGGACTGCCTAGCATGCTTCTCTGGCATCTCTGGCCAACAGAAATTGTGTTTTACAGCAATTGATTTCCTGATTCCTCTTTCCTCCTTCTCCAAAAAGGACCACCCACCCTTCTTGACTTTTCACCATGCCCAGATTAAACAGAAAAGGGAAAAAAAATCTTTTCAGATCATGCATAAGTTTAATGTGCTAATACCCCTTAGAAGAGATAATACAGTCACTTAAATTCACAGTAAAAACATGGGAGAGATCTAGCTCCTTTCTTTTTTAAACTCTTAGCAAGCTAATTTGTTGAGAGGTTAATTTCAGGCGTTGTCTTGCTACTGTAAAAGACTGGAAAGAAAAACTTGCTAATTTTGCCCTCTGTGTCCACTATCTCAAGAATGAATTCTCGGATGACAAGGTCTTGGTTCATCCTGGGTCTTGCCCCCAATTATCAATTTTCATACTTTGATTAACAGCTTCTTTGTGCGTAGGGAGGCCATCTTACAGAAAACACCTCAGTGCCCACCACTGACCTTCACTTTTGATAATTAATAGAGAAAGTATCATGATCCGACAACCAGAATGTGCAGGTACTGCTTCGGGAAGAAGGTAAGTGGGAGAGGACGGGGAAGTGGGGAGACAGGTGGGTTGTCTGTGGAAGTACACCCCTCCAAGCCAAGTTGTGACTAGCAAGCTTGCAGGCTAAGAAGCTGTGCTCTTCAATGGTACTCCAAGATGTACAGACTAGTGGCATGAAAAATAGAGAGAGAAGAACAAAAACAAAACCAAAAAAACAAAATAGTTCTTCTCCCAAATAGTAGTGAGTTCACAGCTCCGCAGAGAAAGCAGAAGGAACGTCAAAAAAACAACAACAAAAACAAAACAAAACAACAACAACAACAACAAAACGCGACTAATGAATTTCCCGCCAACACTGACAGCGGGAGGCGAGCCAGATTTCTTTAATTTGGAAAATTGAAAGACGCGTGTCGCTTCTTGCCCCGGAGTCAGTTCACTGGTTCCAGCGAACTCACTCCTGTTAGACTTACTTTTCCCGACACTGGGTTTGGGGAGGAGGAGCGGTACTGGAGCATGAAGAGAATGGAAAAAGGGTAGTGGCTAGGGAGGAGAGGCGCTTGAGGGGCCACTGCTCGCTAGCTCTGGGCCCAGCCGGGATGGTAGAGGAAATGACCCCCGACTGCAGCCTGCGGCCGGCGCGTCCGCCGGGAGCCGGAGACAAACACACGCACGTGCGCCCCGCCCCCGCCGCGCGCACGCGCCCCGAGGCTCCGGCGGCGGCGACGGGCGGGCGGGTGCGCGCGCGCGGTGCTCGCTGCCCCCACGCTGCTCCCTCGGTTGGGATCGCGGCGTCTCCCGCTCGCCGCACTGCTTCTCGCCTGGCCGGTGGCTCCGGAGGGCGGCAGTCGTGCCAGGTGGGCTCGGGTGGACGGGCGCGGCGGTCCGGGCGAGGCGGCGGCGCGGGTGGACAGCGCGGAACCCAGCAAGTTCCTCGCAGGCGATGTCGCCGGGCGCGGGCCCCTGCGTACGCCGGGCGCCGTGACAGGCCGGCCGGGGAGGCGCGGACGGGGGAGGCCGCGACGGAGCTCCCGGACTGGCCATGGGCTGAGACGCATCCTCGCGGAGCAGGTGCAGTGACCCGAGGGTCTAGGGAGGAAACCCGCGCCACAGGCCCCGGGAACCTTGGGCCCTTCTCAGCCCAGTACCCTGTTGACCTTCCCTGGGTTCCTCGGGTAAGGCCCTGATGACCCCGCCTCCAAACCTCGAGCGTGCAATCCCTGGTGACACCCCACCACTGCCACCACAGGGGACACGCTGTGCACACCCTCACTCTAGACCTGCGACCCTAGCCCACTGGGCCTTTGCGCCAATGCCTCTGATGCCCTAGTATTTTGAGCCCCAGCCTGCCTCACTGTGCCTGGGAACTACCCAGGATAGCTTGCCCTCTCTGCTCACCAAAGGGTGGGAGAGGAAAGTGGGAGTGGTGGTCTTTCCCCCCTGAGTCCTTGGTGACTACAAACCCATCCTCTTTCTCCCAAGCCTGTAGTGAAAGTGACCATTCCATACTCCACCAGAACATGCCGGGGTGACTCCCTCCCAGATCCTGTGGCCTTCCTCGCTCTTCCCAGTGACACTATGCAACCCCAGCGTGACCTGCGAGGCCTCTGGCTCCTGCTGCTCTCCGTGTTCCTGCTTCTCTTTGAGGTAGCCAGGGCGGGCCGATCCGTGGTTAGTTGTCCCGCCAACTGCCTGTGCGCCAGCAACATCCTCAGCTGCTCCAAGCAGCAGCTGCCCAATGTGCCCCAATCTTTGCCCAGCTACACAGCACTGCTGGACCTCAGCCACAACAACTTGAGCCGGCTGCGGGCCGAGTGGACCCTCACCCGTCTGACCAACCTGCACTCCCTGCTGCTGAGCCACAACCACCTGAATTTCATCTCCTCTGAGGCCTTCGTCCCTGTCCCCAACCTTAGGTACCTGGACCTCTCCTCCAACCATCTTCACACGCTGGACGAGTTCCTGTTCAGCGACCTGCAGGCGCTGGAAGTGCTGTTGCTCTACAATAACCACATTGTGGTGGTGGACCGGAATGCCTTTGAGGACATGGCCCAGCTGCAGAAACTCTACTTAAGCCAGAATCAGATCTCTCGCTTTCCTGTGGAACTCGTCAAGGATGGGAACAAATTACCCAAACTGATGCTCTTGGATCTGTCCTCCAACAAGCTGAAGAAGTTGCCCCTGACTGACCTGCAGAAATTGCCAGCCTGGGTCAAGAATGGGCTGTACCTGCATAACAACCCCCTGGAGTGCGACTGCAAGCTCTACCAGCTCTTTTCACACTGGCAGTACCGGCAGCTGAGCTCTGTGATGGACTTCCAGGAGGATCTGTACTGCATGCACTCCAAAAAGCTGCACAATGTCTTCAGCCTGGATTTCTTCAATTGCAGCGAGTACAAGGAAAGAGCCTGGGAGGCTCACCTGGGAGACACCTTGACCATCAGGTGTGACACCAAGCAGCAAGGGATGACCAAAGTGTGGGTGTCCCCAAGCAATGAACAGGTGCTAAGTCAGGGGTCCAATGGCTCAGTGAGCGTGAAGAACGGCGACCTTTTTTTTAATAAGGTACAGGTTGAGGATGGGGGTGTGTATACCTGTTATGCCATGGGGGAGACTTTCAACGAGACACTGTCTGTGGAGTTGAAAGTGTATAACTTCACCCTGCACGGACACCATGACACCCTCAACACAGCCTACACTACCCTGGTGGGCTGTATCCTCAGTGTGGTTCTGGTCCTCATATACTTGTACCTCACCCCTTGCCGCTGCTGGTGTCGGGGTGTGGAGAAGCCTTCCAGCCATCAAGGAGACAGCCTCAGCTCCTCTATGCTCAGTACCACACCCAACCATGACCCTATGGCTGGTGGGGACAAAGATGATGGTTTTGACCGGCGGGTGGCCTTCCTGGAACCTGCTGGACCCGGGCAGGGTCAAAATGGCAAACTCAAGCCAGGCAACACTCTGCCGGTGCCCGAAGCTACAGGCAAGGGCCAACGGAGGATGTCCGATCCAGAGTCGGTCAGCTCGGTCTTTTCTGATACACCCATTGTGGTGTGAGCAGCGTAGGCTGATGGGGAGGTTCTGCCCCAGGAGAGGTAGTGTACCCCTGAGGGATATGAGGGGGTGGAAGAGAGGGCTGGATGCCCAAGGGAGTGGGTTCCTCCTGACCACCAGGGAATCGGTCATGGGCACCGGAGGAGGCGAGACCCCAGTGAGGGTGTGGATGCTGCAAGTTTCACCTATGGATATCCTCAGGCAGATGCCACACCCCTACCCAAAGCCTTGGCTATTCTCAGTGTGGGAGAGGAGGACAGGAACGAGGAAAGGGGGTGAGGGGAGGAGCAGATTCCCTAAACTTTTTTTGAGGTCATCCCTAGCTCCTTAAGAGAAAACCATTTGAAAAACAATGTTTTTTTTTTTCTGTCTCTGCCCACCCACACCTGTGAGGTTGTGTGTTTGGGGGAGCCTTCACAGGAGCCATGCTGGGAAGCTGCAGTATCTTCTCTGGTCGGGAAGTCACATTCATAGCTAGAGAACTGGAAACCTTTGGGAAATGAGTCAGGAAAAGGCTGAGACCTGGATCAATAACACTCCCTAAAGCTGCTGCGAGACTTCTCACTAGAGCTTCTTCTTTCCCTGGGAGTCCTGAGTGGGTGGGTCTCTGCAGGAGCCTGGCCTCTTGCCTGTTAGTTATGGCAGCAATGTAGGACACTGTGTCTGTGCCTTGTCCTGGGGCAGGTGGCACAGATGGGTACAGAATGAATTAATAGGTCCCTGTCATAGCATACAACTTGTAGATAGGGCATAAATTCCAGGTAGGCTAATTCCCTGGCTGGGGGAAAGCTTTAACTAGTATTTGACTCCCAGTGTCTGTCTGTCGGGACAAGAGTCAGGGATACTGAGGAAGAAGCATTGTGATGCCTGCCACCACTGTGGCACAAGGGCTGCCACACTTGCTAGAAGAACGGGGAAACCAGCTTCTTTGATGTAGCAGCCAGCCAGACCTACCTGATTTTCCATGTATGCCATCCCTTCTGTCAACCTTCTAATCAGCTCAGGTGGGGGGTTCTGTGCCTTCCATAGAAGGCTGCTCTGCAAAGGAGAAGTTGGAAAAGCCCAGTCCTGCTCGGTTAGAATAGGTCTGGAGATACACAGGACCTCGCGTTTATCTTCTCTGTGCTAACAAGGCTGCCTCACTCCAGCAAAGTGTGGGGTTTTTGTCATCTGAAGGGTTGGAACCTAGTGGTCTCTGTCCCAGAATGGCGATACAGAGTGTGGCTTAGAGTTCTGTGCTCCCCCACCAGTCTGGAAGGCAGGCAGTCTTGTCACAGAGGCAGAACATAGAGGCACTACACTTTGAAAAGTCAGTCAGATATCAGGGCAGTTGTAGCTGTCAGAGCAGATGCACTTAAAAACAAACCCAGCCTTAGCTTCCATCCAGGCTCGCAAAATGTTTTGGGTACAGAGATGACTGTGCCCTGCATCCTGTGAGCATACTGCAGGCCCCAGGGGCAGCTGTTCTGAGCTTTGGAAGAGGGTTGGGCAGGGCAGAGGTGAACGTGTTTCCCAGTGTTGGTCTTTTCCGGTGTCTTTTCTTTCCCTTGTTTCCTGTGGTTGGAAGTCATCCAGGTCCTCCAGTTTCCTGACCTGCTTTTGGGGTTCTTAAGGGGTGTTGTTTAGCTGTGGGTGAGGGCTGCCTAGTGTTAGGAGGGCCTGTCAGGCTGCTTATAAGGACTGGGGAAAAGAAACAGAAGTAAACATTGTCCCCTGTATGCTCCTGGGATCTCAAGGCTGCTGTCCATCCTTTATTAGTAACCTAGTTTTGTCAAGAGAGAAGTGCAGCGATTCCTCTTAAGTAGTTGCATGCTCATAGGTATGCATGCTCATAGGTATGCATGCACACCAGCACCTTGACCTCCACCAGGACAGCGAGTCTGCGGCCCCCTCTGATGCCACCGTTTATAGAACGGCCTCCACCCCCAGCACACAACTTCTCACACACAGTTTTCTTGCACTGCAGGAGAGACAGTGACCATGCCAGGCTCCTCAAATGCACAATGTCTTGTACTTTAATTTCCGAGCACCCTGAACTTTTTTGCCCGTATCTCCATGGAGCTGAATCACCTTTCTGCCGATGTGGAGTTAGGGGGACCACACACTGGATGGAGCCTTTGGGAGAAGCGGGGGTGGGGTGGGGGTGGGGGTGGTGTGAGGTACTAGCTAGTTCATCAGACTCCTCCGAAACCCTCCTAAAAAACTACATTCCTACAAGACAGGGGGCTAGGGCCAGAGTAATGAGGACTCCAAAGGATGCTGGCAGAGGCTAAGCAGCTCTGGATTGTTCTTCCTGTGTCCTAATAGACAAGACTTGGAGAGGAACTGGTTGTATTCCAAAGACTTCCGGGGACTTTGTCACCAGAGGTTGAAGAACCAGACCTCCACCCTCAAACTCCTCAGGGAATGAGAAAATCTTTTAGGTGGCAGAATCCTCTCCTGACACCATCATGGGCTGTGAGACTCTTTAAAATGGAAGTCAAATGAAGTTTGCCTTCTGGGGCATTCTAGTTGAGCTCCTGAGGACCAGGAGGGCCATTTTCTATTTAAGTCCTACTCCGCAGCCTAACTCTCCCTACTACATCCACTAACTTGGGCCCTAGTTCAAGACACCTGCAGGACATGTCTGGATGCTCCACCAAAAAAACATTTAACTGATTGGTCTCTCCTTGTGGTTTCAGTTCTTATAACCCAATGGTAGCTTTGTCCTTGTAGGTGGGGTGTATGTGTGTGTCCATACTCTGCATATATGATCCCATTAGACCTTGGGAAGAAAACAGCCAGGTGTAGATATAAGGAAGGATAGCCTTCACCCCATCTGTACCCATAAACTGTATTGCCCAGAAAGGAAAAGCAGGATTCTCTGGAGACAGGATGTGACAGGGCTCTACGGTCTGTGTAATTATCTGTGATCTTTTTCTTTGCCGTTATCTATGGGGCCCCTGAAAGAGGCCAGGAAAGGGTAGACCTGTCTGAGGAGAACAAAGCCAACTTTCCGGGTTTGTGTTTGTTCTTGCCTTGTAATTCTTTTTTTTTCTGTGTCTAGGACTCTTCCCCCCACTGTGTACACCGGGCTGGCAAACCTCAGAGCCCATGGGCTCTATAACTAGACAATGACCATTAAACCTGGCTTGAGTCTCTGCTCTGGCACAGTTTGTGGTTGGTTTATTTACCTTAGCATGTTCAGTATACTTAAAAAGGGTGTGACATCAAAAGAGAGAATCGCTTCCAAGTGTTGTTATCTGCATCATCTAGGAAACTAAGTATAAAATCTGAATCATCCAGGCATCAAGATTAGAGAAGAGGATGGCAAACTTTTTCTCTCAAGCCAGACAGTAAATATTTTGGGCTGTAGAGGATTCACCATCTATTAAACCTCCACTGCACTGCTGTAGCAGGCAAACATCCACAGACAGTATATAGATGAATGACCATGGTTCATTCCCAGTGTAGCAGTCTGTTTGCTGGAGGGAAATGCCCAAGGCAGAGCATTTTTTTTTTTTTTTTTTGGTTTTTGTTTTTTTTTGAGACAGGGTTTCTCTGTATAGCCCTGGCTGTCCTGGCACTCACTTTGTAGACCAGGCTGGCCTCGAACTCAGAAATCCGCCTGCCTCTGCCTCCCGAGTGCTGGGATTAAAGGCGTGCGCCACCACGCCCGGCGGCAGAGCATTTTATAAGGGAGAAAAGGTTTACGTAGCGTATAGTTTTAGAGGATGGAAGTTGAAGATCCGGTGGTGCCACCGGTGGTTCATGTCATGAGGGCCATGGTTTGTGTCATTGCAATAATGGGAGGAAATGCAGAAGGGATCACAGAAAGAAACAGGGTAAAAGACAAACTCCATGATCTGTTTGCCCTCTTTATAACAACTTGTTCTTGTGAGAACAAACCAGGGCCTGATGAGAACTACATTACTGTCTTCAGAGGACGATGCCCCAGTGACCTAACTAGCTCTCATTAGACCTTATGTCTTAAAGGTTACAGCACTCTTCAGCTGTGCCACACTGAGGTCCAAGCTTCTAGGACATGAATCTTTGAGGTACATATTCAAATCCCTGCGAAAACAGAGCATCCAATGAAAATGTACCTGTGGGCACTAAAATGTTAATGTCTTCTTTTCAGGGTTTTTTTTTTTAACCTTTTAAAAAAGTAAGAGCTATTATCCTTTCAGAACACACAAAATCAGGCAGGGACTGATCTGCCCAACAGACCAGTTTTCTAACTCCTGAGATAGCCTTAAAAGCAGCATCACAGCCGGGCGTGGTGGCGCATGCCTGTAATCCCAGCACTCGGGAGGCAGAGGCAGGCGGATTTCTGAGTTCGAGGCCAGCCTGGTCTACAAAGTGAGTTCCAGGACAGCCAGGGCTATACAGAGAAACCCTGTCTCAAAAAACCAAAAAAAAAAAAAAAAAAAAAAAAAAAAAAAAAAAAAAAAGCAGCATCACAGTGCCTATAGCAAGCGAGAGATGAGATACCTGGGTCAGGGCTTGTGCATAATGATAATCTGCTAGGTCCCCGAGGAAAAGGGTTGCCTCCCTACAGGGCTCTCTTAAAAGGCTAGTTCAAGCTTTCTAATGGTACAGTGGCAAAATGCTTGCGTTGGAAGGTTGCTTTTTTTTTTTTTCCTTAATGGTGGGAAACAGCTCACTTTCATAAAATTTTGATTATTACCAGGATATTTTCATCTTGAGCTAAAAGCATATTCATCTCATGGGTATGTTAATACCCAGTGACTGTTTCATGTGCACTAAGTATTCTGTGGAATGGAAACAAAAAAAAAATGCAGAATCTTTACTTTCTCTTACAGACACAACCCTCCCAGAAACTGGACTAGAGTGTAAAGTCTGGCTAGGCTCTTGAGGCTTCTGGAAATGATTGTGCCAGGGGATGAGGCCTAGGCCTGTTCCATCCTATATGTGAGATCTCAACTGATCTCAGAAGCTAAGTGGGGTCCCTCCTGGTGTGTACTTGAACGGGAGACCAAAGCAGGAGACTGTGTAATTACCATAACCCCTTATGTGTATGGAGTTGAACTGCTGTAGCCCTGTTCTGTCTGAGAAGTTATCTGTCTCACTGCAGGAGGAACAGTGAAGCCACTTCACTGCCAGACCCATCAGGTCAGTCAGGGAAAGGCAGATGCTGAGTGATGTCAGAGCTCTCCCATAGTACACATCTGGATTTCCTCATCTTTACAAAGTCGCCTCTGCTGTGGCCGACTGCCTGGTAGAGAACAGGCTGCGCAGACTGCTCAGAGTTCTCTGAGGCTGTATCTCTTCTGCTGTTTGTGCCCACCCTACTCCCAAGCCACAAGCTGCCTGGATCGTGGACAAGCTATGCAGTTTGTCTGCTGGGTCCTGACAAGACTCTCCGTCATTTGTCTCGGGCAGCACTTCAGGGAAACAGAAGCCTGATGTGACAGGGTAAGGGTGCAGTGCATGGGCTAGCCCAGTCTTTCTTTCACCTGGCCTTTCAACTCCTCCCTTTTCTGTATTTGTACCACTTATCTTGTCTCCTAGGCAACCAGTGGTGATGCTGTATTTTCCCCACCCACATGGCAAAAAAAGCTCAGGCCCTGCAGTAAGGACAGTTGGCTTTTTTGGTCAGGCTGCACGGAGTCTATGCTGGTGGCTTCTCTTCCAAGGCTTTGAAAGAGAAGGCTAAAGCCGCCAATCAAGCACTTTGATCAAGCTCAGACACTGACAGGTAGAAGATAGCAAATGGCTGGGATCCTTAGAAACACCTGAAGCCTTCTGGTGTGTGCCAGCCTGCTTACTGTCCCTGGAGCACAGAGGGCATAGAAGTATGGCCTGAGAGCCATCCTTTGGTAAACCAGGACATGCAATCCTACCAGGCGACTTCTGGGTGTCCTTCTGCACTGGCATAGATAATGTGCACAAAGGTTGGTGAGGACTGTGACTAGATAGGACTTGTACTTCTTTTCTTTCCCCTCCCCTCCCTTCCCCTCCCCTCCCCTCCCCTCCCCTCCTCTCCCACTGCTCCCTCTTTTGGTGTGTTACTTTAGGTGTGGTCTAAGCATCACTGCTAGGACACATTGGGAGATAACTGAGAACTTTTTAAAAGATAGGGTCCTGGGAGCCACTTATGTCACCAATAACACAGAATCAACCCTCAGCTTCCACAGACTAGCCTGAAATGGTTCCTTCATCTGCTTCAAAGACAGGTTAAAAACTCTTTGGGAAATTCTGACAATAGCTGGCCAATTAATAGTGGGCTGCTGTTCTCTGACCACATCTGGGCTAAAGCCGTCCCACCAGAGGTGATCTGTTTGTATTAAGCCCTGCCTAGGGCTGACCATCTACTTCTAACCCCTCTCCAGGGCAGTTTTGGGCCACTGCTCCCCATCCCACCCCCCCACCCCCACATCCAGCTTCTGTTTTCTTTGTGTCATTCCAGCAAGAATGGCTGAGACTAGACTAGCATTTCATTCCTGGATCCCGGGGCAGAAAAAGCAATTAAGATAGAGAGAGACAAATGTTCAAGCCTGCATGCTGCCGTTGGTTCTGCTTGTCTTCACCCACTCTGGGCCAAATGCTGCCTGCCCTCAGACAAATGGAATGGAAACTATCCTTCCTCTTAACTGAAAGTTTACACAGAATTGCTTTCGTGCGTGTGTGTGTGTGTGTGTGTGTGTGTGTGTGTGTGCGTACTCGCTTGCTTGTGTGTGGTGGTTCCAGTAAAACATTTTCAGGAAGAAAGGAGAGACCTGAAACAGCAAAGGGAACCTTAAGCTGTGGCCCCCTGGAAGCCAGAAGCCATACTCTTCATGGTAGCACCATAGGCCTGAAGCTACAGAGAGGAAACACAGGGTCAGGGTGGTAGAACCATGATCACTAATACTGATCCTCCCTTTCTCTGTGCCCATTCTTTCCTTAGAAGGGCAGAGTTAGGCATGAGAGATTTAGATAAATTATGACCAACACTCGGAGACCTGACCCTCCAGATCTGACCTGGAGGAAGCTGTACTGACTCAGAGCTTCCATCGCCCGCGTTGTGGCTTGACCACATGAGGTAAGCAATACGTAAGGCAAACCTCAGTAGCTGTGGCCTTGGTGGCATTTCTTGCAGGGAGAGATAAGAGATGACCTTACATCCAAAAATAAAAACTCTGACCACTATGTGGCTCCCAAAGCCCCTGAGACTTGGGTCTTCCTCAGCATCATTCCTCACAGTTTACTGCCTCTGTAGGAAGCATCAAGGCCAGAGGCAGACTTGGAGAGAAAAAGGACAGAGCATAGCATCTGTTTCCATTTGTTTAATGCTTTGAGCCTTGTTCTCTTGTGGAATCCTCACAACATCCCTGTGAGGTAAGATAAGAAGCAGATAGCTGGCCTGTGCTACCCAGCGTTAGGAGCCGAGACACTCAAAGTAGCTTCTCCAGGCTGGCACACCTTCCCGTTCAGGACACACAGGTTTTTTGTGCCAGCCACAGACCAGGGCATTGTGTGGGTACAAACCCAGACACTTTCTTGCTTTCAAGACTTGCTTAAGGGCATTTGGGTGGGGTGCCCCCAGAAGCCAGGGCAAGTACACAGGAGCACTAGAGGCTTGGGGTTAGCAGCTACCACAGCCACGGCCATCTCAGCTGAGCACACAGTATTCTCTGTGTATCTTGGCCTGACTGCTTACTCTCAGAGGAGAAAAGCCTCTGGTATAGCCAGGCAGCAAGAATCCTGATTCCCTCCTCTCCCACAGTGTCTTCCCATGCTGTTACACTCCGAAGCCCAGGAAGAGGGGGAAGGTGAAGGCTGGCTGACTCAGCCTGCAAGTGCTTAGAGATCTGGAGCTGAAAGGCCCCAGCACCATTCAACTAATGATTATTATTAACTCTGAACAGGCCTTGGCACGGCAGCCAGCTGGCTCAGGGAGGATGCCTGGATCTCCCACAGTGAGGTTTAAAAAACAAGACCCACAGCAGCCATGCATGGGAGTGGAAAAGGTGGGGCCACTGAGAGACGCGGCAGGCCAGTGTCCTGGGCCGAGGGTGGCCTGCTTTGAAGGGGAAAGCAAGAAAAGGCTGGCAACTGATAGCAGCCTATCGTGGATGGGACAACAGCCAGAGGGAAACGAGTTCTCAGATGCAGGGATCCTGCCATTCATTCACTGCCACTCCAACCCCAATAGGAGGATACTGGGACAAAGGGGCTCGCTCCTGAGAGGACTCCACAGACAGTGTGCCCACTTGGGGTTGATATAAAACTATCTTTCTAATGTCCTCAAGGTTGAGTCTGAATATAGTCAAGCTTGGAACACCGTCAAATATGGAATCAGAACTTAGCATGATATGGAAATTTGTGCAAATGATAGGCAATTTTTTTTTTAATCTTGAACATCCTGAGTGTCCCTTGAAAAAAAAGAAAAAAAACAGGCTGACTACTACTAGCTTTCCCTAGTCAAGGAACATGGCCAAAGGACAGCCATTTGTGTTCCTGCTAAGGCCCCTTCCTTGCTACTGAGAAGCCCAGGTAGTATTCAGACATTAGAAGATAAAAAGGGGGCAGGTGTGGGGAAGAGGGAGCATACAGCCAGAAGGCATCCACAGCCAGGAGGCATCCGCAGCCGGCAGCCACACATCCCAGCTGGAGGAATTGCACCCTGGCACTGAGGACTAATGGCTGTCCAGCTGCTGCCCTAGGATGGAAAGACGGGAGGGAGGGAAGCCACGCCCCAATCTGGCCTAACAGGAAGAAGGGCTCCTCCTGGTGCCCTGCCCCCTACACTACGGTCAGATCCCTAAGCAGGAGACCACCACTACCTGTACCTTCCTCTGTGCTCTGCACCGATGCCCTCCAGGCCCACTGGTCAGAGGAAGCGACAGCTGGGTCCTTTCTTCCTGCAGAATATAAATGACTCCCCTTCCTCCCGGGGCTGCGAATAGACATCAGATGGCACAGCCCACGCAAACTGCCGGCTGTCAGCACGCCTGCCTGCCCGCCCACCAGCCCCCGCACCACCTGGGAGGAGGCAACACCTCGGGCTCAGGCTTTCTGGCATCGTCTCTGTGCTCTGAGAACAAGCTGCTGAACCTTACCTGGCCCACCCTAGGGAGCCCCCAGCACTGGCCTTAATGAGGGAAGGAGATGGGCGCCCTTTATCAAAGTGACCCTAGTAAGAGGGTCTCTTTCATTTGGCTGGGTAACCATCCCCTCCAAGTTCACAGCACACTGGATGGCTTGAGCCGGAGAGAGGGCTTTGAAAAAGACAAGAACAGTTAGTTCCCCTCTGCACTCCAGGGGCCTCTGTTCATCAAGCTGTATTGAGAGTCATGCTAAGTCCCTGAGGAAAGCCCAGTGAGGTCCACTGAGAATACTTCTGCCCCCTAGTCTCCATTTCTCTACTGAATCCCACCTGCCTTGTTTGTGAACCACTGGGAGAAAAGGCCTTCAATTTTCAGAGGATCTGAGATAGGCAACAGACACCTTGTCTCTGGAACTGGTGCTCCAGCCCCTATACTGCCGGCCTCCCAGGGTGTTTGATTGGCTCTATCTCTGAGGTAGAAAGCTGTGTGGATACCTTTCCTGGTTCAGCAGTCTTCAGTCTTTATTAGGATCTATAGAGAGCCCATCTCCTAGACTGACCTACACCACAGCTTCCTAGTCTGATATGTAGCCCTCACAACCAAGGATGCGCTGGGGAACTCAGATCAAGGAGGTATATCAGCAGGGAAGAGCACAGTTATCAACATCATCCTACTCTTAGGCCCAGCTGGCCAGAGACAGCAACTAAGGAGAGCTTAAACGACAAGGAAAGAAGGGTAACAGGGAGTGAATCTTCCTTAGGTCAAGAGGGGCCTATTCCTTGGTTTTTATTTTGTTCTAAAAGCTTAAGAATAATTCCATGGAGCAATGTGCCTTGTAAACACTCTAAGCCCTAAGGGCAAAGTGTAAGATGCCCAGGACCACTCTGCCCTGAGAATGAATGGCAGGAGCATACCGAGAGGTAGCCTGAAGGAAGTCCTTAGCTCAGCTAAGGAGCCAGGAGGCAAGGGCTTGGTAAAGCCACTGCCTTCAGTTCTTCCAAAGAACTTTAAAGTGACTTCAGTGCCTTCACTACCTTATTGTCCAGGAGACCTCCCCTGGGTCCCTTCTTTCCATAGTTCGTGCGTGTCCCTTGTTTCTTGGTTCAGGAACCAAGTCGGCATGATTTCTGAAGGGTCCTTCTAGGGGAGTAGAGGGAAAATGGATGAGAGAATTACATCCTGAGCTGCCCACGTGGTCCAGAGCTAAGAAGGTATCAGCGACATCAATCTGTCAGACACCAATGTTAAAGATAAGGAACTTTCAGGTGTCCAGAAACTGAGGTCCTGAGATATGGAACTTGTCTAAGGTTGATTGTACAACACTGCCTGAGAGATCATAGGCTCTCCATAGCACTGCTTTCTCAACAGGGACCCCAGTATCCGTGGCTGTCACTCATAACCTACAAGAACTCCTCATCAGGCACACAAGCCAAGAAATCACCACCATCACCATCACCACCACCACCACCACCACCTAATACTTCTGTCTCCCACCAAGAGTGAGGCTTCAGGTTCTCCCAACCCTTCCACTTGTACACAGTAGGGCATCTCCCCATTTGAGCCCACTGTATCATGCCTCAACAGTAGCAGCTAGGATTTCTGCACATTGTGGCTCAGCCAATGCAAAAATTCATCTACTTCTGAAATGGGTCCTGTGAAGATCACCAAGGAACTGCTGAAATCCAAGGCAAGAATCCCACCTAGATTCAGAGTTTGGAAGCATTCATATATCCACTTTCTTCCTTGGCAAGTAGGAGCTGGAGATCTGGTGCATGATCACCAGGGCTGGGTACAATGGAAGTCCCAGGCACAGGTACCAGGCTGCACCTTTGATCTGGGCCTGGAACCACGCCGAGTACATGCCCAAGAGCACCGTTACTGTAGCCATCAGGTAGACAACCAGGCCACATGTCAGATGGTAGAGCTTGAGGCGAGCCACCCTTGAGACCCCGGCTGCTCGTGGACAGAGGAGGCAGAGCCCACATAGTGCCTGTCCTCCAGTGGCCAACAGTGTCAGGGCTCCTATCCAGCTGTGCCAGGACACCAGATGGGACAGCTCACTTCGGATCTTGCTGGAAATGATGAAGCCCAAGCCTAGGACAGCACAGAGGATGGCCATGGTCTGCCCTGCCCAGTGGAGTCGAATCCGGGTCTTTCGAGAGCAGAAGAAGAACAGGGAGTGCTCAGGTGAGAAGAGTAGAATAGCTTCAGCCATGCAGAGACAGAACTGTAATCACAGGAAAAGGCCAGTGAGCCTCTGATCTACATGGAGCCTGAGGAAAAGGAGGTCTTCTCACACATCCAGAAGGACATGGGGAAACTAAAGGACTTGCAGACTCACACACATCCTTTCTGGACCACAGAACAGCAAACATTGAACTTTCTACTGAGTTCTGAGGACAAGGCCTTGATAAACATCCTTCTTGTGTCTTCCTTTTAGGCACTAGAGGAGAAATATCTTCTGTGCCCCCTTCCCTGACCTTCTCAGCCACCTGACACTTTACTCCACTTTCCCCAATCCTATAGGGAAAGATGAAGCCCTCTTTAAACCCATCTCTCTGATCCTTAGGCTGAAAAACTGAATGCCTCCCCAAGGGTTAATCTAAGAATATCCGAACTCACCGCCAAGGCCATGAACACAGGGTGCCAGGAGAAAAGACCTAAGTAAGAATCAAAGAGAACAGGCTGACGGCTGGGCACCACTGATACTGTCCGGTGGTTTGTAAACGACAAAGACCTGGCCACAAGGTCTGCATATCATCTTAAACCTAAATAAGAATCAGGACTCACCACAAAGGGAGGAGTCAAGGGGCCCTTACATCACCTTTGCCTGGGGGTTGCACTTGCTGCCAGCCCAGTTCTAGAGTACCTTAGTCTGCCCAGGACCCTCTAATGCTTTTCCATGTGGGGCCTCCTCCTAAGGAAGTATCAGTTCTGTCTTTTCAAGCCCCACCCTCCCAGGACTTCCTGGAATCCGCCTACTACGCTTTTACAACCACTCTAGGACCCGCCCCTCCTCAGCTGAGGGTCTGGGTTTCAAGCCTCCCAGTGCGCCCAAAGCGGCCCCTCCAGCGCCTAGGCTCCGCCCCCTTCTTTGGCCCCGCCCCACCTCGCCTCGCACACTCACTGGTTCCGGGCCGGGACAGCACAGTCAGAAAGATGGTGAAGCCCAAAGCTATCAGGTGCGCCAAGATCCCACTGCCTCTCCGCAGCCAGCGAGTCAGTCTCGGCTCCCTCGCTGGAGCGGGAACCAGACCTACCTCCATGAGATGCATGGCAGTGCCAGGCCGGCCGGTACAATCCAGCTACCAGAGGCTTCTTCCGGGTTTGCGATCGCGGAGGCGGCGGCGGCTACAGGAGAGGCTCCTCCCCGGGGAAGCTGCGGGGCCGTGTGGCGGAGGTGCCCACAGCGCCCTCTGTAGAGTGGGGGGGAAGCGCCTCGGCCCCAAAGGGCGGCTCCCGGAAACCTCCTCTGACCTAATGGAGCTCCCAACCCACCTTCATTCTATCTTTGTGTCTATAAGGGTATCTCAAGAGGCCTGTGAAAATTACATCGGTAGCAACTGATACCAGCGAAAACCCAAATCACACACTTGATCTGCTGACCCAACAGTGTGTGAAACCAGTGTTCTGAGCAGCTTTCTAGAAGTACTGGATTCCCCAGACTGCTTACTCCTCAGACATTTCTGGCTTGTTCAAAAATGAAAAGCCAAAACCTAGTGATCTAATCTGATGCCTTCAGGTATGAAAACCAAAAGAAGCAATCTCATCCCTATTTACAGGCGTAGTTGCTCCCCATCCCCTCCCTTCGGTGCTGCCCCCTCAAAATATTCCAGAGACATAGGGCACTTTCAGTCTTTGCTGCCACCACAGTAGCTGCACAGCTTTGGTCTAGAGGAACCAGAGCTTTCCACAACCCCAGTTCTGCCACACTATTACCTCCAAAAAGGTATGACCCAGCCTCAAGAGTTCTATCTGGGAGAAGCTTTACTCCGTTCAGGGCAAACTCACAGAAGAGACCAGAATGAGCTGTCCAGGGGGTGGGGAAATGGCTCAGTGGGTAAGAGTGCATATTCTTCTTGCACAGGGCCTGAACACTCACATCAGGGGGCTCACAGATGACTGTGACTAGCTGAAGGGGGATCCCACACTTCTTGCCTCCGCAGGCATCACATGCACATACCCACACACAGACACCATAATTTAAAAAAAAAGCTGTCCAGCACTTCTAGAGCAGCGATCACCAAGCTCAACCTCTGCATGGCTGAGGAACTAAGGCTGGTTTTAAGAAATGGGAAGGAGAAGAACAGCCATTTTTAGAGGGATGAAAGCCCAGAGTAGCTAGAAAACCAGAAAGGGACCATAAGCTAACTCCCACAAACCCTCAGGACAACAACCCAAGGATGGCGTCAAGTGTGAGACCCCTTCCCTCTCAGTTCTTTCCAGTGGAACCACAGTTGTCTCTCTTGAACATCTGGAGTACCTCACTCACTCAGCACCATCTCCCTTATCCTCTCTGAGAAGATTCCCAGGGATACCAGCTCCAGGTTTCTGTGCGCAGTGTGTGTGCTGGGTGTACACTGCCTGTCATCCCAGCCTCTTGGGTTGAGGCTGCGGAGAGTAATGACACTCATTCGGCTACATCAGTTTTCATCCTTTTCTATGTTTCTGTTTTTTATATTTTCTTAGCAGCAACAGAACAGGGAGACAGTCTTGAGGTATTTTAAAGGTTTTTTTTTTTCTTAAAAAAAATAATATAAATTTATAAAAAGCGGCAGCAGCCTGGGGCCCAGATCTGGAGGGGAGGAGGTGCTGGCGGCTCCGTTGCAGTGGGCAGGCACTTTCTCGTTAATGAGCTTTTGACTGCAGGGAAACAAGAGGTAAGAGACAGGGTCAGGCTAGGGGCCTACCTGTTATCCTTCCCATTGAACATCTGGGCTAACCCTTGGATTCCTTCGGCTGGCCTAATAAATACAACCAAGTAAGGGAAAAGGAACGGCAGTCTAACAGAGGCGGACTGGGTAGTGGAGCTGGAGAACACATATGCACACACCTGTACATACAAAAGTGGGCCTGTCAGTAACTATCAGGTTTCCCTTACAGGTGCCAGGAGAGATGGCGGCACGTGAGCCATGCCTAACCCAGAAGAATATTACCCTGCCTAACCTCCCAGAAGTCCTCCTTAGAGAGGTCACAGGGACAGAGCAAAGCAGGCTTCAACAGGAAAGGTAAATAAACCTAGCTGCAAGCTTTGCCAGAACCTGGAGAACCTGCTGCAATCTGAAATGACTCTGTGGACCTTAAGTTGTGGATTTACTTTTCAATGTCCTAATGCCAGTGGAAGAACCAGAGAACTAGAGCAGCCCACCCAGCCCACCCAGCCAGCCGGCCCACCCAGCCAGCCAGCCCACCCAGCCAGCCGGCCCACCCAGCCAGCTACTCTGCATGCTGGGGCCCAGTGTCCCTTTCCCCCATAAGGAAAAGTAGCTCCAAGTCCTCAAGGGAGGATCACAGCCAGTTCAAAAAGAAGTGGTCCTTTCAGAGGCTGGTGAGATGGCTCAGCGGGTAAGAGCACCCGACTGCTCTTCCGAAGGTGATAAGTTCAAATCCCAGCAACCACATGGTGGCTCACAACCATCTGTAACGAGATCTGGCTCCCTTTTCTGGAGTGTCTGAAGACAGCTACAGTGTATTTACATATAATAAAAGAAAATAAAAACCAAGTTTAAAAAAAAAAAAAAAAAAAGAAGTGGTCCTTTCAATAAAGCAAAGATAGGAGGAGACAGCATGCCCTAGGCCCAAAGGAGAAGACTGGGCATAGGAAAGGTCCCTCAGGAAAGAGCTGGGGATACCCTGGAAAGAACTGACCAACCTCTCTCCACAGTAGGTAGCCCAGGAGCTCTCTCAGTTCCCCCTCTCTTCCCCCTGGAGCATCCTTAGCACCTTCTCCATGTCGTGTACCTACTGTGCTCCCCAGCCTCAGCCCTCCCAACCCGTCTCTGCCCATGGTCTTCAGGAAGCTGGACTGGTACCTTCAGTGTAGAGCACTTCTCCTCAAAGGGCAGGGCTGGACCTGGCTTCTTGCGACGCACAGAGCAGGTCCCATCAGGAGGGACACCAGCCTGACAGTGCTTGGCCTTGACTGGCCGGCAGTAAGTGGCCAGGTTTTTCCGCTTCTTGGCTACCTCCTCCTCGGAGAGGCAGGTGGTTGGCAGGACCTTAGCTGGGTGTCCGGCCACTCCCCGGTTTTCTAGCTGAGAAGCCTTGACGGGAATGGGGGATGGATGAGGTGAACCCCGACAGTCCAGGGGACCGGCTCGTTTTACTCGTGGCCCCACTGTCCCATTAAGCCCCAAGTTCAGGGCTGTTTTAGTCTTGGTTGAGAGACCCCGACAGCTAGAGGGTTTGCCCTTTCCAGCAGGCTCCAGGATGCAGGTCCGTTTGAAGGTGGTGGGGCCAGGGGATAACTTCCGCTTTCGAGAAGGGGCCTCCATCTCCACCCCCTCCTTGCCTTTGGATGACTTGCTGGCCTTGGAAGGTGGCAGCTTGCTGAAGGACGGAGATGGAGTGTTGGCAGGCAGCGGTGAGGTAATAGCCTGGCTACCGCCCATGCACTCTGCCTGGCTGCAGGCAGCTGCTACACTGGGGGAGCCTGCAGGATAGCTAGGGACAAGGCTGTCCTTGACGGGGGATATGGAGGCTGGACAGGCAGGTCGAGGGGGTGGGCCTGGAAGTCGGGGGCAGCTGCCCATAGGGGATGGACTCAAGGGATCAGATAAAGACGGACTGACAAGATGGGCTGGAGGCTCGGCTGCTGGTGGGATCTTCCTGTAGCAAAGAGAAAGCCCCACTGTGATACTGAGCAAACACCGGGGCTGCCCTAATATACACCAGTCTGCACCTTCAAGTGGCCAGCAAAGCCCCAGACTGCTGCCCCCTGCTGGGAGACACTGGAACTAAGCTGAGGAAGGCACAAGAGAAAGAATGGTCATTGTATCAGAACAAGACATAGATAGAGCTAGCATGTAGACACATTAACGACCTGATTTTTGGTCTCAGTCTGGGCACTCCCTATCCTACATTACCAAATAGGTAGTGGAAGTGATGGGTAGGCATCTAGATTCACCCAGATCACCCACTCACGCCCTCCTCCAGGCTACTAAGTTTCACCCCTTCATGCCACACCCCATTTGGGTTTTTAGCAATCAGCCATGGTATGCCAGACTGGGGTTTCTGAAGCCCAAGTACACTCGAGCCCAAGAAAGGAAGTTCTGAGAACGTGAAACTCACTTCCACATGTGTGAGCTGAGATGCCGTTCCAGCATGGAGCTGAGTGCTGAGCAAAACCGGTCCAGCCGGCGGCTAAACACATAGCATCCTGGGCTCACCAGCCGGCTTCCAAATGTGCAAAACTGGAGGCAGAAGAAAGAAAGAACATGGTTGGGAGGGCCTGACATACAAGACTTAATCACCCTCCACCCCAGCTCCCTGTCCTGCCCCCTTACCGCCTGTGGCCTGGGGGGCCGAGTTGCGTAATGGCAGTCAGGGGAAAGGTGAAGGTCATCAGATGTCCCTTCCTCCTCACTCTCCTCACTGGAGGCCTGGGCCCCACCCCGGGGCAAAGGGAAAGGGAATAGGCCTGGATCCCCATCACCACCACAGGGACCTTCGTCATCCACCTCACTCTCAGAGGAGGCATGGGACCTGAAGGGCCAAGGGAGATGCAAGGATGATGTGAGTGACACAGGGTAGGGGGAGGGTGTCCGAGCTCGCTCACACAGCCAGGGCCGACACCCTTCTGGGGACTCAGATGAGAGGGAAAGTACTATATAGCTCACAGAGTAAGAGGCAGAACCAAGGGCCACAGCCTCCAAGAGATTCTCTCTTCAGCCCCTTCCCAGGCCTTGTCTTTTTAAGGAGAAAATCTGCTTCAGATCTGCTTCCTCCAGAAAAATCTCCCCGGCTTAACTACACCCAGCGCTGGCCAGCCTAGTCAACTCTCTTCGTCACATACTCCTGGGAGCCTGCCTGGGAGCTGAGCCTGTGTTTCACGCCTACCCACTGTGGAAGTGGACATGAGCAGGCTTTCCCATAGCCCAGGGCAGCCTCTGCACACAAAGGGGCCAGTGGATGACTGCACGGTGACACTGCTTCACCCAGGACCCTTGTCCGTTTAGCTCTCTGATGATAAGCGCTAACCCATGGAGGAGCTGAGAAAGACTTTCACACCTGGGTACTGCGGTCTGACACATCTCACAGGGGCTGCAGTGCCACAGTGTGCTTGGGTGCTTAAGGGAAGTGAACCCATTGTCAGGATGTCCCCTGGGTCTGTCTCCAGGACTTCCTGGTACCTTAGGGGCTGAATATCCCATGTTAGGTGGACTTAAGATTCTGTACATACCTGGGAAGTGCACAGTACGGATAGGTCTGCTTAGACAGAGAAGAGAAGGTATTGTTGGGGTCAGCTACGGCGGCCACACCCTGGACTGCAGTGGGAGGCTCCTGGGAGGGGCGCTCGAGAGCTGGCTCTTTGCGTGCTGGGCTTTTCTCCTTGGGAGACTCTCCTTTTCGGGAGCTGGCCTTCAGTTCGGCCACTAGCACATCAAAGTCCTTGGCCCTGCCTGGGACCTCCCTGCGCTGGTGCACTGAGTGGATCTAGAACACAGCAGAGCAGAGCAGAGCAGTAGGGAGGTGTGATCTGAGCAGGAGGGAAAGGGATCAGTCTTCTTTGATGCACACAGAGTGTGCTGTGGGTGAGGGACGTTTGTGTGTTCATTTTACTCTCAGGAAACTAAAACTCTCCTCTGGGTAAGGGGATCTGGAAGGTACTCCCTGTCTAATGCTTCTACCCTATGCCCACTACAAGTGGCCTCTTATCTCCTTCCCTGGTAGAGGCCTAGCTCCATCCCTTTAACTACATTTACAGTAACTTCTGGACTCTCCTTTCCAAGGTTCCATGTCTATGCTGAACCTGTCACCCATCATCATGCAGAGAGATGGGGTTACCTTGCAAGTCAATAGGCGTGTACAGATCTTCTTGGTCTCTGGATTTATGACCCCGCACTGCCTATTGAGGTCGAACTCTTTTCCTGTGGGGGGGAAAGAGGTTCCAATGAATCTCAAGTCCATTTGGGGGAGGAGCCAAGGAAGAATCTGGCTTCTTCCTGCCAAGGGCCCAAGAAGCAGTAGGACTAAGGCAGGAGAGCCTCACCCTTGGGTTCTTCCTGCTGGGTTTAAACCAACTCAGCCCTATCCCTGGCCCAGGTACTCTGGGGAGACTAGAAGCCCAAAGCAGGGCAGCAGTCAGTACCAAGAAGCAAAAGCAGCTACCCACATCTGAGAAGCCAGGAAAAACAGCTGTAGGATGTGGAGAAGGAGAGAATGGTCAATAGCTCAAGGCAAGTATGAGTGACTCTGTTGGCTTAGCCTTGTGTTCTCCCAGACTACCCCAGAGACCTGGACCAGCAAGGCTTCCTGGGAATAGGCAGGACAGGAGGTAATGGGTCTCCCACACCCTCCAAGCTGTAATGGTCAGACCTGGACAGGTTCACTCCTTCCTGACCCAAGAACAGAGAAGCCCAGTGAGGTCTCCATTCCACCTTTCTCTTTCCCATGTCCATAACTACTCACGAGCCATCTTTCGGTGGGATTTAGGAGGAAGCCTGGCTCCACTGGCCTCCTTCTCCGGGGGGCTGCCTTCGGCACGGTGACTGGAACCCTCACCAGGGATAAGCTCGATGTTCTCTCTGCCAGGAGGTTCTTTAGGAGAGGGGGCCGTGGGGACTTTTCCAGGGGAGTCCTTGGGGAGGCCTCCTGGCTGACTGAGGAAAGCAGAGGGTGGGGCCACCCTGATTCCATGTCCATCAGGCTTCGGGAGACTGGACATCTTCTCCAGATTCACCACAGGCACGAAAAGGCTACACGTGGAGAGAGGGTATGGGCTGGGAGGTGGGGAGGCTGGGACTGGGGTCTGGACTCTAGCCCAGAGCCATCTCCTCCCTAGCTCTGGAGCTTGGGTGGACTCCAAGAGAGGCGTGGAAAAAAGGGGAACCCATGTTCCCTGGAATATATGGAAAGGAGCTGCAGATGGGGTTAGCTATTTCTTGGCTGTGAGCAGTATCCTGCAACCAGGGCTAAGTGTCAACCCTTTCTTGGGTCAGGGTCAGGGCTAGTTTTGGGGGGTTTCTAGCTTCTTACCAGAGGCTGTCCTTCTGGGTCTTCTCAGGAGGCTGATGGCCACGGCTCCGGGACCCCTGGCCCTTCTCCCTGGAGGAGGTTTTGGTGGAACCTGGGGCTCTACAAGCTGGGCCCTGCCCATTCACTACATGGCATTTCTGAGAGCTGGCAGGGGCTGGAGGTGGGGGTGGGGCCCGGGCATAAAGCTTGCTGAGGGGCCCATGTCTTCTTTCTGTCACCAGGAGGTGGAGAGAGTAACTGAGGTGAGTGCTATTGACTGCCTCCTTCCCCATCTCCTAACCAGCCCGCCAATCCCTAGTGCTTGGGTTGTGAGTTTCTCTCCTTCCCAGTTAAGATTGAGCCTTTCAAGAGTCAAAATTCTAGACCAAGCTTCTTGAACCTCTTAACTCCACTTGATGCCAGAAGCTTGTTCCAACAATAATCCCGACACCTCCAACATGCAAGCTGTCCCCAGCACCATCTTCCTTTAGCCCACATGATCTCCAGACTGACACTGTCCTAAGAGGTCCATGTTCCACCATCCTGCCCGCCCGCCCCCTTATCGCCTCCCTAGGGCACTCCTCACCACAATGCTTCTGGAAGGCTTGGGGCTTCACCACCTGGCTGCAGTGGTTACATACAACCAAATAGAAGTCATCATGGGCAGGGCAGTGCCCGAAGATGGACATGTCTGCAACGACAGAACCCATTATCGCTCGAGTTGAATTCTCTGGATTCCCCTAGCTCAGGGAACACTCTCACGCCACCACTTAGAAGATGCTCGGCCTTCTAACTGACAGTTCTGCTGGACACTACCAGCCTCCCCTGTCCAATCTGACCAGACCCAAAGTGTATGGGCTTTCCTGTGTGTGGGCACCAACTACATGTGATTAGGATCACCACCAACAGGACCCAGGGGCCAGGACAACTGGCTGACTCAGAACTATCAGAAGGAGGCTTCCCCCCACAATCCCACTGCTGCTTCAAGCTCCTGCCTCCAGTGGGAGAGGGAAAGCTTGGTCCACGTTCCTGAGTCCCAGCCCTCTGTGTGTGACTCCCACCTTCTTTAATGAGGGTCATGGCGTCCAGCTTCTTCGTGTTTTTGCTGCTCTCCTCTAGTTCAGCCCCTGGAGGAGAAGCGCAGTTGAGGATGCCCACCCGAGTCCCAGAACCCAGCAGGGCCTGCAGCCCAATGGAATGAAGCCCACATTCCCAGACAAGCACTCAGAATTCCTGAAGACACTTTCCACGGGTCACTCACAAATGCCTATGATGACCCCATTAAGGATCACAGTGGCCCTTCACTCCCCGGTACAATATAGAGTTAGTTCCACGGCTGACTAGATGGGCGACTACGGGTAAATGTCTCTTTTCTGGGCCTTGCTTCCCCCATTTAAAAGGGAAATGGTTCTAAAATTTTTCTACGGGTCCCTTTTGAGACTGCTCGCATGGGTCCTTTCTACTACTCTGTGGCATCCCAGACAAATGCCCTCCCAGATCCCCACCCCCATAAACTCATTTTGCTCCACCCAAGTTACCATAGTATCATCAAAGTTACACTCAGCTTCTCAGGTCCTGCACTGATAGGATGGCCATAGAGTAGAGAAACTGCTGTCTTTGGACCCTTTGGCATCTTCAAAGTCTCCTTGATCAGCTACGCAAGCCCCTCCCCTTCTTAGGGGGGCTTTGTCCAGGGGTTGCCCTTGTACCTCAGTTTCTGGGTTAATGACAAAAACATCTTAGCTGTGCAAAGCAGCTCTTTCCCCCATCCCCCTACCTCACTCCTCGCCCCCCCCTCCTCTAAACCCCCTCCCTGTCCCTTGGGGTGGGTGGGTGGGGATAAATTCTGAGTCACCAAATCTGAGTCCGTTTCCAGTTCTCAGTGTACCTAGACCCTGACGAGGGCCCCATCTTAGCCCACTTAGCATGGGGGGCAGTCCAAGGTGGCCTGTACGCCCATCTACGATAGCTCTCTAATGCTCACTAACAGAGTGGCCCCTTTCTAGGATGAGAAGATTATTGGCAATCATAATACCCAGACGTACGTGGGAGTGGGTTAGGCATGCAAAAGATAAGGGGCAGCTCCCACTCTATTAAGTCCCTTAAATTCGAGTGTGGGGAATGACAGAACAGAGCTGGAAGTCAGATGTCTCAAAAGAGAACAAGTGGCGTTAGAGACCGCTCCATGAGATCTCCTCCTCCACCTCTTCTCACTTGCAAACTTCTTCAGGGGTGTGATGCTTGTTGACACCCTGAAAGGCCACGAGGCCAGGTGCTCCCTGGGGCCCAGGAGACAAAGATCAGAAGGGGCTGCAGGCCTGCTCGCCAAAGACACTCAAGGGCCTACAGAAAATAGGGGTCAAGGAAGAGAGCCAAGGGGCAGGACAAGAGGCCCAGGAAAGGATGGAGGCTTGGAGTCATGTATGATGGACTGATAGAGGGAGGTCGGGAGGATGGATGGATGGATGGATGGAGGATGGATGAACTAAAGCAGAGGGGGCGGGGGTTTGGGAAAACTGAGCAGACAGGGAGGCGTTGAAAGAAGCTAAGGTGCGGGGCAAAAGGCGAAGAATCAAGTGGGTGGGGAGGGGGGTCACAGAAGTGGGGTGCGTGGGAAACACGTGGAGAGGACTGTTGCAGATGGGTAGAGCCGGAGCAGGTGCAGAACCGAAAAAAGCCGGAGGCCGGCTCACGAGAAGGAAGATAAAGGCAAGTAAAGTGGGGGGCAGGTACTGTACACCCGCAGAGACAGAGGTGGGCAGGGTGGGCTGCGAGCGATGCGCCGGCGCTAGGACCCGGAGGCGCGAAGGTGGCTGAGCAGGCGGGCACTAGGACCCGGCGGGTCCTTTGTTTGGGGGGCCGGGGAGCCGGACGGCGGCTCTAGTCGGCGGCTCCCCTCAGCTGGAGGGGGCCCTGGGGGGGAGGGGAGATAGTGATGGGGTCCCCGGATTCTAATGTGTCTGTACTCACCGTCTGCCGCAGGCAGGTCGGCCCGCTCCACCCACGAGGTCCAGCTCTGTCCCGCGAAGTCATCGAGACTCGGCACTCGCCGCTCCAGAGCGGCCATTGCTGCCACCGCGCGTTCACGCACCGCCATCACCGCCGCGGACGCGCGCCCGCCCCGGCGCCGCCGCCGCGCGGCCCCCTCCCCCCACCCTCCGACCGGGGGGCACGCCTCCCTCTCCCCCTACCTTGCCAGTTCACTCTCTGCGCAAGCGCAGCTCGTGCCTCCTGCCACTACCTTACTCTCAACACAGCTTTCTGGGAAGTGTAGTTGCGGAGGGGTGGCGATGCTTACGGAGCTAGCCGAGGGATCCCTTCCGAAATGCACAATCGTACGCGGGGAAGGAGAGATCAAAGCCTCGGGATAGCCTCTTTCAACCCCTCCGTACACATCCTTTGTGCCACTAAGTTCACTCTTCCAAACTTACTGCGCATACCCGAGCCCCAAACCTCTTTCTGCCCAAGATACTCTTCTAAAGCCGTGCATCCGCCAGCTGGCTGGCGCCCCTTCCTGGGCTGGCGGCCACGAAGCGCCTCTGCACCCCTGTAAATCGAATAGGGTAGGTGCAAGGAGGTGGGCGCAGTGAATCAGAAGGGCAAGGGGAGGGAGTGTGCAGGACGTGCTGAAGGACACAGGGCTTGGGGTGGGGGAGGGCCGCAGCTCCTGTGCTGTTCCTCTGTGGGAAACGCACGCTGCCTTGCTGCAGAACAGAGGTTTGGAGTACTGTTGTCTTAGGTTTGGGAGGACCTGGCTGAGCTTGCCGAGATCACCTGTCAGTATGACAGAAGACTATCGCCGAGCCAGAACCAGCCCTAGAACTAGGGTAGCCCCAAGGCTGCTGGTATTTGCGTGTCTCTGCTGATCGTCTCTCTCCTCCTGGGAACTACAATCGATAACCTGCACCGCCTCTTCCCAAATCCTGGCTGGACCCTGACTCCATCCATCATTTTGGCTTCTTTTTCTAGTGAATCTTTTCACCGCTGGAAAAGCTGCTATTGAAGCCTTGGCATAAGGAGGTTTCTCATATCTATCTTTATTTCGTTTCCTTTTCTTTCTTTCTTTTTTTTTTTTTCTTTTTTTCTGCTAAGGCCCAGAAAGTACCTTAATCACCCACCTTCTCAGTTGATAATATTTCTTCCCACCCTCACAGAAGAGACAAAAATCTACCTTCATCTCCGTCCCCATTCTCATTGTAAATTAAATATTAATCCTCTTTTTTCTTTGAATACCTCACCCATCACGCCATATTGCATCCCTTTGCCTAAAATGAAGCCAAGTTTGAGAGCAAATAAGTCAGGTCTGTGACTTACTGCCTCACATATAAGAGCAGTTTTAACTACATAAAGATAATATCTGAGGGCAGAAGTTCTAAACCTAAGACCCACTCAGAGGTGGTCCCTAAGAGGCCCAGAAACCTGATGAGATTAAATGTAAAACTGTGCCCAAGTACATTTTTCTAGAGAATGTAAATGTGACATGTGACTGAGGAGATGGATAGGTGCGAGTTTGTGCAGCATGAACCCTATAGCGAGGAGAGGGAAGCATATGGCCCGTGATTCGTCCTTTGGGTCACAGATGGTAGGAGAGCAAACGGAGGCAGCATTGTGGAAGCCACTGCCTTTTGCCTTTTGAGTTTGGTCCAAGTTTACTAATGAGACTCGGTTTCTTTAGACTAATTGGGTGCCGCCAAAAGAGTGGATGTCACTAGACTGGGGCTTGCCAGAAGCAATTGCCTAGCCATCCGACTCTATTGCCTGGGGTACAGAGTTGCAAGGAGAAGAGTGTCTTGGTAGAAATGCTGAAATTTGTCCAAGAACATAGAGCAAGGGAAAAGGAGAGGGAGGGAAAAAAAATCCCCAGAAGTCGTCTGGTCTTGGCTTCTTCTTGGCAAATGTTCGCAGCACTGTTTATTCAAATGTGTAGTAACAAGCACCACAAAACAACATGCAACATTCTCCCCACACCCTCTATCTGCAATCCCAGAAATAGGAGACCCATGGTCAGGATGTTGAAGGCGACTCATGTCTAAGAAAAGTCCTGGATAGGCATCTCCACATGGTAGACTCTACCAGGGCAAAGGGCAGGTTCCCTGCTTGTTGGTCTCCTGTAATAGCTAGAGAAACCAGACACCTTCTCCTACTTCAGGCCTGACTAGGCAAAGTGGTAGTGCCAGCCCTGGTTGGAGAGTCTCATGAGGACAGAGCTGCCCCTGGCACTTACTGCTGCCCCGCCCCCTGGAGGTAATGATGTGAACTGGTCTTTCCTCTTCTGGCGGCCATGGAGAGAAAGACCATAGCCTAAATCAAGACTCTCTTGGCCATAGCCAGACTCTTGCTGAGGAAGAACCTTTTCAACCCTAGAGCGAGCTCTGGAGTACGAATGCTCGGTGGGAGTGGATAGCTCCCTTTCTAAAGTAGTTGACGGGCCAGTTGCTAACTTAGGCCCCAAATGAGAACACTTTATCCGTCACAGTTCAGATAAATTATAAATATAGATGCAGAATCCAAACACGGTTTGAGTCGAAGCTGCTCCCAGATCCCCACTGGGACTTGCTTGAAGAAAAATGGTCACTCTTTTTGTTCTTTGTACCTCTGGAGCTGGAGGCAAAACTGTCTCCCTTGTCCTTAAGTAACCATGGGGACAACTTAGGATAGAGAGTTTCAGATTTAGGATCATTCTCACCCTCATCAAATTTTCCCCTCCTTAAATCTTTTCCCTAAAATCTTAAGCAGAAAACAAAAATTCCAAATTATTTTACTGTAGGGCTCGGGAGCATCTGGAAGTGTGTGAATATCCTACTTTCTCTGTCGGGTGGGGGAATTGTAACCCAAAGACGAAATGAACAGCCCAAAGTTAAGGATTCTGAGCCCTGGGCCCCCAAGTAATACATCTTGACGTGGGTGGCATTGAGGAAGGCATGGGGGTTGGAGAGGGTTGATCATGTCTGAGGACAAGGTACGTTCATCTTTGGGGTGCTAAGTGGGACAATTGCCACTAAATTGGGAAATGGCTGGTTTCTTCTTTATCATCTTTCCCTGAGCAACCCTACTACAGGGCATATCAAGGGGTTTTGATCTGGGTAGAAGGCAGATGGCATTTGCCCAGTTGGTATCCTCTGGCCTTGGGGCCCAAAGAGGGATGACAGGAGGTATCAGGAAGAGGAGACACACCAAAGACAAATATGGAACTGGGTCCCGAAATGAAGAAGCACCAATAGCATCGGGCTGCCCAGGACTGGGGAAGGTTGGGGCCTGGCTACTGTATGAAGGCGAGAGACAAGGACAGATAACCCTCTTTGTAAAGATAGTGACAGAAAGGTTTGAAAGAACTAGAAAAGGTTCTGGCTTGAGAAAATGAACAGACGGTAAGGGACAGGTGGGCCCTTGTATCCATGTCCCGGGACTCCTGGGCATCTCCTGTCACGATGGTCCTTCAGGCCCTCCTAAAGCCCACAAAACCAAGGCCGAGAAGGAGAGGGAGTAAGGGGTTTCATGAGTAAGTGGCGTATAGGGTGCTACTGAAAGTGTTCCAGCTGAGGGAAAGGAAGGACTGAGGGAACAGAAAGCTTAGTCTGCTGGCAACTTTCCTGACTGTCTTCCTTGGTGCTGCCGTGCACTTGCAACTCTCTCTGCTCCCATTGGGTCCAGGCCTCATGTGGACCCTTAGAGGGACCTCCGATAGGATAATGGGTCTCCCGCTTCACACATGGTGGGAGCACACTGGGCTCTGGGAGGCCTAGAGATAGGATACAGATCAGGTGCCAACTTTGGGGGGATGTCACAAAATCACTGGTGGGCCCTCCACACAAAACTCAGGGCAAGGTTGCCAGTCAACTTCCCCAAGTAAGATACTTCGGTCCAGGCAGCAGACAAGAAGCACTGAGATCCTGCCATTTGCTGCCCCAGCAGGATGAAGGATAGGAAGCCAGTGGAGGTCTGCCCAGGTTACCAACAGCTGATGCCCACCCATCCATTCTCTCAAATCTCAAAGTCCAGAATGATGGGGGAAGGGAGTTGGAGGAGGAGGAGGAGGAGGAAGAAGAGGAGGAGAAAGAGGCTGAAGGTCCTGTAGAAGCTGGAGGAGATGACAAGGTGCTGTCCAGTTGGGGAGTAGGCAGATGAGGCTGCTACTGCTTCTCCACTGCTCCCTGTTCCGCTGCACTCTCCTGGCTGGGGCCCTGGCCCTGGTCCTGGCCTTGTCCGTGCCACGGGGTCTCTTTGAACACAAACCAACAGTTTCCAGCCCACAGGAAGAAGTTGATAAAACCAAAGAGCTACAAAAGAAATCAGAAGAGTCTGTGAGAATAGTCAGGAAAGTGCTACGTGAGAAATGGGAGGAGGAGAAGCACAGAGAACTTGGTATAGAGACAGGGCTCAAAGCCACTGTCTACTAACAGATTTTCTAGTGAAAATGTCTAAACTCTGTCCAGAGGACTCATTCACAGTGTAGCTGGCCCCGGGAATGCTAAGTAAATCAAGGAACATATGCTTGCCTTCCTGAGGTGAGTGTGGCTGGAGCTGTCCAAGGTACTCCCCTAGGGCTAAAGACTAAGTAAAGGCTTTATTCAAACATCTATTGTTTTTGTTATTATTCTTTTTTTTTTTCTGTACACCTAGCCTGTTCTAGGACCCTTAACACTTCTGCTGTTGGTATTACAGATGTGTGCCACACCAACTCTATTAAAATATTTTGAATAACTGACAATATAGAAAGAAGGATATTGTGGCACATGCCTTTAATAATAATAATAATCCATAATAATAATAAAATAATGGGATCAATGAACTAGGTATGGTGGCTTACACCTGTGTAACTGTAGCACTTAGGAGATTAAGGAAGGAAGTCTGAACTCAAGACTAGACTGGGTCTCACAACACAAATTGAACAGAAAAGCTGAGTGTAGTGGCACAAATCAGTAATCCCAGTACACAGAAGTCTGAGGCAAAATAACCATGAATTTGGGGCTGGAGAGATGGCTCAGCAGTTAAGGGCATTGGCTGTTCTTCCAGAGGTCCTGAGTTCAATCCCCAGCAACCACATGGTGGCTCACAACCATCTCTAATAGGATTTGAAGACAACTACAGTGTATGGTGTACTCATATAAATAAAATACATAAATTTTTAAAAAAGAATCGTGAATTCAAAGGCAGCTTGGATTCTATAGTGAGTTCAAAGACAACTTGGGTAATATACAAAGAACCTGTCCCTCAAAAATCAAGTAAAAACAATAGATAAGGAAAGATAGATAAATAGATATAAAGCGAGTGTGTTGAACGATTGTGCTTTGGAAAGTGACTATGTGGGCCTTTCCTGTAAATGTTTTTCAACTTTTCTGGATATATATGAAATTTTTCATAATTAAAAATTGGAGTAGCTGGAGAGATGGCCCAGCAGTTAAGAACACTGACTGCTCTTCCAGAGGTCCTGAGTTCAATTCCCAGGAACCACATAGTGAACCACCTGTAATGGGATCTGATGACCTCTTCTGGTGTGTCTGAATATAGCTAAAATACACACACGCATATATATATATATATATATATATATATATATATATATATATGCCCCTCTGCAGGGTTCCAGGAGGCTCCTTGGTGCACTAGCCATTAGGCATTTCAATTGTGGGCCGTTGGGAAGCCTGGGACATTTTCTGAGTTGTTCCGTGACGGCTGGGATGACAGAACATTTGAGAAGTTTAATGCTATGTTAATTCACTAGCTTATATAGATGTAGCTCAACGCTACAACTGGATGACTAAAACTTGGATTGCCTGCCAGCTGAGCCCACCACTGTCTGCCAAACCATTCCAGTAGAGAAGGCTAAACAACAAGGGACAGTGTCTCTCTCATTCTAATCCACTCACAGCTCTGAGCCCAGCCACAGCCATGAACCCCTTCTGCGCATGCTCCCACGTGACACGTGGTTGAACAGACAGGAAAGGGTGACCACCAGGGTCCCTAAACGTGGAAAGGAAAGACGGTGAAGGAGTGACTCAGATTCGTTTCATACAAAATATCTTCTCAGGTCACCATGAGATGCAGGGGTTACTAGTCTAGGTGCGGAGCATCTTGTCTCTGGGGACACTTTCTCTGTTCCTCTCAGAACCAGTTAGCTAGCTGGACAGCTGGGCTAGTGTACCATCCCCAGACCCCTCTGATGGTCACAAATCTCACCACAGAGAGGTTAGCCAGCCCCATAGAGGGCGTGGCCCCGGCGCTGCACACTGCCTCCTCTCCATGGCACACAGACATGGCTGCAGTCAGGCTGGATGGCCGCGTGGCCCCTTTGACGTCAGTCAAGCCCTTGCCCCAGGCAGCGGCAGCAACCAGCCAAAAGAAGGTGAAAGAGACAGTCACACAGAAATCCTAGGAGAAGCAGAAGGAGAAAGGCATTCAGAGGGGCCCAGTGATCATCAATTACCTTTTCTTCCTCCAATTCATACAAGAATCCCGAGGTCCTGAGTAAGATGTCTCTTCTCATCCTACCGATACCTAACTCCCATCCTATCTGAGGGCTCTGTTCAGTGCCACCAAAGGAATGCTGCCACCCAGACTACCATATTCCTTCCAATAGAATTGAGGTCAGGCAATGAGCTGCCTGCCACATTATCTATCTGCTGGGAACCTTCCCTCCTTGCCACCCAAGTTACCTAAACTCCTCACCCTCTCCTCCCAACTCCCTTTTAATCACTATCGTTCAAACTGTAAGTAATGAAAAAGGCGCATTCAGGAGAGAATTGAGATTTTTTTGTTTTTGGTTTTGGTTTTTCGAGACAGGGTTTCTCTGTATAGCCCTGGCTGTCCTGGAACTCACTTGGTAGACCAGGCTGGCCTCGAACTCAGAAATCCGCCTGCCTCTGCCTCCCAAGTGCTGGGATTAAAGGCGTGCGCCACCACGCCCGGCGAGAATTGAGATTTCTAAAGTACACTTCCCATCTTGAATGCCTGGAATGCAGAGGAAGTGAATGAAATGATACTAACATGATAGCTCTCAGAGAATAACTGCATGTTAGGCACTGTACGTGCATACTCATTCTATCCTCCTAAAACACGAACACAAGTATTTATTACTTCATCTTTATTTTTTAGCCAAGAAAATTAAGGCACAGAGAGGCTGAGTAACTTGTCTAATGTCACACAGTTACTGAGAGCAAGTGTTGGGATTTAAACTTGTTAGGTCAGCTCTAGAGCCTGCTTTATAAAGATACTATTTTTCTTCCTCTGAACTGCAAACGAACCACCGAGAGATTGTTCTATCCACAGATAGGTATCAAGGACTCAGGGAAGCTATTACTTTTGACCTCCCCTCCATCTCTGACTCCAGCTTTCTCTTCCATTTATTGGTCCCGTCCCATCCCTCTGGGCCATGCTCACTCACCACCAATGGGAAGCGTTTGTTCTCCGTGTAGAGTTTGTGGAAGCGCAGGTAGATGACCAGGGCAGCCATTGTATAGAAGAAGGAAAAGATGCCAAGGGTCACAAAGAACTCGGCGGGGGCAGAGAAATCTCCCATGAGGTTCATGGTTTTGGAGGTGGAGTCCTCATCACAGAGAGGCATCTCATACTGGACCTGGTGCAACCTACAGATGGCAAGGGAAGCCATGCTGAGATAGGGCTAGCCTCTCCTACTCTGCCCAATAGGGGCTCCTGTCCGGGGCTCACCCTGGGAAAGGAGTCATGTAGATAGGAACTCCTGAGGAAATCTTGCAGAGGGGATACTTCAAGATTCTGCTCATTTGTTTCTGGCAGCACTGGGGATTGAACTTGGGGTCTCACACATGTTGGGTAAGTGCTTTAACCACTGGGCTACAGTCCTCTTCCAAGATTGCATCCAAACCCCATGTTCCCCTCAGCGGCCACTCCAGATCTTTAAGTCATAACATATATGCAGTCCAACTATTTCTGGTAGCTAAGCCACTAGACAAATCAGACTCAGTCTGCCCTTGGGAACAAACAGATCCATATTAAGCAGTGGCCAAATTAAGGTTTAAGTTAACCATTCACAGACTTGATTTAGGCCTCCCTGATGTGGGCACATTGGACAAAATAAAGTGAAAAATACAGCTTGTTGTGAACAAGAGATACTTAATCAAGGCAGAGGCAGGCAAATTTCTGAGTTCGAGGCTAGCCTGGTCTACAGAGTAAGTTCCAGGACAGCCAGGGACACACAGAGAAACCCTGTCTCAAACAAACAAACAGCCAGGTGTGGTGGCGCACGCCTTTAGTCCCAGCACTCGGGAGGCAGAGGCAGGCGGATTTCTAAGTTTGAGGCCAGCCTGGTCTACAAAGTGAGTTCCAGGACAGCCAGGGCTAAACAGAGAAACCCTGTCTCAAAAACCAAAAAACAAACAAACAAACAAAAAGAGATACTTAATCTAAGTTGGACAGTGAAGTGGTTTCAGACACTCTGAAAAGATGTGTTCTGCCTCCATCCTTTTCCGAACAGTCATTTCTCCTCCCCCACTAGAGTTTCAGACATTGAGAGCTCAGTATTCTCTTCTACTTCCTGGTCAGGGCAAACCTCCTCCTTCTACGTCCTGGTCAAGGTGGACCTCCTTATGCTTGGGTCTCATCATGTGAGCATCCCATGTCTCTTGTTTAGTAACTAAACTCTAATAAGCTTCCTTCCTTCAAGGCACAGAGGAATATGTAGAGGGTCAGATATGCACAAAAGAATGTGCAGAGCTGCCCAACTGGCCCAGACCTCTTCCACCCTTCCTCCTAATGACTGGATTCCTTCCGTCTAAGCTGTGGTGAGCTTCCATTGCTTGAGTTTGGACTGGACCCCCATAACAATGATATAATCATGTTTCACTCTGGTCAGAGTGTCTGAAAAAAAATGGCTAATGGATAGAATGACTCAGGTCTTGTTTTATTTTAATCTAGAACAGCACATAGTGAATGGTCTTTAGATTGTGTGTCCTCTGAGTAGAAACAAATGAGAGGTTGTTAGGAGCAGAGGCGGGAGAAATCCCTGCTAATGTAATAAAAGAAGGGCACTGGGTCAGAACCAATCCCGACTCACCTGAAGGGATAGCCGAACAAAACAATGATGGAGCTCACGTCCTTGGCTTCGTTGTTGCAGCGTACCAAGGCTCCCGTCTCCCCGCTGTAAGAGCCGCAGGACCCGAAGGTGAAAATAGCAAAGAGCTGAGAGAAAGTGAAGCCCTTTTGAGAATCTGAAGGTCTCTCAAGGAACCACCCTTCGACTCCAGGGGATGCAGGAACTCAGTGGACACAGAGTAACAATTCCTTTTATTGAGTTCCTCCTGGTAGGGACCCTCCCTGCCATTCTTCTTTCAACTGCAGACATTGTGTTCTCTGAACAAAGCATTGAACCAAGTAGCCAAGTGAAGAAGATAGACTCTGAGTGTGTCCTCAGAGGGAAAAAAGGGTTTCCAGATCTCTCTATTGGACACACATGGCCTCTTAAGATAATGGCTAATATAAAACCTTTATAATTCTGGCTATGGAAATGTCTGTTTCAAAGCTATACTTATTTTTTTTCTCCAAATGAGAGATCAGAAATAGACAATTTTTTTTTCAAGACAGAATTCCTCAGGGTAGCCTAGACTGGCCTTGAACTAAGAGATTCGCCTGCCTCTGCCTCCTGAGTGCTAGGATTAAACGCATGTGCCTCTAAACATGGCCAATAGATTCCCTTTTATCAAGCCAGATCAGGTGTACCTGGAACATTGTTCATTTAATTTCATTTTCATTCCTCCTTGAGTAGTCATAGACTCTTGCCTTTACGTTGCTAACTTGCAATAGTTTCCTGCCTCCCCGGAGCCATGGAGCCAGGATACTGAGCCATCTCATAGTACTGCCAGCTTGACTTTTCTTCCCTGGGTAGATGTTGACAGGCCTGGCTCAAGTTCAGAGAAAAGGACCCTCCGCTTGCCCTATCAGCTCTACTCTCTCTTACTGCTGCCTGCTCCTCTTTGTAATCTGCTGCTGCTGTCCTTTCCCAGTGGTAGGGAGCAGGGGCATGTCAGAACACTTGAATTGTTTTTCCTTTCCATCTGGCATCACAGCTAACTATACCTTCTGTCTTGAGTGATCTGAAAAGTCCCCAACCTATGCCTCTCACGTTTCTTTCCTGGGAACACACATTAATTAGAATGAAAAGTAAGAAGCTGTGTTCTTTGTTCTACCACGTTGTCCATCCAGCCTGCTTGCTTTCTTTCCTTTCTTCTTCTTCTTCTTCTTCTTCTTCTTCTTCTTCTTCTTCTTCTTCTTCTTCTTCTTCTTCAAGAATTATTTATTTTATGTAGGAGTACACTGTAGCTGTCTTCAGACACACCAGAAGAGGGCATGGGATCCCATTACAGATGGCTTTGAGCCACCATGTGGTTGCTGGGAATTGAACTCAGGACCTTTAGAAAAGCAGTCAGTGCTTTGAACTGCTGAGCCACCTCTCCAGCCCCACAGCCAGTTTTCTATGCACTTACCTTTGTCATGATACAAGTATTCTTACTAAATACTCTGTTAATTGTTTATTTCTATCTGTTACTGTGCAGCTCAATCAGTGTTTTGGACATTAAGCAAGAAGACAGTAATCTCTACTCCAGACTTGCATCCAAGCAGGAATAGTATTGTACATTATTTTTCTACTGCTGATTGGAGTGAAAAGAGATGTAGATTAGGAATCAAGAAACCCTGGTCCCGGTCTTGGCCCTGTAACTTACTCACTAGGTGACTTGGCGCTCTGAGTGCTAGTTTCTTCATTTGTAAAATGAAGGACTTGAGGGTAGTTTAAAGGCTGTTGTCCAGCTCTGGAATTCTTCCACCCTCTGAAGTTAATGGTATCAGCAGAGCATGCTCTCGGCTGGGTTTAGCAACAGCTGTGCTCTGTCCCTGGGTGGTATCCAGTGCTATGGTATTCATGGCCTGGCCTGGCAGAACTCCATGCTGGAGCCATTGACTGTTCTCTAAAGGTCATGTGTGCCCCTATTTTCAGTAGACTTGTTCCAAATGAGTGATAATTATCTATGGAGGTACCCAGGAGAGAAGACAGTGTGATCTGACCGCAATGGCTACATAGCCTCCACATCCAAACTAAGTTCTGAAAGCTGCAGTAGAGGAGTGCTGGCCCGCCTTCCTGACAGAGTCAGAGAGACGTCACTAGAAGCTACTGGATCATCACGCTTAACATACCCAAAGCTGGCCTCTCACTCAGAGCAGTGACCCTCTACGAGCTGTCCCTCTGAGGGACTGTCTCTTTTTCATTTACTCTGTACGTCTCCAATTCCCCCAAGAAGACTTTGTTCCTGTTGGCTTCTGGTGCCTAGAACAGGACACAATAAGGGTCCTGTTTGAGGAAGGGTAGCACGATTGGACTGGCGTGTTTTTATTCACTGGCTGTTGGTCGGTGAGTATAAAGGCGCATGGAAAGATTCCTAACTCAGGGCAATATGGAACCTCTTCTACCCTGGGCACTGTTGAACATCTACCAAAAAAATGGCATTTCTCGAGTATGTACCTGTAGCAGGCACTTTAACAGTGAGAGACAGTGTGTGTGTGGGGGTGGGCATGTATGTGTGAGAGATAAAGAGAGATGGGGTGTGTGTGCTCATGGAGTTTATGCCTTAGAGTTAAACTGCTCAACATGTAGCAGCCAAACAACCATTGCTATTTGGGTTACTTCAAATAAGATGAAAGGAAAGCTAAGTAAGATTCAGCTGCTCAGCCACACCAGCCACAAAGCAAGCTCCCGATAGCCACGTGTGGCAAAGCACTTCTCTACCGGCCAGCACGATTGCAGAACCTTTCCACTGTCTATTAAAATTCTAAGTCTCATTCCAGTTCTGGAAAAAGAAGGAGCCCTCTTCCCTCTGATTAAGTAACATTCTCAAAGTCATATTTAGCTAATGGGAGAGCTGGCTTTCAAGTTCACATCTTCTGAGTCACTCTTCTGAGCTCCATTCATTCATTCATTCATTCATTCATTCGAAATTAAGCATCTGCCTTGTGCCTCCATACCACCCTGTGCTATGGAGGTGAATAAGACTCTGCACTATGGTCCCTAAGGCTGAAGAGAAGGTCTCTTCTGTACAGTGCATGTTATAAGGAGAGGGGCAGGGGTTCTGCCCCAAGCTGCAGGAGCAGAGATACCTGTCCAGACCATTCACAGCTTCAAACTTCTCTGTACCAGATTTGCTTCCAGCCATGACCGTGAAGGGAACTAACTAATCCACAGGAACAAGAAGAGAAGAACTTGAAACCCTTCTTACACACCCAAGGCTATGAGATAGCACATTGGCCATAAAGAACAAATATGGAGTCCCTGAGAGCAAGGGCACTTCCGGGGCTCAGACGCTGGGAATGGCTATGGCCGTACTTTGCCCACCTCTGTTTCTTCTTCCTCCTGCCTTTGCCTCTCTTTGAAGAGATAGAATAACCTGTCCAGTTTAAGGCTGGGGCTCCACTTTGATGCTGACTGGATTACTGTATTCACTTGTGTCAACCCTAAGGGCACTAACTACCAGAGAGTTCAAGGCCTCGTTGTCTATTGGTGCTATGGACTCTGACAGTATCCATTCAAAAATCTCCAGCAGGAAAAAAAATATGCAGCAAACAAATAAAAACAAATCCCACCAATGAAATAGCTCTCTTGTATCATAGACCTCCAAATGTCCCTCCCCACAAAGATCACCAGCCACCATCGGGAGGGTGTGCTTGGCTAAAGTTAATATGATCTATTATTTGTAAGAAATTGGAATCCCATGTGACTGAGTCACCTGGATTCCTTTGCACTGTACACTCAAACTAAAGAGTTGGCAGTGACATTTGAGTAATCTCACTGAAAGCCAAGTTGAGCAGGACAGTCTCCATAAGGAAGAAAGTTAGGGAAGGTTTGGGAATAAGACAGAACAGAGCACACGTTTATGAAAGTTCTCACTGTGATCTTCAGGACATTTTTACCCATAATCCTCCCAGTAAGCCCAGAGGACATGGCTTAGCCTCAGATGAGGACAATGAAGCCGTAAAGATTTCATCCCTTATCTGAGCTTTGAGGGATGAAAAGCAGAGGTTGAATTTAAGTAAAAGTCCATCTAATCTTTGACTTCCTTTTCTTTTAAAGCTGGTTTTGGGGACCAATGAGATGGCTCAGTGGGCAAAGACACTTGTCATGTAGCTCTGGTGACGAGTTCCATCTCCAATATCTAAGTAAGAGTAAAACAAACAAACAAACAAAAACAAGACAAAACAAAACAACAAACAAAAACAAACTCCTTTGACCCTCCACTTGTGCACATACCCCATTCTCTCTCTCTTTCTTCCTCTCTCCCTCTCTCCCTCTCTCCCTCTCTCCCTTCCCCTCTTTCTTCCTCTCTCCCTCCTCTCTTTCTCCCTCTCTCCCTCCCTCTCTTCCTCCCTACTTCCCTCTCCCCCCTCTCTCACGTGTACACACACACACACTCACACAAATGATAATATAAAAGTTTTAAAAACCCTACTTCAATAATGTGTCCATATAATAAGTTATGTGGCTGCACTCAGGAGGCAGAGGCGAGCAGGTCTCTAGGAGCTGGAGAACATCCTAGTCCTGTGAGTTCCAGGACAACCAGGGCTACACAGAAAGACCCTATCTCAAAAAAAAAAAAAAAACTAAAATAGATGGATAGACAGACAGACAGACAGACAGACAGCTAGATAGATAGAGCATGCTATCTGGCTAGCTTGATATAGACATGATAAAATTCTGGAATTGGAACTGAGGTGAGATGCATTTCTGAATCTTAGGTTGATTCGGCAAACCAGGCTGAGATCCACCTGCCTTTGCCTCCCGACGGTTGAGATTGAAGTTGTGCACCACTATAGCCAGCTTCTTTTCTAATTCTTCAAGACACTCTAAGTCCTGACTTCATCACTTTCATCTCCCAAGGATTCCAGTTAAATCCTCGCCTTCGGCTGATAATAATGAAAGTTTTCAATTGCCATTATAGAAACTACAAGATCTGTGCTTTCTCTTTCTCCTCTGGTGAGGACTGTTTCTCCCACTGGATCCTGTGCAGTTTTCTGTTCATCTGCAAAGATTCGAGCAAGCCAAACCCACACCCTGAGTCTAGGCTCCCTGAGAGAGCGCCAAGAGCAAGCCATGGCTCCTTATAATGTTACTATGTGAAGCAGTGCTTCTCAACCGGCCTAAGGCTGTGACCCTGTGATATGGCTCCTCATCTTGTGGCGACCACCAACCGTAACACTATTTTTGTTGCTACTCCATGACTAATTCAATTACAGGTTCATTTAACTCCAAAAGGGTCTCAGCCCACTGGTCGAGAGCACTGCTGTGAATGAAGTCTAGCCCTCAGAGACCTGATTTAGCGGTACGAGGGCAAGATAGTTCCTGTTTTGCACAATTCCTACCCTATAAAGTTGGAGATCATAAAAGTCAGAACGGTCTTAATTCTTAGGGAATCAGTGATGACTTTGGAAGAAGACGGGACCATTGAGCGAGTAGTCACTGTGTGCAGGGGTATTGTAGGAAGTAGAGTGAGGATGGTGGCAGGATTACGGAAGGAAGCTTTCTAGAATCTTCCTGGGTTGGGGAATAAGTCCATGGTCTTTCCTACTGTTTCCCACCCCCTGACAGCCTGTCACTTTCCATTAGATCTAGTTGTCTGGTTTAGAGAGCACATATGTCTTGCTCCTCGGGATCTCTCACGGTGCCTCCCTGCTTCTGAATCCCAGTTCCTTTGAACCCTTACCTTTCCTACTCGGTCCCCTCTGGGACTCAGGTCAGAACAGGGAAGGTCAGGAGGTAAAAGAGCTCAGGCAGCGCTTTCACATGGTGGCGCACGCCTTTAATCCCAGCACTCGGGAGGCAGAGGCAGGCGGATTTCTGAGTTCGAGGCCAGCCTGGTCTACAAAGTGAGTTCCAGGACAGCCAAGACTATAAAGAGAAACCCTGTCTTGAAAAACAAAAACAAAACCAAAAACAACAACAACAAAACAGAGTTCAGGCAGCATTGGTCCCACTCTTGAGGCAGCAGAGAAAGCAGAAAGTCTCAGAGTTTATTTACTCTCCGGACTCCCAGGCTGGCCTGCAGCCCATTAGGGTCTCAGATACCCAGAGACAATCCCAAATGCACTCCAGATTTGATGATTTCCATCCAAACCACAATTACTTAGGATTTGGTGACATGGCACTAAGTCCTATCTCCTGTGAATTCAAAAGTCTTTAGAACTCGGTTCTCTTGGGTATTAAGGGTAAATTGGTCCCTAGCTGAATCCAGTGCTTGAGGGCACAGTAATAACTTCATATAGAATCTGGTATGTGGCTTGTCTAACAAAAAAACTTTTCTGCAAGAACGCACAAAATGTTCCCCAAGTCTATGATTTGAAACTCTGGCTGCACCTCAAGTGTCCGTGAGACAAGCGAGTATTCCCACTAGACCAAAGAAGGGAAAACTGAGGCTCTGGGCCAATGAATGCTTCAAGGTCACAGGGTAAATCTAATATTGAGCTATACTCTAGTATTCTGACAGGTTTGATCCATATCTGACTAATGTTGTAAACTAGTATCCAGAGAAGTGACTTGCCCAAGGTCACAGAACTGAGACAGGTAGCTTTAGGCCTGCAACCTACCATCTCTTCTTCCCGGTTCAATGTTCTGTTATGCTAGCTGCCGCATTTTCTTCTGTCTTAATTGTTTTTTTATTTAATCATTGGAATGGGCAAACTGTTCATTCATCCATCCATTTCTTTACTCGGTTACAGTTTCCCAAATTGCTCCAGTGACTTCAGCTGTCCTCTGAGTCCACCCCCAGGATCATCTAGGTCCTAGAGGTTCCAGGCCGGAATGGTTTCTGTAACCCATTTCCTTCCCTGGTGCCTTCAGTAGTAGCTTTGCTCTCACTGCAAAGTGGACCTTACCCTCCTTGTCCTCCTCTCCCCTCCCGCCACTGAAGAGTGGTATGTGCAGGATCAGAGTTCTGGAAAGGTTACACCCGGGTCCTCTCGTCCGAGTGAAATGTGAGCGCCCTGGGCAAAGGCGCCTTGCACATAGAAGGTCCGAATCCGGGACTCCGCATGCCTGGCTCCTCTCCCTCCTTCCAACGAGCGCTGGAGCACCAACCCTGGTTCTCCCCTCCCCCGCCCACCTGTCGCCACCTCCCACCCTTCCGCGGTGGCTGGGCCCGCTGCATCTCCCCAACCTCCTCCGGGGCCACATTGCTTCGGGTCCGCGTCACAATCCAGGCTCCCGAAATAGCCCGGGGTTAGGGCCGACTCACCCACTGGAGAACTTTGATGAAGCCCAGTGGCTCCTCCAGGCGCTGCCAGCGCAGCCCCAGGAGCAGGCGGTCCACCTGCAGAGACAAAACCAGCAGACGGTCAAGGCGGTCCGCCCGGAGGGGAAGCGTGGGTCTCCCTCTACTCACATTGCGGGGGCGGGGAAGACGGTATCTGACACATTCCGGATAACTAGGTGGACAGGGACTAGCGAGAGTCCACAGGCCGGGCACTCGGGGCTTACCTGCTGGCGCGGAGACTTGTCCGAGGTGCGGCCGGGGCTCTCCGTCGAGGACATGCTGGCGCGTCGGGGCGCAGTGCGGGGGTTCGACTCCCTGGCCCGGAGGCTGCGGGGCGCGCGGGGGCGCTGGGGGCGGCGGGCTCGCGGCCGTGGGCAGGCCGGGCTCCAGGCTGGCGGGCTGGGTCTTGGGGGCGCTGCTGCTCGTGCTCTCGGAGGCTCTGTCCGCCGCGCTGCCCTGCCGGCTGCAGAAAACCCCCGAGTCCGATTCAAACTTCTGTCAAACTCGAAGGCGGACTTGGCAGCCGAGTCACGTGGCGTGCGATCGCGAACCCTGCTCCCGCCCCTTGCTCTCCCCTTTTTCCGCGCGTAGGGCGCCTTAAAGGGACCTGTGGAGCCTGCTAGCCGTCGGGCTGCCAGAAGGCTCCGGGGGTTTTTGCCAGAAGCTTCCAAGATAAGTCCCCACTAGAACAGCCCACAGCTGCTCCAACGCCAAGGCCAAGGTCAGGAACCCACACAGGATACGTGGGTTCTAGTGCAGCTTTCCCGATTTTCCTGGACTCTGTGGTAGGGTTTTCTTCTATACATACCGTAATGACTAGAGCACACAAGATATACCTAAGGCATCCTTAGTGCTTCTGCTGCTGTAATAACGGTGCTCCACCAGCCAGAGCAGACAAAGAACTGAACTATAGACTTTTACTTCGCATCAGACAGGTTTTACTTTTTAACAACAAACGTTTGGATGTTCATGAGTTTTAAAGTTATCAAACTTTAAAAAGAATTCGATCTCCTTTTAACCGCCAACACTATTTAAATGAGAATGAAGTCTCCGCGGAACCGTGGGAGATTAGCGTTTGTATTGAAAACTAGGCAGAGTTGCGTTTTGATTGACTTTGAATGGGCTTCATTTTGGAAAAGTGTTCTGCGGTAGCCGGAAGTGAGCAGTTGTTAGTATCACACATTAGGTTTACAAGGAGTGGAAATCTACGTACTTAAAGATGACTTCATTTAACCAAAGAAGCTGAATGAGCCAGCCAGCCCAGGAGGGAACCAGCCTTCCTTCTTTGCTCTTAACTGTCCATCAAAGTCATTCTTTGATGATCTGCCACTATGCTTCCAGCATTTCAAAACCAATGATTTTGGATTAAACGTTCCGCTGTTATTTATACAGTTCAGGCATTGAATAAATGTCTTCCCAAACCTGGCCATGAGTGGGTGGGGCAACCAGCTAAGGCTGGGATTGAAGGAAACTTCTGCCGTGGAGTTACATGCAAATTTGGGCTAAATAAGGAATTGCTGAGTCCACAGATATGCCCTTAATAAATCATGGGGACAGGAGAAATGGTTCAGCAGTTAGGAACACTGCTTTCTCAGAGAACCAGGGTTTGGTTCCTGGAACTCACATGGCAACTCACAAACATCTGCAATTCCAGTTCTAGGCTATCCATGGCTTACACATCAGATGCACATACATGCCGCAGGCAAACACTCACATACATAAAGTAAGGATCAATACATCTTTTAAAAGTTATTCTGCTGTCTTAGACTCCTGTTCTACAGGCAATTCTGTACTGAGGTATATATACCCAAGCCACATAGATATAAAATTATATATATACTGAATTAAAGGTGGTAGAATGCACTTTTTTTTTTTTTTTGGTTTTTCGAGACAGGGTTTCTCTGTATAGCCCTGGCTGTCCTGGAACTCACTTTGTGGACCAGGCTGGCCTCAAACTCAGAAATCCACCTGCCTCTGCCTCCTGGGATTAAAGGCGTGCGCCACCACGCCCAGCGGAACGCACCTTTAATTCCAGCACTTGGGAGGCAGAGATAGGCTGGTCTCTGAGTTTGAGGCCAGCCTGGTGAGTTCCAGATCAGGACAGACAGACACAGAGAAATCCTATCTTGAAAAAACAAATAATATTAATAATAATAAGAACAATAACAATAAATAATATATATTATCAACAGCTACTGACCAGCCTTGTTTGCCTCAAATCCATAGCTCATTGTTTATACCAGCCCCACCTCCCATTATACTGTACCTAGGAGAAGTACATAGATATTACACCATAATTTTTTCAAATTGTTTTAAACTTTATTCTATTAATATGACGGTTTTTTACTTGCTTTTGTTTTGTGACAATCATCTGTCCTGATACATATAGCTTTAGTTTTGGGGGGGAGGAGGTTGTTTTAGTTTTTTCATTTTAGCTGTAGAGAATTCACCACAAATGAGCAGAGTATTTTCCTACTTGCGTATTATGAGTGTTTGGGTTAGTTTCCAAAGTCCACTCTTCAAACACACTGCTGTTACAGATGTACCCATCTTCTTGTATATGTTTTTAACACAGCAGTGAGTATTCAACAATGTGTGTGTGTGTGTGTGTGTGTGTGTGTGTGTGCACTCAAGTGTGCATGTGTATGTATGTCCAAACACATACCCTAGTTGTATAAACAGAACCAGGGCTGACAAGATGGTTCAAGGGAGTAAAAACATTTGCCAGTCAAGCATGATGATCTGAGTTAGATTTCTGTTTTTTTTTTTGTTTTTTGTTTTTTTTTCGAGACAGGATTTCTCTGTATAGCCCTGGCTGTCCTGGAACTCACTTTGTAGACCAGGCTGGCCTCGAACTCAGAAATCCGCCTGCCTCTGCCTCCCGAGTGCTGGGATTAAAGGCGTGCACCACCATGCCCGGCGTAAAGTTATTTTTAAAAAGTTTTTAATGTTCATTCATGTGTGGGTGTGTTTGAGACATATCTGTATAGCAGTCAGAGGACCACTTACAGGGAATTAGTTCTCCCTTCTACCATGTGGGTCCTAGGAATAAAACTTGGTCATCAGGCTTGGTGGCAAGTGCCTTTCCCTGCCTAGCATCTGTCTGGCCCACACAATTCAGGTACAAAGCCTGGGCCTTGTTACTTTCAAGATAATGACTTATTGTCCTTTGATGATGGCTCATTTATAGTGAATATCTAACAGCCATTTGATAAACATTGCAGTCTACTAAAAAGTAATCTAGCAGGCCGGAGAGATGGCTCAGCGGTTAAGAGCACTGGTGGCTCTTCCAGAGGTCCTGAGTTCAAGTCGCAGCAACCACATGGTGGCTCACAACCATCTGTAATGGGATCTGATGCCCTCTTCTAGCACTGGTGTTAGATGCAGACAGAGCACTCATATACATAAGATAAATAAATCCTAAAAAAGAAAGAAAGACGGCCGGGCGTGGTGGCACACACCTTTAATCCCAGAACTCGGGAGGCAGAGGCAGGTGGATTTCTGAGTTCGAGGCCAGCCTGGTCTACAAAGTGAGTTCCAGGACAGCCAGGGCTACACAGAGAAACCCTGTCTCAAAAAAACAAACAAACAAGAAAGAAAGAAAGAAAGAAAGAAAGAAAGAAAGAAAGAAAGAAAGAAAAGCAAGCCGTAGCCAAAAAAGATGGCCCCACCCAAGCAGTGGTAGTTCAACAAGGAAAGTCATATAGTAGAAAAGGTGGGTGTTTATTCTGAAGATAATACAGGGCTCACTGTAAATAATAAAGGCGAGATAAAAGGTTCTGCTATCATTGGTCCAGTTGCAAAGGAATGTGCAGGAATGTGCAGATCTGTGGCCCAGGATTGCAGCCTATGCAGGCAGCATTGCAGAATTCTCCAGCGAATTTGTAAAATATATTTATTAAGAAGTCTTCACTCAAAAAACATCAAATTTGCTTTTCCTAGAATTTGAAATTATGTAGGTTAGTCTTATTGAAATAGATTTCAAATAGAACTACATAGTATGATCCTTTTGTGCCTGGCTTCTTTCATTCAGCATAGTGCTTCTCTTATTCCTTTACATTGTCAATGTGTCAGGTTTTTGTTACTGAACAATATTCTATACTACTTAATATGCTGCATCATGATGTGCTTATCCAGTCACCTGAGGAGAGCGCATTGGGTTGCTTCCATTTCCCTTGGTCTTAGTAGGACCTCTGCAGACATCCATGTGTTCTTGTGTGCCTGCAAACCCCTATGTCTAAGACAAATAGGCAGAAATGGGGTTTCTAGGTCACATGTAGATGTAAGTTTAACTTTATGTTAAACAACTAAACCCTTTTCACGGTGGCTCCATTAACTCTGCTAACAATGCTCTCCCCTGGCTCTGTCTGCTTCAGAACTCAGTAGGATTTCTTACTTGAGATTTTAACCATTCTAAAAATGCATGTGACTCTCTAGTTCTGGCTTCCGTTTGCATTTCTCTAGTAGTTTGCTTGGTGAGACAGAGCCTGTCTTTACTGCCCAGGCTGGTCTCAAACCTCTGGGCCGAAGTGATCTTTCTACCTCAGCCTCCCCAGTAGCTCACAGTACAGGTACCTGCCGCCAAGCTGTTATCTTTCATTAAACCTACGAAATTATCCATTCACGCCTACCTGTTAGGAGTAGAGGCACATGCAATTACAAAAAGAGATGAATCCCGTGTCAAATTTCTGCTGTTAGTTTCTCTCTCTCTCTCTCTCTCTCTCTCTCTCTCTCTCTCTCTCTCTCTCTTTAAATTTAGGTAACCTGGAAACATAAAGTCCTCTTGGGTTGATCACAGTGATAAATGCCTGTAATTTTAGTACTTGAGAGGTTAAAGCAAGAAAATCATGAATTTGAGGTCAGCTTGGACTACATGCCTAACGAGCTAACAGGTCTCACAATAAAGAAAAGAAGGCTTATTTTGGACAAAATATCTTTTATCATCAGGAATCTTACTCATGTAAGATTTGGACTTATGAATAATTTGTAAAGCAAAACAAAATTACAACCAAAAAAAAAAAAAACTAATACATTTAAAAGTCCTGAACCATTCTTTATACATACTTCAGAAAAAAAAATAGTTTAAGAACAATATCTATATGAGAATGAAAACCAGTGGCACTTAATGTAGTAAACACCTTTTAAGAGTTTTATTGATTGTTTGTGCCTGAAGTGGAGAGCAGAGTGTGTGGGGGCCACTTTTCAGGCTTGAACAACAAGTGCCTTTACCAGCTGAGCCCTCTCCCTGGGCCCCCACTATAATGAAAATCATGACCATAGTTGTATGAAGGCAGGATTTAAGTATTTCCATTGTTTTCTGAGCTAAGACAGAGAAAACATTCCTATGTAAACGAAGGCATGAGGTAAGGTATACTGAGGATGGGGGGACAACTACCTTTGCCTTGGAAATGAGATGTATGAAAGTCAAGTGCTAGGCGATAAGGTTTGAATGGTACTTGAGGGTAACAGCGCTGAATGAGAAACACCTAGGTTTTACTGACTACTCGGGGTTGGTTGGCTTGTTTTGAGATGGACTCTTACTGAGTAACCCAGATGAGCCTCAAATCAGTGAGCCTCGGCCTCTGTTAGTTTGTGAGCAGAACATGTACTATGTAACATGAGACGGGGGTGGGGGGTGGGGGGGGGCAAGCTGGCTCTAGGCTGAAGGGCTCTAAGAGATCCAGTCACTGGACTAGGTCTGCTGTTCAGGTCTGCTTTCAAGAGATGTAACTTTTCTAAGCACTTTTCTAATCTCCAGAATGAGACTGATGGTGTTATTCACTACAAACAGCTATTGTGTGAAGGTTAACTACCACAACATATAGGGAGCTTGGTGCCTAAAATCTAGCAAGGAGCAGCCAAGTCTGCAATGTTAATGCTGCTGCAGCATGCAAAGGGAGCTAAGCAAATGCCTTTCCTTCCCTAACACAGAGCCAGAGCCCGCCAAGGTTGACACCAAGACTCTTTCAGAAAGCAAGAATCTCTTGGTGGGAAGATGCGTCTCTGAAGGGAAATTAGCAAGATTCCGAGGCCACTCTGCCTGCAGATCAGGGATGCAGTCATGTTTGCATGTCAGCATTTCTCCATGTCAACCTTCTGATACACTGTGCTATTTTTAAGCACCGAGGTTTGGGTATTTTGTATTGGGGTGATGCCATCATTTAACACAGTGGCCAGCAGCTTCCTTCACTCACACTCTTTCCCTCTAGCCCTTCTTTTTCTCAGGAACGCCCCTAGAAGCCCCCATCACTCTCTCATTCCTTCCAGGTCCTATTAGCTCCCCACCTCTTCCAAAGTCACCCCCTCCTCCGCTACAAGCTCCTGCCCCACCCCACCCCTAATCAAGCCAGTAAGGTCCAGGCTGAAGGAGGATTCAAAGTGAGAAATCTATCTGCAGAGACTGGGGAGGCGGCAGTCAGTAGTTGTGGCTCTCTATCTTAGATTTGAGAGACAGTACCCCTGGAATCCCATAGGGAGCTCCACTTGGGAGCAAGGTCTGGAAGCTCTTCCACTAGCTACCTCAGAGACAAACTTGGTGGGCAGTCTGAGGAAGGGAGCTGGCCTGGGAAAGGTCAGCAGCCCAGAATATTTTGTACTGTGTTTGTAAAGTTCGTTTTGGTCAGTGTTTTCGGAATTTTTCTGTGTGTGTTAGGGGACAAGGTCTCATGTAACCGAGCGTCATCTTGGATTCCCAACCTTCCTTCCTGTCTTCACTCTCAAGGGCAGGGATGGTAGGCATGCAGCATCATGCCAGACTCATGACGGCTGCTTTCATGTGCTAAGTAATGTTTAGTTTTTAATTTTAAAAGCATAAATGCTGGACATGTCGAATATAGCTGGATGAGCCCGGCGCTTTAGTTTTGCAGGAGACTAAAACAGGAGCATCAGTAATTGCATTCCAACTACTCCGTGAGGGAGGAAATCAAAGATGACTTTAAGTGTGAGGGAATGTTGAGGTCAGTTATAAAAATAGGAAATGCTATTAGGGTTAGACACTTTATCCTGGGGGCCAGAAAAGGCTTGCTAAGCAAGTCTAATGATCCGAGTTCAATTCCTGGGACCCACACAAATGTGAAGGGAGAGAATTGTCTCCACAAAGCTGTCCTCTGACCACCACATACATGCTGTGGTATGTGCACACACCTACATCACATACACTAATAATAATAACAAATAATACATAAAAATTAAATTAAAAGAAATATTATCCTGCTCCATTTGATATTGTACCCTAAGATGTGTCATAACCAGTAGAGTTAACTTCTCTTTTTCTTTTTTTTTTCTTTTTCTTTTTTTTCTTTTTCTTGTTTTGAAAGAGATTGTGAGGTTTTCTTTAGCCTGCTTTTGCTGTTTTATTTAGTTAAATGTGCAAAATTTGTAACATTTTTAAAAAGTCAGTGAAGTTACTGCACACAAATTCTCATTCCCCCCCCCCTCTTCTATGGTAGCCTCAAATCTGCTTGTATCAAAACACCAAGTGAATTCATTGAAATTCTGTCAATGCAGACTCTCAACTTAAACGAGCTTCAGCAAAGAAAGCGATGTATTGCCTTGTAGAACTGAAGAATCTAAGAGTTTTTATCATGGCTGTGTCTAAGAGCTCAAATTACACCATCGGATTCCAATTCTCTGTCTCTGTGTGGCTCTCTGCCTGTTTCTCTGTCTCTCTATTTTTGTCTTTCTCTTTCCACTTGGCTTTTCTCTGTGCTGGCCTCATTTCCCAGGATACCCTCCCCAGTGCCCCATATCAGTCTTGGCTTATATCTTTACCTGCTGTTCCCTGCCCAGTGTTGAGGGATGAATCCAGGACTAGTAATCTATCTCTGAGCTACATCCACAGCCCTATCGTCCCCTTTGAATACACGATTTACCTAGAGATCAAACCTAGGGTCTTATATATTATTACCTCTTACTGGGACTACTGCAGTAATGGCTGTCTGGGCTCCCCATTCATTCTTATATTCCTTTAGTCATTTTTTTACATAGTAGCCATCCTGATTAGCGTGAATTTAATTGTACATATATTTATATTTTACTTTGTTGTTTGTTATTTATTTATTCATTAAATTCTATTCATATATATTTATATTTATATTTATGGGGACATAAATATATGATAGGTATGTGTTTGGAGGTCAAAGAAAAACTTTGTAGAGTTGTTTTTCTCTTCCCACTGTATAAATACCAGGCACCCAAGTCAGGTGGTTGGGCTTCTTGGCTTGAGCCTTTATCTGCTGAGCCACCTTGTTGGCCCTGTGTAGTGTGTGTTTTGAGACAGAGCCTTGCCTGGCTGGCCTAGAACTTGCTACATAAGGCCTCAAACTCATAGCATTCTCTCATCTTGGCCTCACGCCTGCTGAGATTTCCAGGCTCCAGTCACCAAACCTATGAGGACCACCTGCCTGTCTGTTTCATTGGGTTGGGATAGTTTCATGTGGCTGCTCAGGGATAGGTAGCTGAAGATGACCTTGAACACCATATCCTCTTGCTTTTACTTACTGAGTGTGGGGAATACAGATGTACCCCACCACACCAAAAACATGATATTTTAAAAAAAATGTGTGTGTGGATGCTTTCCCTCCATGTATTGTCTATGCATGTGTGCACTGTGTGTGCCCAGTGACCACGCATGCCGGTTCCCTGGAACTGGGGTTACAGATGGTTGTGAGTTACCATATGTGCTGAAAACCCCACCCAGGTCATCTGCAAGAGAAGCCAGTGCTCTTCACTTTGGAGCCACCACTCTATCCCTGCTCCTGACTTATCTGATAATGATATTTTAAAGGAATTGCTTTCTTGATATTGTCTTACATAAAATCAACAAGACTCTTGGGATTTCAACTCAGTCTTTCCAGTTCATTCTGTGCTTTCCCCTTGTGTTTACCAGGCTACAGATACACCAGTGACTTCTCTACTTCCCCATGGTGTCAAGCTCCTCTGTGCCTCCTGCCTCACAGCATCCATCCGTACAACTCCTTATTCTCTTAACGTTCTGTACCATCTTCCTATCTCCACTTACTATGGGATAAGAGCTGCTCTGTGAGTATAGAGAAGGCTTCTCCTCTTCAGGAATTCATATATTTGTAACCTCTCCCCTGAAAAAAAATTAATACAGTATGAAAACTGCAATAGAAGCATCACCAGAGGGGAAAATATTTATATCTCCGTGAGCCAGGAAAGGGAACAGAAGTAGAGACAGGAGCATGTCCCAGATAGAGGCAAGAAACAGACAAGATACAAGCCTCGGGCATCCCTGAAGAGCAGAGGGAGGAGGTGCTGAGTAAGTGTGGTGGTTGGAAAGAAAATGGCCCCCATAGCCGGGCGGTGGTGGTGCACGCCTTTAATCCCAGCACTTGGGAGGCAGAGGCAGGCGGATTTCTGAGTTTGAGGCCAGCCTGGTCTACAGAGTGAGTTCCAGGACAGCCAGGGCTTCACAGAGAAACCCTGTCAAATAAAACCAAAAGAAACAAGAAAAAGGAAAAAAGAAATAGCCCCCATAGGCCCATAAGGAGTGGCACTATTAGGGGGCGTGGCCTTGTTGGAGTGGGCGTGGTCTTGTTAGAGGAAGTGTGTCACTGGGGGTGGGCTTTGAGTTTTCAAATGCTCAAGCCACCAGTGTGGCAATCTTTCTTCTTGATGCTTGCGGAAGTAGAACTCTCAGCTCCTTCTCCAGTAATACGTCTGCCTGCACACTGCCATGCTCCTGCCATGATGATAATGGACTAAACCTCAGAAACTGTAAGCCAGCCCCGGTTAAATGCTGTACTTTTTAAGGGTTGTCTTAGTCATGGTGTCTCTTCACAGCAATAGAAACCCTAACTAAGACAATAGAAGATTCAGTTAGAAATGGTTTGCATACTATGGAAAGAGGCCTATTTTGCATAATATGCAAAGACAGGGGTCCCTCACAAAACAGTTTTATGTAAAGAACAAATATAAACAGACATCAGCCAGAATGCTATGACATTGTAGTGGTGGTGGGGGTTCAGGGATAGAGTACCAAAGTAGTCCAAGCAAGTGATCACAACTGAATCGAAGTGGAGATTGTGGGAATGGAGAGGAGATAGTTAAAGAAAAATTTGAGAGGTAGAGTAAGCAGAACTTGGTTATGTGCAGCTCAATTCTAGTAGTCACATCCTGTATCCAGTAAGTAAGTGTATATGTAAGGTAAGCCTATGCTGTTATGAAGTTAGAAATAGAGCAGAAATGCTGGGGTGCAAGGAAGGAGGATCTTGAGTTCAAAGCCAGACTGAGCTACTTGGCAAGTTCTAGGCCAGTCTAGGCTACATAACAAGACCTTAACTCAAGAACCAAACAAATGATATAGAGCAAAGTAAAAGTATAGCAAATGGAATAGTTATTTTAGACAGGATGCTTTGACAAGAGAAAGTGACACTTCAGTAGAGGCTTGAATGAGGTGAGGAAGTGAGCCGTGTGTGTACTGGGAGAACCCGGCAGAGTGAAGAGTCAGTACCGAGATCCAGCAATGAGCCTGCCCTGTGGCTGAGAACAAATAAATCCATGGTAACTGAAGCCCAGAGACCAGGAGAGAAAGTCATAACATAGCAAGAGGATGATGGGTCATGGAAGTGTGTGCTGGCTAGTTTTTTTGTTGTTGTTTGCTTTGCTTTTTGTTTGTTTGTTTTTTTGTCAGTTTGACATAGTCTGGGGTCGTCTGAGAAGAGTGAACTTCAACTGAGAAAACAATAATGACCGATGTTGGAGAGCCTAGACCACCACTTGCAGTGACGTTCCTATGCAGGGAGTGCTGGCAGGGTAAGAAAGCAGGCTTGGAGAGCAAGCCAGCACTCCTACACGGTTTCTGCTTCAATCTTGCCGTGTCTCCCCTCCATGATAGACTACAACTGTAAGTTAAAAGAAACCCTTCCTCCCCAAGTTGCCTTTGCTCATGATGTTTTATCATAACAGTAGGAACCTGAGACAAACTGTGATGCAAACCATTAGAAAAAGTTTGGGCCGGGCGGTGGTGGCGCATGCCTGTAATCCCAGCACTTGGGAGGCAGAAGTAGGTGGATGTTTGAGTTCGAGACCAGCCTGGTCTACAGAGTGAGTTCCAGGACAGCCAGGATGGCACAGAGAAACACTGTCTCAAAAAAAAAAAAGAAGAAGAAGAAGAAGAAGAAGAAGAAGAAGAAGAAGAAGAAGAAGAAGAAGAAGAAGAAGAAGAAGAAGAGAAAGAAAGAAAGAAAGAAAGAAAGAAAGAAAGAAAGAAAGAAAGAAAAGAAGAGAAGAGAAAAGAAGAGAAAAGAAAAGAAAAAAGTTTGAACAGAGGAATGGCACCTCCTTCTGTGCTATAGACTATACTGGATGAATGGTAGAGAAGGTTTCCAGTGAGAAAGAAAGGCTATAGTAGACAGCTCAGTGGATAAAGAGCCTGCTGTAAAAGTGCAAAGGCTTTAGTTTAGAATCCTAGAACCCATCTATAAGGCAGGTGCAATGGTTTATGTCTACCCAGACCTCCTGAGGGGCCTCTGGCCAGTCAGTCCAGAAAAAATGGCAAACTTCAGTGAAAGGCACTGTCTCAAAAATAAATAAATAAATAAATAAAAAGTGGAGAGTTCTGGGGCTGGAGAGATGGCTCAGAGGTTAAGAGCATTGGCTGTTATTCCAGAAGGCCTGAGTTCAATTCCTAGCAACCACATGGTGGCTCATAACCATCTGTAATGAGATTTGGTGCCATCTTCTGGTCTGGAGGCATACATGCAGGCACAACGTTGTATACATAATAGATCTAGAAGAAGAAGGGCGGGGGGGGGAGGGGAGGAGGAGGGGAAGAGGAAGAAGAAGAGGAGGAAGAAGGAGAAGAAGGACGACAACCAACAACAACAATGGCACTCTGGGGGACTGGAGAGATGGCTCAGCGGCAAGAGCACTGGCTGCTCTTTAGAGGTCCTGAGTTCAGTTCCCAGCATTCAATTCCCACTTCCAATGGCCTCTTCTGGCATGCAGTTGTACATGCAGGTAAAATACTTATGTGTAAAATAAATAAATCTTTTTTAAAAAAACAAACTATTTCTTTTATTTTGGGGGTTTTGTTGTTGTTGTTGTTGTTGTTGTTGTTGTTGTTGTTGTTGTTGTTGTTTTTCCGAGACAGGGTTTCTTTGTGTAGCCCTGGCTGTCCTGGAACTCTGTAGACCAGACTGGCCTCGAACTCAGAAATTCTCCTGCCTCTGCCTCCCAAGTGCTGGGATTAAAGGCGTGTACCACCACTGCCCGGCAACAAACTATTTCTTAAACAAAAAGAAGACATTCTGGCTTTACACACGTCTACACAGGTGAGTGCACCCACCCTCACACATATGTGCGCACACACCTTTTCTTTAAAACAAGAAACCTAACTGAAGGAATGTGATGGCTTGGGTTGGACTCATGGTGAAGGCAGTAGGAATAGAAACAGAATGGAAATAGATGGAGACAAGAGCAGCTGTGGCATGGTGTCAGGAGCATGAGGTAGCTATTCACATTGTGTCTGTTGTCAGAAAACAAAGACAGGTGACTGTTACTGCTCAGCCACCTTTCCTTACAGACATACCACGAGGGCATCTCCCAGGCCTTTCTAAATCCAGTCAACTTCACAATGACTAGTGAGTATCGCCATTATTGAGATAAGAGATGAGCAAGGAAAGAAGGTTTGAGCAGCAGGAAATTGGAGCTCAGGGTTTAAGAATACATTATTTATATATATTTTTGTGGGTGTATGTGTGTGTGCACCTACATGCAGATGCCTAAGGAAGCCAGCACCAGCTCCATCTGCTCTCTGCTTCCTGGGAGAGAAAAGAACATTTGGATCCCCTGGAGCTGGAGTTACAGGAAGGTAAGAACCACCGTAGGTGCTGGGTGTCTTTCCTCTGCAAAAGCAACAAGAGCTCTTCACTGCTCAGTCATCCCTCTAGCCCCCGAAATTCAGTCTTGGATATCTTGAGTTTGGCGTACTCAGGATGTCCATGAACAGTGGCCAGTGAAGATGGGTGAAGTTTCAAGGGAAAGGCTGAGGTTGGAGACACACACTCTTAGAATCAATGACATATAAATGATTCTCTGTTAGGCAGGGTCTCAATGTGCAGTCCCAGATAGCCTTAAAAAAAATCACTTTGTAGACAAGGTGGCCTCATATTTGCAGAAATCCACCTGCCTCTGCCTCCTAAGTACAGGAATTAAAACTATGTGCCACCACACCTACCTTATTTTCATTGATTTATTTTTGAGATGGGGTCTTGATGCATATAGCCCTGGCTAGTCTGGAACTTTCTATGTATATCAGGCTGGCCTTGAACGAACTCACAGATATCTACCTGTCTCTGCCTCCCAAGTGCTGGCACTAAGGGCACATACTACCACTCCTAGTTTGTTGCTACTTTTAATCATGTGTATTTGTATATCTCTGCGTGTGGCCACACACATGGGGGTGCAGGTGACCCGGAAGTTAAGAAGGTGGCACTGGATCCCTTGGACCTAGAGTTTCAGGACCTTAGAAGTCTCTGGACATGGACTAGAACCAAACAGACCTTCTGCGAGAGCAGTGCGTACTCTTAACTACTGCACCATCTCTCAATCACCTATAAACGATATTTTTAAGTATTGGGCTGGAGAAATGATTGGGCTCATTGATTAAAATCACTGGCTGCTTTTGCAGAGAACCCAGGCTCAGTTCTCAGCATCCAACTTGAGGCTCACAATCATCACAATCACAACTCCAGTTCCAGAGCATCTGATGGTCTCTTTGGACCTCCACAGCCACCAAGCATGTGTGTGGTGCAAATCAGCATCATGACACATGTAAGTACAAATAAATAAAGCTTTAAAAAGTAAGTATTAGTGCAAGAGCAGAAGACTAGAACATTCCAAATTCTTAAATGTTAAGGGAAAAGTCGGGATCTAATGAAGAATTTGGGAAAGAGTGGCTAGCAAGATGAGAAAATCAAAAGACAATGGAAGACAAGGAGGTCGTTTAAGAAAGATGAGGCCATCACGCCAGCTGCCCTTTATGTCAAGTAAGTGAGAACTGGGGTAGACAGCATGAAGACCACTTGTGGCCTGGACGAGAACAATCTCAGAAGAGCAATGGGATGTGGAGTAGAACACAGCAGAAAGGAAGGGAGGCATGAAGGGAAGCAGAGAAACCACCTTGTGCAAACTGCCCCCCCCCCGCGGTCGCAGGCCACCAAGGGAGGGCTTGAGCAAGGAGGGAGGAAATGCTGCTGATGTGAGAGGAGGGCCAGCATAGAAGCGAAGTCCTCAAGAAGATGTGTGCTGGGGCTGGTGAGATGGCTCAGCGGGTAAGAGCACCCGACTGCTCTTCCGAAGGTGAGAAGTTCAAATCCCAGCATCCACATGGTGGCTCACAACCATCCTTAACGAGATCTGGCGCTCTCTTCTGGAGTGTCTGAAGACAGCTACAGTGTACTTACATATAATAAATAAAATTAAAAAAAAAAAAAAAAGAAGATGTGTGCTCCGCAGACAGGGAGAGGTTGCAGGCACAGGTTCTGCACAAGACAAAGCCTATGTACGAATGGATTAAATTATTTAGAGAGAATGTATAAAACATAGAAACCAAGGACAGATTTTTGAAAGGTTTTTTATTATTTTTTTTAAGGGTTAGAGGAAATGGGGCAAAGATGGAGGACAAAAAAAAAACTTGAAGAAACATCTATTTTCCAGATTTTTAATGCCTGTACCACAAGACATATTGTCGTCCATCCTGTCCCTCCTCCACCCTGCAAAGCCTTCCCTCCCCTAGATTTCATCTCCATCTGTCACAGTGCTTTGTACATATCTTTATTAGCACTTACTCCATTCATTTATGTATCTGCTTCTTCAAACAAGACCCTCCTCCCATCCCCCTCTAAGACCCATGTTCACCAATGATTCTAAAGTGCTCCCCATTAAGCCTTGACCATAGATGTGCCCAATAAAAGATGCCTGGGAATGGGAGCTGTGAAGCGCAGATAGAGTAATATACAAGCATTACAAAGTGTGAGTATAGCTTTTATGTCTTTCTAAAAGCAGGGTATATGTTGGAAAGAATTCACCAGTGAAGCCATCTGGAGTTTTCTTTGTAGGATGGTTTAAATTATGAATTCAGTTCTTTTAGATTTTCTGTTTATTCTGGTGTCATTCCTGATAAGTTTTGTTTTGTAATACATTTTCTCATTCTATGTGAATTGTCAAATCGACACAAAGTTATCTATAATATCCTTGTAGGTTTTAACGCCTATAGGACCTATGGTGATGTCGCTTCGTTTATTGCTGATATTAGTCAGTTTTTCATTTTCTCTTGACCAGTCTTCATAGTTTGTTCTTATTCCTTAGTATCTTAGAAGATGGTTAAGTTTTGGCTTTTGTTTTTCTCTCGCATATATATTTTTTTAAGATTTATTTATTATTATATGAAAGTACACTGTAGCTGTCTTCAGACATACCAGAAGAGGGCGTCAGATCTCATTATGGATGGTTATGGGCTACCATGTGGTTGCTGGGATTTGAACTCACGGTCTTCGGAAGAACAGTCAGTGCTCTTAACCGCTGAGCCATCTCTTCAGCCCCTTCTCTCACATATTTAATAAATAAATGTTTGTGTTTTTCTATATCATTGGTTTCTGGTTTTTTTTTAAAGGTTTTTATTTATTATCATTGTGTGTGTTTATGAGTGAGTGAGTGGTCCATGCTACAGTGTATGTGGAGGACAGAGATTAGCTTAGGGGAGTCAGTTCTCTTTTCCCACTGTAGGTCCTGAGGATCAAACTCTGCTCATCAGACTTGCCTGGCAAGTGCTTCACTCACTGAGCCATCTGGCTGGCCCTACTTCCTTTATTTTGTGTGCATTAAACTTGCTGCTCTTAGGAGGGAGGATGAGCCTTTGGCTGAGGGGCTATCGACAGTTGATGCTTCTGGGGTAGGCTGACCATGCGGCAGTAAAGGCCCTTTCATCTGTGAGCATATTCACACCGCAAATTGGACGAGGCGAGTTATTAAAACAGAAAAAAAAAAGAGTTATGAGTCTGGGAGAATGGGGAAAGGGGGTGGACCGGGGAGGAGTTGGAGGAGGGACAGGGTTGAATGTGATAAAAAATACATTTCAGAAAATTCTCCAAGAAACAATAACATAATACATTAAAATACAGAAATTGTTATCACTTTCTTCAAACACTCTTCTAACCACCCTAAGCAAATCAGAACATTAGTTGGGTCCCGAGTCTTACAACAATGAGTCTGCATTACACTCTAGGGTGCTTGAGTATACTTGGTCATTGGCTAGTGTAATAACTCATAGGAAGTGTGATCTCAACTGCAAACACAGTAGACTCTGAAAGTGAGCATCTGGGTAAATGAATTACCTATTACCCCACACTAGGCATCTGAAAGAACTAAATTCATAAGCACCACAGTCTCTATCCACCGATCTACTCCACACAGGTTTTGAGAGACTTTTCCATGGTTCTCATAGGTTATTCTTCTAAGATGGAAACTTCTAGAGCAAAGTTGGCAAAGTATTAACTATAACAATCTCAGAGGACACAACTGTTTTTCTCTCTGTGACCCACCCTATTTTCTTTCTTTCTTTCTTTCTTTCTTTCTTTCTTTCTTTCTTTCTTTCTTTCTTTCTTTCTTTCTTTCTTTCTTTCTTTGAGGTTTTGTTTGTTTAGTTTTTGGTTTTTTGGTTAATTTTTTGTTGTTGTTTTGTTTTTAGAGACAGGGTTTCTCTGTATAGCTCTAGCTGTACTAAGACCAGGTTGGCCTTGAACTCACAGAGATCCTCCTACTTCTGCCTACCAAATGCTGGGATTGAAGGCATGTGCCACCACTGCCCAGTGTGTGTGACCCACCCTAGATTCCCCTCATCCTTAGTATTACCTCAGCAGGTCTTGATGAAGTAGGTGGTGATATGATCCAAATCTTAACAAATCCAAACTTCTCTGCTCAGATTTTTTCCCATGTGTTCCCTAAGTTACAATGGACCATAGGAATACTAGGAGACATTTAAATATATCACCTGGGCTTTGAGCAGGCCTATATCCTCATACTGCTCAGAGTCAATTACTTCTGTCATGATACTGATACCTCTTTTTAATAACTTGTCTCTGGACTTAAGAAGTTTAGAATGGCCCAGCACTGGGAACAAGCACTCACTGCTTGTAGCTCAACTGGATACTTGCCGTGTTTCCTAATTAGGAGGAGGACTGGTCCTGCCAATCCCAGATTTGAAATACTGGAAATAGTGGGTCACTGTTAGGAAAGGTAAGTCCAATCTTTGGTCAGCAGTCATGCCTCCTTGTCTCAGTGGAATCATAATATGTATTACACATCCTGAATTCTTTCAGAGTTGCCTCTGGGCAGCCCTTCACTTTGACCATAATAAAATCACTCTAGCTCTTTATGAGGCAAGGCTCCTGCATTGTGTAGCACCATCAGTCAATTCCATGGGCCCAACTCTTGTATGGAACCTTTTTTATTCTAAAGCAAAAATCTGCTTCACAGTATCCTATGCTTGTGGATTGTGTATACCCTAAGTTCCAAGTATACCAAGAGTTACAGCAACAGTTCTTCTAAGATCTGTGAGTAGGAAAAGAAAATCAATGCTCAGAACAGGGACCACTGTCCCCTCCAGAATAAAAGGCAACCCAATATAGTCAACTGGTCAGTAATATGGCCAGATGATCTTCATGAGTAGTGCCACGCTAGGGCCCAGAGGTGTTCGCCAACGTCACTAAGTTTTCATTACTCTAACAAATGCCTAAGAGAGGTTAACCCCGATGTTGGCCATCTTAAATGTTAAGTGAAGCATACGTTAATCTACTTTGGGCCTCTTTTCTGTCTTTGTGACTGCCCCTCAAGAGACAAAGGAAGAGGGGGAGAGGAAAAAAATGGAGGTTTGAGAAAATAATTGCCTCATATGATTACAGGAGCTAACAGATCCTTAAATCTGTAGTCCACACGATTGAGACCCAAGAGAGGCAGTTTCTAACTGACTCCCATCTAACCACACAAGAACTGTGAGGATCAATGGCTTAAGTCTGAGTCTGAAAGCTGGAAATCCTGAGAACCAAGGAGAGCTGATGTTTTCGTTCAAATTTAAAGGCCAGAAAAGGCAATGTCTTACCTTAAGCAGCCAGGTCATGGCTCCCTCTTATCAGCCTTTTTGTTCTAGTCAGGTTTTCCACTAATTGGGGTGGTGGGAGCTTCATCACAGAGGGAAGGCAAAGTACTTTACTGGGTCTACCAATTCAAATGTTAATCTTATTCAGAAACACTCTCACAGACACTCCTCAAATAGGATTTGATTGTATATCTGGGAACTCAATGGCCCAGTCACACACAACAGTAGGCACCACAAATTTCAAAGTGTATCTTTTCACACCTCTGACGCTGCCTTCCATATAAACACTCCCGGAAAATACGGCCAAAGTGGGGATGATATCTCTAACAGACAGTAGGATAGCTTGGACATTTCTACTTTGTTTCTCTTGCCAGATCTTGCTGGTCTTTCTTGGAACTGGACCTCATAGAATCTGGTGAGGGAACAGTACCATCTGGTCTCCAGTACATGGACAGAGGAGTGACACCACTCCCATAATTATGCATGGGTTTCAGCTCTGTCAGGGGTTCCCCAGTTATGGGCCCAGAACAGCAGAGAACTTAGTGATACTGATGATCCTCTTACCAGGACATTTTTAGTGGCCTTGGTAAATAGGTTTCTTTTGGACTCTTCTATGAAACAATGATCTAGTCTTATGTAAAGTACTGATTCTTGCACAGCAAACCCTTCTATGTTTCTATTTATTCCTTTGTGAGGTATTAGGGTATCTTAGATAGGGTTTCATTGCTGTGAATAGACACCATGGCCAAGGCAACTCTTATAAGGACAACATTTAATTGGGGCTGGCTTACAGGTTCAGAGGTTCAGTCCATTATCATCAAATCAAGTACATGGTAGCATCCAGGTAGGCATGGTGCAGGAGGAACTGAGAGTTCTACATCTTCATCTGAAGGTTGCTAGCAGAATATTTGCTTCCAGGCATCTAGGATGAAGGTCTTAGGCCCACACCCACAATGACACACCTATTCCATCAAGGCCATACCTTCTAATTATGCTACTCCCTGGGCAGAGCATATACAAACCATCACATGGAGCAACACAAAAACATTTCTACTTTGATCATTTCTCTGGGCTTCTATGACAAGTCTACTACAGACTGTCATTCCCTGGTCCTGGTTAAGGTATTAAATTCTATGTCTGAAAAAATGCCCCCCAAGTCAATGAATCTTGATTGTCAAGTTTTAATTTCCAGCCTTTTTGATCAAACGACCTCAAAACTCTGGAATACTTCCTTGTTTTCTGCACATTATTTAACTCACCTAGCTCTTTGGTAGAAAATCTCCTATATCAGGTCCCAGCTGGGTTTTACTTGTGTTTGGCTATTGATCTGGCAGCCAGGAGAGGAGGGAGGGACAACTCCTGTGGTTTTATTTGTGGGAGAGTGACTCTGTAGTCATCCTTATGACAGCTGTTTTAAAGAGGCAGGCAATTTCTGCCGTCTTTGGAAGTATCCAGGGACCTGTAGAGCAAGTATCCATAAGGATGCTCACCCAGGCATCCTAGCCATTGTTTCAGGGTCTCTGGCTTTTTCAAATAGGGGTCTAACCTGCTTTAGCTTCAGATTATATGTCTGAAGTTCTGTGACTATCATGTCTTGAGTCTGAGGCTCATCTGTCTCAGCTCTTCAATTACAAGGGTAAAATCTCTTTTATCCTTAAGAGCTACTTAAGAGTTTCTCAGTAACCTGGAGGGAGTAGGGACTCCAAAGGAAGACCAACAGAGTCAACTAACCTAGACCCTTGTGGGCTCCCAGAGACTGAACCACCAACCAAAGAGCACATACAGGGGCTGGAGCTAGGCCCCCCTCATATATGTAGCAGATGTGTACCTTGGTCTTTATGATCAACTGGAGTAGGGGCCTACCCTGACTCTGCCTGTGTCTGCCTGTGGATCCTTTTTCCCGAACTGGGCTGCCTTGTGTGGCTTCAGTGGGAGAGGATGTGCCTCTTCCTGCAGTGGCTTGAGATGACAGGGTGGGTTGGTATCAGGGGTGAGGCATAGGGGGTGCATTCCCCTTCTCAAAGGTGAAGAGGAGGGGGTAGGTGGAGGGGTCCTGTAAAGGGGGTACAGGGAGTGGGGCTGCAATCGAGGTGGAAAGTGAATAAACAAATTAATAGGAAGAGTTCCTCAGTCTTTCAAATTTGGTCATTCAGCAAAGGAAATTCGTTTTCCCATTATTCCTCTTCAGAGTCTGGATAGCAGTAACCAGACAACCCACCGTCCTTATAACTACTACCTGCCAAGGTATTTTACATTCCTGAAATACACTTACAAGAGCTTTCCCTCTACTGGACTATTTTCCAAGTGAGTTACCACCTTGTGCTAGGGACCACTCATCTTCCTATACTGCTTAGCATGGTGTCTTCTTTACCCAGCAGGAGAAAAACAGTCATTCAACTTAAATTTCTTTTATTAATGTACTTATTTACTTTACATCTCAATCACAGGTCCCCCTCCCAGTACCCCCTCAAAATAAAACCATTCCATAGGCTGCCATCTTTTTTTGTTTGTTTGTTTATTGACAATGTCCTTTGCCTTACAGAAGCTTTTTAGTCTCATGAGGTCCCATTTACTAATTATTGCTCTTAGTGTCTGAGCTGTAGATATTCTGTTCAGGAAGTTGTTTTGTGTGCCAATGCATGCAAAGCTATTTCCCACTTTCTCCTCTCTCAGATTTAGTGTTTCTAGTTTTATGTTGAGGTCTTTTATCCACTTGGACTTGAGTTTTGTACAAGATGACAAACATGGATCTATTTGCATTTTTCTTTTTTTAAAATTTTATTTATTATATGTGAGTACACTGTAGCTGTCCTCAGACACTCCAGAAGAGGGAGCCAGATCTCATTACAGATGTTTGTGAGCCACCATGTGGTTGCTGGGATTTGAACTTATCACCTTCGGAAGAGCAGTCAGGTGCTCTTACCCGCTGAGCCATCTCACCAGCCCTAGTTGCATTTTTCTATGTGCAGACATCCAGTTATACCAGCACCATTTGTTGAAGATGCTTTTTTCCCATTGTGTAGGTGGCTTCTTTGTCAAAAATCAAGTGTCTGTAGGTGTGTGGGATTATTTCTGGGTCTTTGATTTGATCCCATTGATCAACCTGGCTATTTTTATGCAAATACCATGCAGTTTTTATTACTATTGCTCTGTAGTACAACTTGAAGTGAGGGATGGTGATATCTCCAGAGGTTCTTTTATTATACAGGATTGCTTTAGCTATCCTGGGATTTTTGTGTTTCCATATGAAGTTGAACATTGACATTCAAGCTCTGTAAAAAGTTGTGTTGGAATTTTGATGGGAATTCCATTGACTTTGTAGATTGCTTTTGGTAAGATGGCCATTTTTATTGTTGTTGGGGTTCAGGAGTCACCCCACAAACCCCACAAACACTGATCTTAGTCAGGCAGGCCAAATACAATCACATCTGAGGCACTGAAGGCTAGGGTTAAATTCTGAGGACTCAGTTCAGTTCATAACAACTCCTATTACATATACTGTGGAGAATATATGTGCAAAGGGAAGAGAACAGAAAATGCAAGATCCTGCAGACCATGATCCAAGTCTGATTTGTATGAAAGAAGCAATGGTAGTTTGTCTTCAGTCAATGGCCTCAAAAGCATGAAGCCACAAGTCTGTGTGAGTTCACCTGCTATATACACTCAGTCACCTGCAAGGAGTATCAATGACTATTTCTGAAGAAATTTGCAATAATCAAAGCTAAATAAAACTCCCAATGTCCTTTCATCAAAGCAGTTATTTTTAAATATTCCTACAAAATGATTGAGGTTAAAAAAAAATCTCATATAGGGAGGCAGCCAAATTTAAAATGTCTTATTATGTAAATAACAAATCGTAGCTAGAGATAAATGTGGACAGATGGATTTGCAGAGCATAATATTTAAGAAGAGCAAAGAGATTTCAATGGATTTGAAATTACTTTAAAAATGTCCCCATATTTCCTGCATTTTGCCCAGAAATATCTGACACCAAGTGATCCCGTGTTATTAACAAATACTGTTTTCCTCTAATATTTACTGAGCAATCAGCTTCAGAAAAGTACGTACTTCCAGTGGAATGACAAGGCGTCTCGTCTCTCCCTGGAAAAGTGCCAAGCTGTACTCTAACAGTGTAGATCCTAGACTGCAGCTTAAAGTGGGGACTTAAAGGTTCTTTGGAAAGTCAGATGGGTGGTGTTTTGCTGGGGCAAACATTTGAAGGAACATTTAGCTGAAGCAGACACAGGGGAAAGGATGTTCTGCTAAAGCAAGCATGTGAAAGGGCACGAGATGAAGGATTCTTTGCTAACAACATGCATGTATTGGTCTGTCTTACATTGTGTAGTTGGGCTGCATTTGTTGGAACTCCATAGAAAGAAAATACACCAAAAATCTTCTGGTGGTGCGCTGCAGTTTCTTGCTGAGTTTCCTCAGACTTGAGCTGATTGGCAGAGTGATGTCAGCTGAGACAGATGCAAGTGCAGGGGCAAGACCAAGGAGGACAAGTGACGTTTAGGGGGATATAACTAGGACTTAATGGACAATGAAGGAGGCTGAACTTCTCCTGGTGTCCCTCAGAGTCCTTCCTGCTGACTTGTGCTGAGGTTTGGCTGTCTCTGCTAGGTAGAGCCACCGCTACTGATTTGTGTTTGCTATCCCGACTACTGAACTGGATGGCTGGTGTATCCATGAGGTGTTTTCAAGTGGATTGAGTTGCTGCTGCTAACCTAAGAAATGAACTGCTGATTTCCAGACAACACAGATGGGAATTGCTCCACAGGACCTTTCTAAACAGATCCACTTCCCCCATATCCTTTCTTTCGCACTACGTCTGTGGGTGGTGGGCTAAAAGGGAGGTTATAGCGTTTAAGAACCATCATTAAAAATAGGTTTTGAAAAATTATAGAATACTTAAAATAGTTATCACAACCTTCAATGAAGGAACCCTCTTGCTTTCTTTGCAAAGTTACCAGAACGTTTAAAGCTCTCAGTCTGTGGATGAATGTAGGATTTTTATTAATGTCTAAATGACATTTCTCTATGAAGCAACAGCAATCTCATCTTCCAGTATGTCTCTTAGAAAGGTTGTATCTAACTGTCACAGTTAGGTTTCTATTGCTGTGTTAAAACACCAAGACTGAAAGCAAACTGGGGAGGAAAGGGTTTATTCATGAAGGGAAGCCAGGGTAGGAGCTCAAGGCAGGAACCCAGAGGCAGGAACTGAAGCAGAAACTGTGGTGAAGTGCTGCTTATTGGCTTGCTGTTTGCTTCTCATTATTTATTTATTTATTATTCACTTTATATCCAGCTCACTGCCCCTCCCTAACACCCCCTCTAACAATCCTTCCCCTTCCCCCTCTCCTCTGAGTGGGTGGGAACCTCCCTTGGTATCTCTCCACTCTGGCACATCAAATCTCTGAGAGGCTAGGTACATCCTGGTCCACTGAGGCCAGACAAGGCAGCCCAGCTAGAAGAACTTATCCCATGTTCAGGCAACAGCTTTTGGGATAGCTCCCCCCACCTCTGTTGTTTAGGACCCACATGAAGACCAAGCTGCATATGTACTACATATGTGCCAAGAGGTCTAGGTCCAGCCCATGTATTCTCTTTGGTTGGTGGTTCAGTCTCTGACGCTGTTTGTTCCTGTGGAGTTCCTATCCCTTTTCAGGCTCATAGTCCTTCCATATGAGTCCCCAAGCTCCACCCAAGAGATCCACCTGCCTCTGTCTTCTGAATGCTGGGATTATAGATGTGTACCACTACTGACTGGTGAGATTCTTTATAGCTTTTTGTGGGGCAGAGATGTGTACAGTACAGAGGGTGCTTCAGCCAACCTGGCATATTGTTGAGAAAAATTGGTAGGTCTTTTTGTTTGTTTGTTTGTTTGTTTGAATTCAAATTACAGGGGCTGGAGAGATGGTTCAGTGGTTAAGAATACTGACTGCTCTTTTAGAGGTCCTGAGTTCAAATCCCAGCAACTACATGGTGCCTCACAACCATCTGTAATGGGGTCTGATGCCTTCTTCTAGTATGTCTGAAGACAGCTATGAGTGCACTCATATAAATAAAGTAAATAAATCTTTTTTAAAGTTCAAAATTAAATTTTTTTTTTTTTTTTTGGTTTTCGAGACAGGGTTTCTCTGTATAGTCCTGGCTGTCCTGGAACTCACTTTGTAGACCAGGCTAGCCTCGAACTCAGAAATCCGCCTGCCTCTGCCTCCCAAGTGCTGGGATTAAAGGCAAGCGCCACCACGCCCAGCTCAAAATTAATTTTTAATTTATTAATTTTTGCATGTGTATGGACACAAGTGCCATGAAATGTATTCTAGTTTGCTTTCTGTTGTAGTGATGAAACTCTCTGACCAAAGGTAACTTGGGGAGGAAAGGGTTTATTTGGTTTATACTTCCAGGTCATAGAGAGAAGTCAGGACAGAAACTTAAGCACGTAGAAGCAGAACCATATGAAGAATGCAGCTTGCTGGCTTGCTCTCTCTCCAGCTCAAGCTTGGCCAGCTCTATTACAGTGTTCTGCAGACGTAGCTACGGGCCAGTCTGATTTAGGCAATTCTTCAGCAGAGGATCCACTTCCCTGGAGATTATGGGTTGTGTCAAGTAGACAAGGAAGTGTGTGTAGAGGTCAGAGGAAAGTCTGCAGGATTTGGTTCTCTCTTTTAACCATGTAGGTCCTGAGGATGGAACTCAGGTTGTCAGGATGGTGGTAGGTGCCTTTTACCACTAGACCATCATATTCCTGATCTCCATGATTGTAGGTTTTAGCCAATAAGAAAGTAAGGATACAAACCAAACCTCTACATAATAAACGTTATTTTGCCAGTCCTTCCTTGGATTCACATATATACCATCACCCCATACAAGATTCAAACCTGAAGACCCATGGTTCAGGACCCAGGATCCAGACTTGACCCTCGTCTTTTCTTTTCTTTTCTTTTTTTTTTTAAAGATTTATTTTATTTTATTATATGTAAGTACACTGTAGCTGTCCTCAGACACTCCAGAAGAGGGAGCCAGATCTCGTTACGGATGGTTGTGAGCCACCATGTGGTTGCTGGGATTTGAATTTATCACCTTCGAAAGAGCAGTTGGGTGCTCTTACCCGCTGAGCCATCTCACCAGCCCTGACCCTCGTCTTTTCTGTTACTCATCAATAAGAACCTTTCCTTGAAACGGGGGGCGGCCGGAGTGAGTGGAGCTGGCCAGAGGGAACAGGACTGGCCGAAGCGAGGGAAAAAAAAAAAAAAAAAAGAACCTTTCCTGGTACTCATCAATAAGAACCTTTCCATCTGTCTCCTTCTGGCTCCTTCATTACTTTCCTGGGCAGGACATTTGGCTCAACTGTCCATGAGGGAGTCATTGAATAATTATAGGCAAGACATTCTGTGAAGTACTACAGTTAAAAAATGATGTGAATGTGTGTGAGAGCACATACAGCTTACAAGACATCTATGTCCTCCTGGATTACCTCCCACTTGAGTTTTTGAGATAAGGTCTCTCACTGAACTCAGAGGTTGAAAGAAAATAAGCTTCCCCCCCCCCCCCCCGCCAATCAGCTTGAGTTGCATTTGGTGGTGCCCACCTGTAACCCCAGAATTTGGGAGGCTGAGACAGGGAATGGCCTGGAGTTCTAGGACAACCTAAGCTACATGGTTTCAAGACAGCATAGGCTAAATGTAAGTACTTGCACTAAAAGCAAAACAAAGAACTAGCTTTCCCTTTCAGACAAATAGGGCTCATTACACGGCTTCTTCCTCCCACCTATGCCTTCTCCTTCATGAAGGTAAAATCAACAAACAGCAGTTGCTTACATTTAAAATATTTTTTAAAATGTTTAAAAATATTATTTTCAAGACAGGGTCTCCTTACATAGCCCTGACTGGCCTGGAACTCACAAGGTATACCAGGCTGGTCTTAAACTCACAGAGACCCCCCTGCCTCCTGAGTGCTGGGATTAAAGGAACTATCACACCCAACCCAGAATGGTATTTTTAAAAAGACTTTTAAATGTGTATGTGTTATATGTGACACATATATAGGTGTCAGCAGAGACCAGAAAAAGGCAGTGGATCCCCTAGAGCTAGAATAAAGGGTAGCTATGAGTAGCCTGACAAGGTCGCTGAGAAACGAATTTGGGCATCTAGAAGGGAGTCAGGTGCTAAGCTATCTCTCCAGCCACCAGAATTGTGTTTTGATATATGTATATATCACCATTAAGTTAACTTTCACTATCACTTTGCCTTTTTTGGTAGTGATTAAAATCTACCTCCTTAGAAAAATTTCAAGTGTAAGATATTAACTCTAGTCATCCTGGTGTATCATATATCTCCACTAGGTATTAATCTTACCTGAAACTTTGTACTCTGACCACCTCACACCCCACCCCTGCCAAGCCTGGGCAGAGGTTCATGCATGCTATGAAAGTACTCTGTCGCCGGGCAGTGGTGGTGCATGCCCCTTTAATCACTTTAAGCACTTGGGAGGCAGAGGCAGGCGGATTTCAGATTCGAGGCCAGCCTGGTTGACAGAGTGAGTTCCAGGACTGCCAGGGCTATACAGAGAAACCCAGTCTCGAAAAACCTTAAAGAGAGAGAGAGAGAGAGAGAGAGAGAGAGAGAGAGAACTCTGTCACCGAGTTACATTCCTAGAGAGTCAGGACTTCTTTTTAAAACCTCCTATCTTTCTTTGATAAATGATTCCTTTACTATGTTTCTAAAAAAGCTCTCAAGTTGCTCTTCTACCCTTAGGAAGAGGAAACAAGAAGCTCACACACAAATGAAGGTACTTAAAAGCAGTGACTAATCTAAATCTCGGATCCTGAACTCCGGGTTTTGGTCTGAAACTTGGATAGTTAGGGTGGTGGATGGTTATGTGTACGAATCTAGGAAAGACTTGGTAAAAATAAACGTACCTAAGGCAGGAAACTGAAAAATGTTCTTGCAGATCAGAACCTATCAACTTTAAAAACTTTTTTTCAACAAGCCCCGGCTGGCAGAACCGTCAGGCACGCTGGTCCATACTGCACTGAGGCGCACACATCTCTCTACCCAAGTCAAAAAGTCCTCAGCAAAGCTGGTTCCGGTGGCCACGGAGCCGGGAAGACAGCGAAGAGCTGGGCAGGCGAGCGCGAAGTAAGAGACCGGTGTCCCCCGGCTGCAGTTACGCGAGCTGGCGACACTTCACGTCACGATCCCGACAACCCAGCTATCAGGCCAAGCCTTGCAGCGGTCCAAAGCGCGGCGTGCTCACTCCTCGACCTGGTTCACTCTCACCGGTTGCCTCGAGTCTCAGCGCCCGTAGCAACCAAGGCTGATGGAAAGCGGAAGCGCGCTCTAGTTCCGCCCTCCCTGTTAACCCAGGTCCGGTGAGGAAGCTTGTCAGCCCAATCATTGCGACGAGAATATCAATCAGCCAATAGAAGGGAAACACGGGAGGGCGGGCTAAAAAGGTCGCGTGCGCACGCGCAGACGGCTGCAGGGTCCTTGGTGCTGTGGCGGTGTGATTGATCAGGGTGCTGCTTTCAGTCGTGTGGCCTTTGGGAACCCCGCGTAGCCACTGCCGCCTCCTCCTGTCCTCGCCATGTTTCTCACTCGGTCCGAGTACGACAGGTTCGTACGGCGGGAAGCAGCAGGGTCGAGATTTGGGTGGGCGGGCCTGGGGCCCGCGCCGCGGCCTGGGTTCTGCAGTGTCATGGGGCGCCCGGAGAACCTAAGTCTGGCGGGACCCGGGGAATCTGGTTCCCGAGGCGCCCGGCGAGATTCCCCAAGCTACACTGGAGCGGACCCGTTGCTCTTGTCCCGCTGAGTCACCGCTAGTCCTGACTCCCCGCGGAAGCGAGAGGCTGGGGCTGCTTGGAGCAGGCGGCAGAGAGGGGTCGGGACCTTTAACCTGGAGTAGATTAGGGGGACATCAGCCTTGGCGTCTGTCTTTTCAACCTAAGTATGACTGCTTAAGAAAAAGAAAAGTGGCCGGGCGTGGTGGCGCACGCCTTTAATCCCAGCACTTGGGAGGCAGAGGCAGGTGGATTTCTGAGTTCGAGGTCAGCCTGGTCTACAAAGTGAGTTCCAGGACAGTCAGAGCTACACAGAGAAACCCTGTCTCGAAAAAACCAAAAAAAAAAAAAAAAAAAAAAAAAAAAAGAAAAAGAAAAGTGAAAGGCGTTTCCTTGAATAGAAGCTACCAGAGACTATTGGATGAGTTTGTAGGAATCCGTGTTGTGCTGTACATTTTAATCTTTTTTGAAGAGGGAAGGCAGTTTCAGCTATGCTCGGATAAATTGCCTACAATCTGGTATTGTGGGAACTAGAATGAATATTCAGTGGTTCTCAGCAGAGTTTTAATATGCTGATTCCATTTGACCAAAGTGTTGGGGGGGGGGGGTTGGGAGTTGAAAGCAAGTTAATTTTAGTGTTGTGTTGAGAGCTAAATGTTTTGTAAAGTCAAAGCTGTGTGGTTGTGTTTATTAGAAAAGCAGACAACCTAAAAACTTTCAAGTCTCGAAAATGCTAACTAATACTGTCATAAATGCTGTAGATACTGTAACTTTCAGTTTCTGTTTTGAGCAGTTTTGCAAACCACTGGGTTCCTTTAAAAGTTAGGGAAAGCAGACATTTTTTGTTGTTGTTGTTCCAGGTTACCACCTGAGAAATTACTTTTCTTGGCAAGTATGTATTGAGCCTCTCAAAATTGTGACACCTGGAATGGCTTTTTTTTTCTTCCCCCTTTTGCTGACTCGAAAAATATAGGCGAAGTTTTAAAACTATTTCCTGTTGTCAAGTAAGGCTTCCAGAGTATGGAAAGAGTCATCTTTAGGTGATAAAATGTTGAGAAAATTGTGATCCTCATCTGAAAGGCTTTATTGAGCTTTGCCCATTTATTTATATGTATTAGTTGCTTTGTGGATTTTTTTTCTTTTGTATCTGCTAAGAGTAAATAAAGCAAAGGCCTCTATTTAGCTAAATGTTCTTGGCTGTGTTCAAGGAGCGCTGTTTAGGGAGTTGGTTTTACAGCAGCGAGCAGAATCAAGATTCCTACCCTCCTGTTTGCAACAGTAACTGTAAAATGAGACAGAAATGTATTGATGTTACTAGAGGAATCTAAGCAGCACTGGGAGTGCCCAGGAGAGGTTGCACTCATTGTTGGAGGTTGGGGAAAGCTTCACAAAGAAGCTGATAATTGAAATAGGACCAGAGAAAGTAGGCTTTCTAGTCAACGGAGATCACAAGAACAAACAGATAATAAAGGACAAACAAAGGGGCACTAGTGGGAAAAAGGCATAACACGGATTTGGAAAAGTCCAGACTAGTTACCACATACGTATGATGCATGTTATGGGACGAGTAGGTGGTATGGAAAAACCAGGATGGTGCCAGATACTGACGGTTCCATAGACTGTTAGAATTTGGATCTCACTCTGTAGGCACTGTGTGCTATCAGTTGGGGGTGTCCATGTACCATGTACATGCCTGGTGTCCTTTGAGGCCAGAGAGTGTTGGGTCTCCTAGAGCTGGAGTGACAGGTGGGTTTTAGCCATGATGTCACTGCTGGGAATCAGAGCAGCATTTTCCTCTGGAAGAGCCCCTAGTGCTCTTAACTGCTGACCCAGCTCTCCAGCTCTCTTTTTTGGTCTTTTTTGGTTTTGGTTTTAAAAGGCAAGGTATCATCTATAGCCCAGAGTGACCTAGAGCTATGAGGCCTGGAGTTTGGGACAATCTTTTCTGCCTGAGTGTTGTGAGTTCTGGAGTTACACTCATGAGCCCTGTGTCAGGCTCTAATATTTTCTTTAAGGAGTTGCCTCATCACAGTTGTTTTTATAAAGATTAATTGATTGGAAGAACGAGTTGGCACCAGTCAGGAGACTTTTACAATAGTTAGGTAAAGGGTAACAAGGACATAAGGATGGAAGTGATGTTACCATGGAGGAGGAGCTGATATGAGTTAGTATGACTTAGCATATGGTAGGATAAAGGAGAAGGTAGGGAGAGTGTGTCATCATTCAGAACATTCTATTGTGGAGGAACTGAGAAGCTGGGCTGTTTTAAAATAATGGGAATGGTATAGATGAGTTGATTTTACAGAATGCTTAGATTTAAAAGGTTCTATTTCAGATTGGAAAATGTTGAATGTTGGTTGTAATTGGGCTGTTCAAGGGGACTTGTTTCGAATTTAGATTAACTGGGTAAAAGTCAAACTGGAAATAGAAATTTGGAATGATTAGTTTATATGCAACAACCCAAGTAAGCAGGGAATTTGGATGAAGACAGCTTACTAGAGTGATGCTTCTAAAACGGGGTGCAAAAACATTTAGTCACATTTATAGGGTTCTTTCATTTCTCTGCAGTTTGCTTAGATTATCACAAAGGCAGGGCCATTCCTTATTTTTTCCTGAAAGCTAGTGGTGAGTCTGGTTCTCAGTGTCAGGGTGGGTGGGTTTTTAGCACGCTCTGGGTGTGTGGGTGTGTGGGTGTGTGGGTGTAACCTGGGGCTTATACATAGTGGGCGAGAGCCAGAGCTCTGCAACTGAACTGGCCCCCAGCTCAATCTCAGACTTTTCTGAGCAGTTTTTCTTCAGTGAGCTTGTCAGCTGTGCTTTAGAACCTCGACCTTCCTTCTAAATGCCGTTAGTGATCTGTTGGTTGAGGAGAGAATGAGGAACTGGGTGCTGAGAATAATTCTCAGTGAAGTAGAATAGTTGAAACCTTGGTCTAAGTAGGATTTCTTGAACTGATTCTGCTTTTATGCTGAGGAGTAACTGAGCAATTTATTTGATCTCTTTCTCTCTCTCTCTCTCTCTCTCTCTCACACACACACACACATACACACACACATACACATACTTTCTTTTGAAGAAAGTTTTAGTTAAACAGAATTTGGAAACAGTAGCATATGCATACTGTTGTGAAGTTTAAAATTCATGAACTAAAGATTACAGTTATTTGTATTAATTTATTCACAAACTTTTAAAATTGTAATTGTGTGCTGAAAGCTTCTATAGCTAACAGTATGCTTGTGTCTCTTCTCTGCAGGGATCGGCAACACTAGTGCAAATGAGGGGCACACTAATGTAGTTAGTAAAGTAGTCTAACATAACTGTACAGGCTTTAGTAACTATGCAACTCAGTCTGCTGTTACTGCAGTGATGCTATCATACGAATAGGTAGGAAAAACGTACATTAACTATTACAAAAAATAGCAACATCAAATGCACATAATGGAAAGGGTGGGGGGAGTCCATTGTCTTGGAAATAGCCTGATAGCTTTGGGGCACACATTTATCAAAGGACTCGTTGGCTCAGAATTCATCCTGATTGACTGACTCGGTCACCTGCTTACATTTGTTCAGTTTGGTAAAACTTTGGTCAGGTTTGGGGATTGGGCAGATTTGGGCCTTGAAAACAGTTGGTACACCAAAAGACTGAAAGGTTTGCTGTATACATCTGACAGTTTCTAATACAGTTTTTATTGTTTTTTTAATTGCAGGGGTGTGAATACTTTTTCTCCTGAAGGAAGATTATTTCAAGTGGAATATGCCATTGAGGCTATCAAGGTATAGTAGCCAGTAGTATATTTTTGGATATACATAGCCTTACATACTGCTAAAAGGAGTGTTTTAGCCATTCTTTAAGAAAATATTCTCACATTCCTTTAACCAACTACTGTTTTTATAACAATTGTAATTTTTGGAATTTTGGAAAATTGGAATCCAAATTAAGTAGACTGACAGTGTTGTTTTGTTTTGTTTTGTTTTGGCTTTTTTGGATATTTTCTTTATTTACATTTCAAATGTTATCCCCTTTTCAGGACTCCCCACCCCCTGAAACCCTCTATCCCATCCTCCCTTCTCCTGCTTCTGTGAAGGTATTCCTCCAACCTCCCACTCCCATCTTGCCCTCAGTTTCTCTACACAGGGGCATCTATCCAGCCTTCATAGGACCAAGGACTTCTCCTCCCATTGATGCATAAACAGTGCCATCCTCTGCTACATATGCAGCTAGAGCCATGTGTACTCCTTTGTTGATGGCTTAGTCCCTGGGAGCTCTGGGGGGACTGGTTGGTTGATGCTCTTGTTCACTTACAGTGTTTTTGTGTTGTGAAAGCAGGTTTTGTACATGATTGAACTGTGGACCTTCTGGTATGGGCCACTGCCCATCAGATGACAGGAGCATTTACCCTTCCATACAAGCAAAATGTCTGCAGGCTTTGTTGAATGTTGGTATTGGGAAAGAGAGTCCCCACTTAAGAGTTGCTTTAGTAGAAAAAATTAAATGTAGATGTGAATTGTTTCTGTTTTGTTCAGTTGAGGATTCAGGATCCTCAGTAAACAATTTCAAATGGGTAGCTGCGGATGTAGCCCAGTAGTAGAGTGTTTGCCTAGCAGAAGAGAAGCCCTGGGTCCAATCTATGCCCAAATCTATGCAGTTAGACAACACGGAAGTTTTAGGTTTAATTTTCTGGGAAATAGTTTTTTAGATTTCCTCTTTCTTTCTGTCTTCAGGGTTTCTCTGTATAGCCTTGGCTGTCCTGGAACTCACTTTGTAGACCAGGCTGGCCTCGAACTCAGAAATCTGCCTGCCTCTGCCTCCCGAGTGCTGGGATTAAAGGCGTGCGCTACCATGCCTGGCACGCTCTTTCTTTCTTTCTTTCTTTCTTCCTTCCTTCCTTCCTTCCTTCCTTCCTTCCTTCCTTCCTTCCTTTTTTCTTTTTCATTTTTCATTTTTAGGACATTCACATATGTAGTTTTAGAATCTAAGATTAAGATGTCTCTTCTATAAATCATGTGATTAAAAACAGAGTCCTGTAGGCTATACCATCTAATTTCAACTTCCCTGAGGCAGCACTTAAGCTTCATTTTTTTTTTAAGATTAATTTTTATTTTTTATACATATGGGTGTTTTTCCTCACTTACATGTACATGTGTAATGTGCCTTCAAAGGCAAGAAGAGGACACTGGGAGCCTTGGAGTGCTGATTATGTATGGTTATGTTCCACCCAGCGTTTGGATGCTGCCAACTGAGCCCAGGTTCTCTGCAGGAACAGCAGCTTCTCTGACCTGCTGAACCATCTCTCCAGCCCCACTCTCAGTTCCTTTATCACCTTCTGTTGAGAACACAGGCATCTTCTGCTAGGCATCGTCTACACACTTCATTATGGAATAAGTAGATTTCTGCATATCTGTTCTGGCTACCCACAGTTGCCTGGAGGATTGGAAATAGTCAATGCAACCTCTCAAATAGCTTATACATAGCAATTTTTGTCAAATTTATCAGGAATTGTGTTAGTAGAACTGTTCATTCATGGTTGAGCCATCCTGTGAGCACTTGAGAGTAATATATATGCATGAGACATGATGTACTCGTTAACAGGACTAGAGTCACTGAGGAGGAAAGCCTCCAGTTAGCTGTGGTGGGGAGGCCTGCCCTCACTGAGGGCAGCAGCAGCTGGGTTTGTGCTCATGCTTGCTGAGCACTGGCACTCGTGTCCTTCCTGATGGTGTGCGCAAGGTGACCAGCTGCTGCCCTATCCTGCCACTGTGCCGTCCTCCTCTAAGGGGCTGGAGAGATGGCTCAGCAGTTAAGAGCAGTGACTGCTCTTCCAGAGGTCCTGAGTTTAATACCCAGCAATCACATGGTGGCTCACAACCATAAGTAATGGGTTCCGATGCCCTCTTCTGACATGCAGGTGTGCATGCAGATAAGAGTGTTCATATACATAAAATAAATTTTTAAAAAATCAGAAATATTTTGAGCACATTCAGTCTAAGACAGGTTAGACATGCTTTTTGTGTGGATTCCTGGAGGGGCTGGAGAAGTGGCTCCGTGTTTAAGAGTTGTTGCTGCTCTTCCAGAGTTCAGTTCCAGAACTCATGGTGGGTGGCTCACATCCCCTGTAACGCTAGGCCTCAGGATCTGACATCTTCTGGCCTCTGCAGGAATCTTCACACAAGGGAACAGACACACTAAGTAACACATAAATAAAAGTGAATTAAAACTTTTAAAAAGATTTATGAAATTCTGCGGGTCTTTTTTTTTTTTTAACAATATCAGGTTTAATCAGTGTTCACAGTTGGTGGGTTATTGTATATAAATAAGTAGATATGATCTTAGGAGACTTTATGACTAGTGGATACATTTAGAGAGGCAAAAGGAGAGTACATTCCACAGGAGCCAGCTTCAGGAAAGGTGGTAGTGTTGCTGCTAGTTATATAATACTTTGAACAGTTGTGTTGAGTTGTACCTAAGGGGTTAGTCAGTTAGTAGCGAGTAATAAAGTTGGAGGTGAAAGGTAGCATTAGATAATGAGAAGCTCATTTGTTTGTTTGGGTTTTTTTTTTTGGGTTTTTTGTTATTGTTGTTGTTGGTGGTGGTGGTGGGGTTTTTTTTTTGTTTATTTTGTTTTTTTTGAGACAGGGTTTCTCTGTATAGCCCTGGCTGTAGACCAGGCTGGTCTTGAACTCAGAAATCCGCCTGCCTCTGCCTCCCAAGTGCTGGGATTAAAGGCATGTGCCACCACCGCCTGGCTGTTTTTTGTTTTTTGTGGAGGGTTTTTTGTTGTTTTGTTTTGGTTTTGGTTTTTCGAGGCAGGGTTTCTCTGTGTAGCCCTGGCTGTCCTGGGACTCAGAAATCCACCTGCCTCTGCCTCCCAAGTGCTGGGATTAAAGGTGTGCGCCACCATGCCTGGCTGCTCATTTGGTTTTTAATTAAAGGCAATACAGAGAGCATCAGTTCTTAAGAGAAATATAGTAAAAATCACAGTTTTCCCCTCAGTCTATCAATAAAAGATACATTCAGAGCAAGAGACTAAAGATGAGACAAAGATGCTAAGTGTGGCTCATGCCTTAGGAGGCAGAAACAAACCTACTCTACAAAGAAAATTTCAGCCTGGCTAGAGTTATATGATGAGACCATTTCACAAGGAATAGATTGGGCAGTGGGAGCATGTAACAGGAACACTTGTTTATTATGTGGTAGGCACCATTTTCTCTATGGAGCTGTAAGGACTGTCTTCATTCTGCAGATAGTTGAGTTCATAGTGCTGAGGTGTGTAGGTGACCGGAGGTGAACGGTGACTGTACTACACTGTGGACTGCTAGTGACTTTGGGTTAAGTTAGTATTTCTCTGTGGTTCCTGAGGATGGTCGTCTAGTCTACGCCTTCCTCTTTACTCTTTTCTTTCCCTGGGTGACATGGGTTTGGGGAGCATATCTATTGGACAGACTCATAGATAGCAGAGGTAAAAGCCACCAGTTCCAGAAGAAAACAAACAAAAACCTATGATTAGAATTTTAGAATTCTTCCTCCCAGTACTAGTGTTAACATAGATAATTTTTCATATGTGTTCTGACCTTATTGGATTACCCCATTTTTTACTGGGGACCAACCCTTGCTCATTCGGTAAGCAGTACAGGAGTCTGTAAATGCTTTTGCTATTCAAGGGAACAGTGTGGGCTTTGTTAGGGCTTTCTGTTCTTCCTGCATCCTAGGTATAGATAACTGAGTTTCTGCTTATGAAGGTGTGCAAGAATTTCTTTAAGCTGTATGTGATAACCACAGCATGGTTTTTGTTTTTGTTTCATTTTAGCTTGGTTCTACGGCCATTGGCATCCAGACATCAGAGGGTGTATGTCTAGCTGTGGAGAAGAGAATTACCTCCCCACTAATGGAGCCTAGCAGCATTGAGAAAATTGTAGAGATTGATGCTCATATAGGTAAGTAATAAGTGGAAGCTATTATAGGGTCTGGTGTGGGTTAATTAATCTTCTGTGATTCAAGGGAGGTTCATACAGTAAATGGGTTATCTTTTGATTTGCTATTCTGTTCAAGGCAGGAGGCCAGTACATAAATGTAGGCAGTGAAAGGCAGCCTCAGGACTCAACTGAGGCTTAACCTACTACCAGAAAGCCTTTTCATCTATTTTACTTTTTGTAGTGCTTGGGATTGAACCCAGGATACGCTCACAAGCTAGGCAAGCACTCTACCACTGAACTATAACCCGATCTTTGGCAAATATTATGTTTAAATACATAAAGGTTGGATCTTTGGCTAGTTCCTGTGATGGCTGTGTTTTAATTCATGCATGTTACCCTAGTAGTAAGCTAGCTGGAGCAGAAATAGTGTGGAAAAATGTAATGTCCACTGAGAAAAAAAGTAATTCTCAAAGACTTTAGAGTGTGTAAGGTTCAGAGTGTTAAAGGAGTCATGTGAACTTTTGACTAGACCAGCCTGTTCTGTGTGAGAGACTTAACTGATCTCCTCCTGGCCCTCTCTGCCTTTTCTCTTGTCTTTAGTATAATTTTCTTCTTCAGCTCTTGACAATGTAACATTAAAAGATACATACTTTTACAGTTACAGCTTTATGTTGTAATTGGCTATCCAATTTGCTTATCTTACCTACTCAACCCAGTTAATACAACATTTGCAAAGTAATTAATTGCTCAAAGGCCATAAGAGCTAAATGCTTTAGTAACTGGGAACTTAGTATTCCCTTTCATAGCTGGAGAAACAGACCTTACGGTTGGAATGTTGTCTGCCATATCTCAGGTCAACTGTCTAGAGAGGGAGGCATGGTACTTGTGTTCCAGGAACTGATGGTCTTATTTATGGTGGTGCACAGTGTGTACTCAGTAAGGATGTGATGGAGGAAAGAGTTTTGTCTGGGTCCAGTGGTCATGAGTATTAGTTACTTTTTCTACACTGTGACTAGATATCTGACGACTTAAGAGAAGGAACTTTTCTTCTGGCTTGCTCCCAGTTTGAGAGGGTTTACTATCATCTTGATGGATCCATTAGTGAACATCTGTGTCCACAGCAGAGAAGACCAGGGGTAGAGAAAGGAGAGTAATTACTTAGTGGGTGTGGATGAAAAATTCTAGAGGGTTTGGCTGATTGGTCACTGTTGCTTTTATATTGCAGGTTGTGCCATGAGTGGGCTAATTGCTGATGCTAAAACTTTAATTGATAAAGCCAGAGTGGAGACACAGGTAAAATCAACATCTCTGCTTTTCATTGTGATGCATGCAGTCCTTGTTTAGTGATGACAGAGCTACCAAGGCTACATTGCAATGTCTGTGCCGACATTAGACATGGCTCTTGAGAATTTTGGGTCCATTCCTCTGCTAAAACACCTCGGGACTTAGGATTTAACTCTCCAGCCATTGCAACTTAAAGCAAGCTCTGGTTAGTAGATCCTACAGCCTCTTACTTCTTCTAGGCTTACCTTACATAAAGCATGCACTGTATCCCCTGATTGACTATCTGTGGGACCGTCATAGAGGGATGTGGTCATAGAAAAGGATATCCTGTCAGCTCCCTTTTCTGCCAGGCTTATAAAATTGTTCTCATCTGGTAAGCAGTGATTTGTACCAGGTGACAAATACAGGTTAGGAATGCTGGTTTTTTATTTTTGTTTTCTTACTAAAACAACAAAAACCCATAAGCAAATTCTTGGCTAGCTGTGCTTTGACTGTATAAGGCTAATAAGGGAAATAACTAATCACAAGGTAGAAGTTTTTGCACATATTTCCAAGTTTGTCCTTTATACTTAGTAATAATTTAACATAAACTCTTAACAGGGTAAGGTGTCTAAAGAAAATTGACACTTGGTTATTTACACTGACTTTGTGAAAAAACTAAACTTGCTGCTTTGTTTTTAGGTGTTATGTTTTTGCCAGGGTAGCAGCCTCTAGGTCATCCTTACTTCCAGAGCTCATCAGTGTGTACCCTTTCCCTCTGTCCTCCTCCTCTTCAGTTTCTCCATGCTCCCTCTTAAGACATGGTCTTTCTGTGACCAGCTCAGACTGGCCTTAAAGTCATCATCCTCCCGAGGGTGGGGATCATGGGCATATGCCACAGTATCTGGCAGCCTGAGCTGTTCCTCTTCTGATATAATCCCAAGCACTCAGTGGCTAGTGTTAATCAAGAAAAGCATGTTAAGCCGGGCAGTGGTGGCGTACACCTTTAATTCTGCCACAAGGGAGGCAGAGGCAGACAGATTTCTGGGTTCGAGGCCAGCTGGGACTATAGAGTGAGCTCCAGGACAGCCAGGGCTACACAGAGAAACCCTATCTCGAAAAAACCAACCAACCAAACAAACAAAAAAACATACTGATCTGGGCAGGTGATCTGTCTTAACTCTTGAGAGGCTGAGGTGGGAGGTTTGTACGTTCTGGGTCCGATATGCAGTGAGACCCTGTCTCAAACAGAAGAGGCATGTGAGCATGAGGTGACGTCGTGTCCCAAACAGAAGAGGCATGTGAGCATGAGGTGACGTCGGTGTGAATTTCCTTTTTACCAAGAAACAGTATCATTCTTTACCCTTTTTGTAGAACCACTGGTTCACCTATAATGAGACGATGACAGTGGAGAGCGTGACCCAGGCTGTGTCCAACCTGGCTCTGCAGTTTGGAGAAGAAGATGCAGATCCAGGTGCTATGGTGAGTCAGTTCTGATGCTTGTGTGGGGCCTGCCGGCTGTGCTGGAGGACGGAGAACATTTGTCCTCTGCACATGGTTCTGAGGACTCTCATTATTGGTAGCCTCTTCTACATTAATTCTTTTTGGTTCTAGTCTCGTCCCTTTGGAGTAGCATTGTTGTTTGGAGGAGTTGATGAGAAAGGACCCCAACTGTAAGTACCATTTCCCACCCCTGCTTTGGGATGTCAGGGGAGGTCGATCTACATGAGTTTGATTCCAGCCAGGGCTACACAGAGAAACCTTGTTCAAAAAACCAACCAACTAATGAATGAATAAATGAGATAAAAAAAATAAAAGGAAAGAAGCAAAAATTGATGAAAAGTAGGCTTCTGAGCCAGTGTTTCTGTGCTGTCTATACAGCGTTGGGATCCACGAAGAAACCTCTGTCTAGCCAGCACTGATTCTCCAAAGACTTAGAAGCTGCCTCATTGCTGTTACCATGTGGTACTCACTCTCAATCGGTGTGTCACAGATAAGGCTGACATAGGCATACGTTGTCATCCTCCCATTGATGTCTTAGGTGGACATAGGTGCCATGGCTACGTATACCCTCTGTCATTCTCTCACCCAAGGTCCTGAGGAAGTTCATGATTTTATTAATGTTTTCTTTTTTAAAAAAATTAATGTTAAATTTGAATTTTTTGTTTAGCACATAAAATAGGTTTTATTGCAACATTTCCATATGTACACAGATGTGTATATCATTAGTAAGGACCCTTTAAAAGAACTGTTTTTTCAAAATAAAAAGTCTTTAGAGGCTGTGCCTCAGTATTGCAGTGGCATGTCCTGGTTACAGGGTAAAATACTTACACTTCTTTTAGTGAGGTGTTTGTGGCTTAAGACGCCCTCTTAAACATTGATGTCCTTTCAGATTTCACATGGACCCATCTGGGACCTTTGTACAGTGTGATGCTCGAGCAATCGGCTCTGCTTCTGAGGGTGCCCAGAGCTCCTTGCAAGAAATTTACCACAAGGTAATCAAGATTCTCACTGTTCTTGTTATCTTTAAAGTCAGTGTTTAACGTCTGTGGGAGTAAAACTGTAGACCTGAGAGTTTTGGTCTAAGTTCTGACAGTGTGTGTCAATTGGAATCACAACCTAAAATAAGACACAGAACAAAATTTATCTGCCAAAGTGCTTATTAATCTTTCTTCTCATTTGCAACTATTTAGCAGTATAGATTCGTCTGTTCTTTTCCTTTTCATAAATGAAATTAATACAGCTTGTCACTTTGGTTGTTGTGAGTTGATGCTGGAATTGAAGCCAAGGCTTTCCCTCTAATGTGCTTTACCACAGATCTTTTTTAGTTCCTGAGACAGGGTCTCTCTATGGAGTTCTAGATGTATTGGTACTTGCTAAGTAGACCTGGCTGGTCTCAAACTCATTGAGATCCTCTTACTTCTGCTTTCCTAGCTCTGGGATTAAAGGCATATGCCACCAGGCCTTGCTTTTTAGTTGTACTGTTAGGCTTGTTTTTATTTATTTATTTTTTGCTGAATAATGTGCCATGCTATGACTATAGCACAATGTTTGTCCTCTATTCTGACAGCTTCACTTAGCAGTTAATAATGCCTAGTGTGGATATTGAGGCAAGTGAGCAGTTGGTACTTCCTTTCTAGAATGGGAAGATTTGGGTTTTTGTAGTTCATTTCTATGGTTGAAGGCTGCCATGCCCACGTGGGTTACATAGGGAATGTCTGCTCACATTAGCACCTAACATAGGCATATTTAAGAGGTATTTTGGGTTTGGCATATAAATAAGTCTATACAAAAGTTAGGTTTTCATTATACTGTAACTATTAATTACTTTTCCATCACTGTGATAGAACACCATGATCAAGGCAGTTTATAGAAGGAAGGATTTATTTGGGCTTATGATTCCAGAGGGATAAGAGTCTATCATTGCGGGAATGCATGGCAGCAAGTGGCATGCAGGGCCCCAGGAGCAGGAGAGCTCACATCTTCAATGCAAGCACAAAGAAGAGAGCAAACTGAAAGTAGGGTGACGCTTTAAGCTCTCAAAGCCTGCCCCCAGTGAATATTTTCTCCAGCAAGGCTATACCTCCTAAGCCCCCCCAGATAGTACCACCAACTGGGCACCCAGCACTCCGATATCAGAGCCTGTGGGAGCATGCTCATTGAAATCACTGCAGTGTACAGTAAGTAGCAGTATGTCTGAAAGCTTTTCATAACTTAATTGCAATTTTTTACCACTAACAATGATAAGCAAATTGTAATTCTTTTGCTATGGTGCTTCTCACCTTTGTGTTGATGGCTATTAAGGGTTAGGTACTGTGACAGCTCCTTAAAGGGATACAGGAACGTCTGTGCCATCAATGAACTGTTGATTTCATGAAAAATTAGGGGTGGTATATGATAGTGTGTGATAGTGTGTGATAGCACAGAATTTTCATTCCAAAATGTGATTGATGCTCAGGCTTTTCTGTGCTTTATCAGCTAAATTTATGTACTATGAAAAGGAAAAGGAGATCTGGGACTGAAGAGTCCTGGAAGATCACTTGCACAAATACACGAGGCTGTACACTGTTAAAATTGCTTTTTAAAAAGGGGCCTTTTCTTTCCCTTTTCACAGCTTGCTTTAACTTTTTGGCACAAGAGGCCTAGCTTTCAGCCTAACTCTAATCTTGATAACCTATACTAAGCTTTATCATTTTCAGTTTTTGATTCAAAATGGGAAGCATGGGACTCTTCCTTTTACTGTAATAACATCCTTAGATTGACCTCATTCAGTATTGTTGTGTCTTGGGAATGTAGGAAAATCCCTCCAAAAGATGGGTAGTACAACAGTGAGGACAGCTGCTACATTTGTCAAGGTTGATCCTTGTAATGTGGCTTGTGGGACTCAAGCAATTACGGCAATAGCATCACAAGTGACTTACTAGGTTTCTAGGATCTGTCTTAGTATAGTGCTTCTCTTGTAAGCATGATCCCCAGAAAGCACATTAATAAAGCCACGGGAGCTGTAGGGGGGGGGGGGGGCAGAGACAGGTGGATCACTGGAGCTCACTTGATAGGCAGCCTAGCCTGCTTGGTGAATTCCAGACCAGAGAGAGAATGATTTCAAAAAGGTATCTGAGGAGTAACATCCAAGTTGTCCTCTGACGTCCACATGGGTGCATGTGCAATGTCACGTCACCGTCACCCCACCCCACCCCCCACCCCCACATCTGCACATACCTGAAAATACAGACACAGAAGAGAGGAAAAAATGGTTACCGAACAGATTACACTGTTGTGAGAATTAATCAGAAATAAATAAATAATCCTATGCTTTTAGAAAATGTTACCAGTAAGCTTGTTCAATATAAGGTTGCCACCGACCTGCAGTATTTGCGAAGTGCAGCAGAACAAAGCCCAATCAAATGAGGTTTGCTTGTAATGTGGATCTCTATGTGGAGGAAATTCAATGTTAGTTAGTGCTGTGTGTGCGTGTGCGTGTGTGTGTGTGTGTGTGTGTGTGTGTGTGTGTGTGTAGTCAGCCTGACACAAGTGAGAGCTATATAGGAAGAGGAATTTGAAATGAGAGAATACCTCATCAAATTAGCTTGCGGGCAAGTCTGTAGGATGTTTTCTTGATTAGTGATTAGTAAGGGAGGGTCTAGCTCACTACAGGTGGTGCCATCTCTGTGCAGGTAGCTCTAGGATGTATAAGATAGCAAACTGAGCAAGCCAGGAAGAACAAGCCAGGAAGCAGCATTCCTCCATGGCCTCTGCTTCCTTTCCTTCCTCTACTTCCCTCAGAGATAGAGTGTGACCTGAGCGTTCTAAGATGAACTAAACCCTTTCTTCCAAAGTTACTATTGGTCGTGGTGTTTATCACAGCAATAGGAACCCTAAGACAGGAAATAAAATGAAAAGTGAATTTTCTGAATCATTGGATTGCCCTGTTTAGGTCACTTGGGTATTACTAGGCTGTTCACCTCTAAATCATGGAATTCAGATATACAGAACATATACTAGGGATACCCTTTCCTCTTTCTCAAAGATGATTTACTATATGAGCGTTAGTAGCTCAAAGTAAGATATTTTTCTTTGGGGCTGGTGAGATGGCTCAGCGGGTAAGAGCACCCGACTGCTCTTCCGAAGGTGATAAGTTCAAATCCCAGCATCCACATGGTGGCTCACAACCATCCGTAACAAGATCTGGCGCCCTCTTCTGGAGTGTCTGAAGACAGCTACAGTGTACTTACATATAATAAATAAAATAAATCTTTAAAAAAAAAGATATTTTTCTTTACTTGAATATTTACATTATTATATAATGTACTACATTATACAAATAAAGGTGTAAGGTTTATTAATATCAGCTAAGTTGTTTCTTCAGAGAGATTCGGGGAGGGTTAAAGGAAAGAATCACATTCATCTAACAGCTCCTCTCTTTTCGAAGTCTATGACTCTGAAGGAGGCCATCAAGTCTTCACTCATCATCCTCAAGCAAGTCATGGAGGAGAAGCTGAATGCAACCAACATCGAGGTACTGTTTCCTGCGTCCTAATCAGTGCTAATGAAGTGGTGATGATGGGAGCCAAGTACAGTGGATTTAAGAATGAAGGAAAGGACTGGGTGTGCTTCTTTCTTAGGACTGAGTAATGTCAGCAGAAACACAGTACTAAAGAAACATAGAGATTAATGATAGGAAATTGTAAAGGGTAAACACAGTACAAAGGTGTTTCAAAAGTAAAATTAGCCAGGCGTGGTGGCGCATGTCTTTAATCCCAGCACTTGGGAGGCAGAGGCAGGTGGATTTCTGAGTTCGAGGCCAACCTGGTCTACAGAGTGAGTTCCAGGACAGCCAGGGCTACACAGAGAAACCCTGTCTGGAAAAAAATAAAAACAAAAGAAAAACAAAGAAAAAAGTAAAATTAATTGTTCTTGAGACCCTAATATTTGTAGCCAGCTTTGTTTTAGGTAGTATGACAGGTGCAGGGAAAGAGTAGGAAATCCAGTCCCTAGCTAAGTGCTGTGCTATGCTACACATAGGTAATAAGGGTGTGGGTAGAACCTCTGGACTCAGTAAGGACAGCTTTCCATGTGAGGAAGCATCCTGGAGAGCTGATATCTGGAGGAGGGAGCCAAAGCATAACCCAGGAAAAGAGACCAACAGGACTGGGTGTGGCTCTACAGTAAAGTGCCTGCCTAGCTCAAGGCCCTGGGTTCTCACCCCAGCCTAGTAAAATCAAACAGGAGTTTTTCTTTTCTCTCTTTGGTTGTGGAATAGGGGGTGTGGCAAATAATAAAAACTGGAAAGGCATGGGTTGGTTTCTGGATGTTGTTATTTACAGTGTTAACAGATGGGAAAGGAAGCAATAGCGAGTACACATGTAGGTTTTGAAATAAGCAGGGAAAAATGTCCAGTATTTGCCTAGAAATTGTCGGGTCGTTTGCTGAGTGGGTGAGTGTAACTGAGATTAAGGAGAGTGGGGACCATTGAGGTACAAGGCATTTCAGGTAGGAAAAGGGAGAGAAGAATGAGGGGAAAGATTGCTGGACTACACTTAAATACTAGCTCAAGCTAGAATAGCAATTACCCCGAGAGACATAATATATGTGTGTATTTCTGATTTTTAAAAAAGTTTAAAAAGCACTATTATAACTGATGCTGTAGTCACAAGTTAATAACTAAACCAAATCAGCATCAACCAGGATGTTTGTTGGTCTGAGTGGTAGAATTAATCCCTTATGAGCAATTGATTAATTAAAGACAAGCATGGGAGTCTTTGGTTCTTGTTGGTTTCATAGACTGCCATAAAAGGGGAAAGGTGGGTACTAGAAATGGAGTCCAAGGAAGATGAGGGACCAGTTTATCTCTGAGCAGAAGTAGAAAGGAGCTTTAATTTAACATGATTCCTAGGTGGAAAATGCATGGAAATTGCATTCTAGAATTTCATATACGGGAGGTTGTATAATGTGTGCCTTGTGTCTTAACTTTGACTCGGCATATTTTTTAAGGTAAACTCGTTGTGTTAGTTGTCTCTTTACTGCTGTGGCGATCCTTGGTGGTTTTAAAATTTACATTTTAAAAATCTTCCTCTTGCTAGTCTCTGAGATGTGATATTCAATAACTCACGATGATCTTGACCCTTAGGAGAGCTATCAGTGCCTTTTATGATGTTCTTGGTCCTGGATGAGAGCTTCTTGGCACCTCAACAGAATTCAGATGTTAGCTCTTGGTTTCCCAACGAAAGCCTTGAGGCTACGGGGATAACTCTTTGTTCTTTCAGTGTAGTTCTTCGGAAAGCCTGTCAGCCTGCCTGGGCTGGGCTCAGTGAAAACAGTAACTCCCCGTCAGACAGTCTCCTTCCTCTTCCACTGCAGCCATATTCTTACTGCAGGCTTCTGAGCCTTGAGAGTCTTTGGAAAAGAGGTCTGAGACTTAGAGCTTCAAATCTCTGATTCTGATGGGCCCCGTAATGTCAGCTGAGAGAGCTAAAAAAGAAAGTGGCAGCACACGGTGACAACCTCAGCCTGGTACCCTGTAATCACAGCACCTGAGGCAGAGACACAACACAAGTGATCAAACAGTCCAGTCCAGTCCAGTCTGCCTAGCATGTTCCAGGTTGGCCAGGACTATAATAAGACCCTGTTTCCAAAAACAACAGAAAGTCTTCCATTTAATGTATGTCCTGTCTTTTTATAGAAATCATCTTTGATGTACAACTCTTTCAGCTATGCAGTTCATGGAGCTTTGACAACTGTAACTGCCACTGTTGTTAAGATAGAAGCATTTTGTCCCCCTCTCCAAAGCTCCTACAGCCCTGCTATACTCATTTTCCCAACACTGACCTTTACTCTTAGAACATTCTAGAATTTTATACAAGCTAGGTTGTTTAATGTGTGCTTCTTTGCGCCTTAATTGGCATAATTTTGAAGTTCACCTGGTCATATAAGTTGCCTTCTAGATTTTTATAGCTGTGGGGTATTCCTTGTAGCCTGCTTTTTAACCTTTATTACTAAGTCTTTTTATCCAAACAGAAGCTATATTCAGTATCTTTTTTCCCTTTATTTCTTAGTCATTACCATTCTCCAAACTGCTCTTGGCTGTGGTAAATCCAGCTTGTCATGGTTTTCTGACCAACTCTAGAACTACCATTTGGCCATCTAACATTGTCACTCCTGCTTGACAGTCCTAAATTAAAACCATTATCTTTCCAGACAAACCATTTCTTGTCTTAATTTTTTTTCTATTTTTTTTAAAAGATTTATTTAGATGAGTACATTGTACCTCTCTTCATGCCAGAAGAAGTGTTTGAATCCCATTACAGATGGTTGTGAGCCACCATGTGGTTTCTGGGAATTGAACTCAGAACCTCTGGAAGAGCAGAGCCATCTCTCCAGCCTCTCCTAATTTTTTTTAAAACATTTTTTGTTTTTGTTTTTTTGTTTTTTGTTTGTGTGTTTGTTTGAAGTTCACGTATTTATTATATGTAAGTACACTGTAGCTGTCTTCAGACACTCAAGAAGAGGGCATCAGATCTCATTATGGATGGCTGTGAGCCACCATGTGGTTGCTGGGAATTGAACTCAGGACCTCTAGATGAGCAGTCAGTGCTCTTAACCACTGAGCCATCTCTCCAGCTCCCTAATATTTCTAATCCTGGTTGGTAACACCAGCCCGTGTACTTGTCATTCACAGTAGAACCTATAAGACTTTGACCTTGTAGCCAAATCTAGTCTCTGCTGCCTTGTAATAACTGTGTGGGTGGCTCTTCCCCACCACAGTGCAGTGCGTAGTTCTTCCCTGCTTCGTGACCGGTGTTCCCAGGTCTATTTTAAATCCTGAGTGTTTTGTTTTGCTTGTTGTTTTTTTTTTTCCAGACCATGTTTCTTTCTCTGCTGTAGACCAGGCAGGCTTTGAACTCGGAGATCTTCTTGCTTCTGCCTTCCAAGTGCTAGGATTAAAGGCATGTGCCACTGTGCCCGGCTGTTTTGTTTTTGATAGGATCTTGTTAGTTGGGCCAGGCTGTCCTGGAATTTTGTGTAGCCTGGGCTAGTCAGAGTTACTGTCTTCCTGACTCAGGAGCTTAGTGATTGAGTTTATAGATGTGTTCCACCACAGCTTGGGTTCTGTAATTTAGAATACTGTAATATATACTGCTTGAGATGTAAGCCAGTATTCCTCTTCACCTCACCTTCTATTCCACCTATCCTTATGGAGTTACTGTGTCACAGTCTCTCCAGTTAATACACAACTCATAAATCCTTTCTTCCCCAACTCCTCCCTGGACTCTTGGGGCTCTTCTTTCTGAACACTCAGCACTCCTGTTCTAACAGTAGGTGACATTGAAAGCCTCTGGCATCTAGCATCCTTAGTAAGTGAAGAGCAGGACTTTATCTGGAGTCCTATTTTCTAGCACCCATAACTAGTACACACATGAATTATTGATGAGCTAAAGAAAGAATCTGTGTACCTGCTTCCTGGAGGTTTTATAAAAGTGAAGTGAAATAAATAGAAAAGAATCTTATTCATTATGTAAATGCATATCATTGTGTGAATGATACGGGAGTAACTTCCTGAAGGCAGTACAGGGTTCAGAACCTGCTAATAGTCATTTGCCCCCTGCTTCTGGAGGGTCTTCTTGTTCAGTTTGCCCAGTTTCTGTTTTTAGTCCCTGTAATCTTTTGGGAGCATTACCCTTGGGACATGAGTGACCTCACAAAACAATCGTGTAGTCTTGATTGCATTTATTGATTCTGCATCTCTGTCCTCACCGACATTGTTTAAGCAATGCTCTATCTTAAGTGGCAATGCCATTTATATTTATAGCACCTGTAAAATGGAACTCATCGGCTAGAGGGATTAGAGTACTTGCCTAATACAGGTTTGTAAATTATTTTCGAAATTCTTCTGGCGTTTTGTGTGATTAGATATATCATTTAGGAGAATCTACTAGACAGGCTTTGTGAGGAAAGCATTTATTTTAATCTTTTTCAGATCAGTTTATTAGATGTCCTCACCCCCTCCCACCCCCAAATTTTACTTACTTAAAAAGAATAATAATTGTAGACTAGATTGTGCTGATTTTGTCTGCAAACTTTCAAAGAAATCCTATTTTTAAAGGCTGTAGCGTGGGGTTAGGAGCTAGCTTAGTAAATGCTTACAAAGATTTGAGTCTGATCTTAAGAATCCATGTTCAAATGCCAAGCATGATGGTGTGTGCTTGTGATCCCAGTGTTTAGGAAGCAGATTTGAGTGGTTCCCTGAGGACAGACAGACAGACAGACAGACAGACAGACAGACAGATATCCTAGCCTACTTGGTGTGTTCCCAGCCAGTAGATCCCATGTCTGAGCAAAAACATGATAGACAGCACCCAAGGAACACCAGCCAAGGCTGCCCTGGCCGCCCTCTGCACATGCGCCTAAATTCATGCACACATGTCCACACATACAGAATACACTTGTGTCTAATTTTAAAATTAAAAACGACAAAAAGACTTTTAAAACAAGCACACGTGCCTGGAAAGATGGCTAAGCAGTTGAGAGCATCTTACTGGTCTTGCAGAGAACCTAGGCTGGGTTCCCAGAAGCCATATGATGGCTTACAACTGCCTATAACTGCACTTTCAGGCAATCTGACTCTGATTTCTGGCCTCCAGGCTCCTACACACATGTGGTGCACATATAATCATGCAGGCCCACACACATTAGCATAAACTTAAAAAATAAATCTTTTTTAATTAAACAAGTACCAAAACCCTTTGAGGCACATGTGAAGTAACCACGCCTCTTTTTCAGGGTTGTTCCCAAACATGGGGTCAATTGAGTGACACACACACATGCACACGATTGCTCGAGCTTGCTGCTGGCTATCCCTGATTCTCAGAGTGCTTCCCCACTATACTACTGCTGGATTCTCTTCATTCTCCCTTAACCAAAATAACTGGGTTTTGTTGTTAGGTTGCCACAAAGACAGCTATAGAGAAAATAGCTAACAATGATAGCTAACAATTATTTGTTTCTTATTAATATCCTAAGCACTGTTTAATCCTCACTGCTACTCTGGATATTTAGTGCTCCTATTTCACAAGTAAGGGAATAACGACACAGGATGGCCAAGTACATTGTCACACAAGTTCATTTTGGGAGATTATAAATATGCTTTAAATATATTTCTTTGAGGCTGGAATAATAGCTCAGTGGTAGGGTACTTGCCTAGTACATGTTGGATCCTAAGTACAATTTTTATGTTCAAATGTGTGTGTGTGTGTGTGTGTGTGTGTGTGTGTGTGTGTGTGTGTGTGTGTGTTGTATATACATTTATTTTCTATGTATGGTATGTATCAGGCAGGCAGACATACCACAGCATGTTTGTGGAAGGCAGAGAAAAACTCTTAAGATTCAGTTCTGTCCTTCCACAGCAGGATCTGAGGTCCAGATTCTGGCAGTCAGGCTTGGGTGACAGGTGTCTTCACTTCCTGAGCCATCCTGAGGGCTGGGCCCTACTTTAAATATACTCCTAGGGGCTAGAGAGATGGCTCAGAGGTTAAGGGCATTAGCTGTTCTTCCAGAGGTCCTGAGTTCAATTCCCGGCACCCACATGTAAGCTCACCACTATAATGGGATCTGATGCCCTCTTCTGGCGGGCATGCATGCAAACAGAGCACTCATGTACATGAAATACAGAAATCTTTTAAAAACAACCAAATTGTGTGTGTGTGTGTGTGTGTGTGTGTGTGTGTATACATGTGCACATTGCAGTTGCTTTATAAGCTTACTGAAGTAACTTTAAGAAGTAACAGTAATGTCAGTTTGACTGTTACATGGTGTATTAACCTTAAAATAGAAAAATTGGTCAATAAGAATTTTTATTTTTGAGTCAGAGTTATTTTAGGGACCTGCTGGCTGTAAAGGATATCCTAGGACAGCAGATCCCTTAGTTCCTCATAGACAGCTGCCTGCCTCACCAACACTTCTGACCAAGCTAGGGCCATCGGCAAGGAGCCCAGCCAAGCTTATTAACCCCTTTCTTTGTCTCTGCAGCTAGCCACGGTGCAGCCTGGTCAGAATTTCCACATGTTCACAAAGGAAGAACTGGAGGAGGTGATCAAGGACATTTAAAAAGGAGCCAGCCTCGAACTTCTGTGGGACACTTTCAGTTCTAATTGCCCTTAGACTTTATTTCCAGCTCTTATGTCATGGAAAATATCCAGTATATGTGTGTGTTTTTTTTTATGAAGTCTGTACATAACAGCAATTCTGAAATAAAAAAATTTAAAAATATTTGTTAATAGTCTGTGATCTTATAATTTTAAATGTTTATGTTGGTAGGCAAAAATGATAGTAATTAATGCCCTTAATACCTTTCCTGTGAGCATGACTGTCCTAAACTTATTGTGGTGGTTCTCTGCAACTCAGCTCTAGCCTTAGATACTGGAAGATTAATTCAGACTAGTCCAGCTCCTCCCAGTGGTTAGTAGATGTTAATACTACTGGAAGTCCATTTTAAGTCTTTGAGTGGAGGGAGGTTGGTTGGTTGGTTGGTTGGTTGGTTTTTGAGAGAGAGTTTCTCTATGTAGCCCTCGCTATCTGGAACTAGCTCTGTAGCCTAGGCTGGCCTTGAACTCAGATCTGCCTTCCGAATGCTGGGACGAGAGGTGTGCTCCAGCACTGCCTGGCCCTTGAGTGTCTCTTAAGGAAACATACACTCTTGCTTCCTTTATATGAGAATACTATACTGCTCATTGACCATCAAATAGACTCCTGGGGCCTCCCTACTTCTTTGTGTCTTAATGGACAGTGGAAAGAGTACCCTTTTTATGAAGTTAAGGTAAAGGCTGCAAAAAAACTTAGAAAGGGGATTTAAAAAAAAATGGCCTTGGTTTTGATCTCAGTTGCAATGAGAGTTACATACCTAAGCTGTATAAGTAAGAGAACTGCACAATTTAGAAGTTTCTGTTGGACTTTGGAATGCACTATGATCTTCCTCCACTGGAGCTGTTCTCATATGGCTACGATTTACAGTCATTCCATTTGAACCTCCGAACACTCCTAACAGATAAAGAGCTGTGTCATTTGACATAGAAAATTAAGTTGTTGCTGGAGAGATGGCTCAGTGGTTAAGAGACAGGGTTTCTCTGTGTAGCCCTGGCTGTCCTGGAACTCACTCTGTAGACCAGGCTGGCCTCGAACTCAGAAATCCGCCTGCCTCTGCCTCCCGAGTGCTGGGATTAAAGGCGTGTGCCACCACGCCCAGCTGTCAGGTGTGGTTCTTAGGACCCACATGGCAGCTCACCATCATCTGCAAACTCCAGTTTGCAGGGATGTACTCTCTCCTGGCCTCCTCAGACACCAGGCATACACCTGTTATGTAGACATGAAGACAATCCACGGGAGTTTTAAAAATTAAAAATTGTTTTAAATTAGCAAAAACCTGTTGGGACTTGACCTCAAGATTTTTCAAAGTTTCAGATCACCAAGTCGGAAGTAACCAGCAAGTCTCAACAGCAATTTGAGATGTGGTTTGCATTGGCTGAAGCATGGCTAGTCCTCTAAAGAGTCAATTGTGATTCATTGGTGGCTTAGGAATTATTTGCTGGGCTTTGTGTAATCTTTCACGAGAAAATTGTATTCTGATATTAAATAATATAGGCAGCTAATTTCATATAAAATTCATAGTGTAGTGAAAAGTAGCTTGTGCTGAAACACGTTTGGAAACATCAGTTCAGCAAAGGAAGAAGTTTTACACACACACACACACACAATAAAAGCAACTTGGGTTTATTATCAACATTCTGCAGATTTCTACTGATGTTAATCCTGTTATAAAGTATGATGTGAGATTTATTTAGCCCCTGGAATCTTGTATCAACTTAATCATTGTCTTATGGTTTCACTGCTGTGAAGAGACACTATGACCAAGGCAACTCTTATAAGGACATTTAATCAGGGTTGACTTACAGGTTCAGAGGTTCGAGCATGGCAGCCTCCAGACAGGCATGGTGCAGGAGGCCTTTATCTGAAGGCCACTAGAGAACACTGACTTCAAGGCAGCTAGGATGAGCTCTTAAGCCACACCCACAATGACACCTATTCCAACAAGGCCACACCTCCTAATAGTGCCACTCACTGGACCAGGCATATATATTTTGAGGCAGGGTTTCTCTGTGTAGCCCTGGCTGTCCTGGAACTCACTCTGTAGACCAGGCTGGCTTCGAACTCAGAAATCTGCCTGCCTCTGTCCCCCAAGTGCTGGGATTAAAGGTGTGCGCCACCACTGCCTGGCGACCAAGCATATTCTAACCACCAGTCATTTAAGAATTTTATTGGGAAGCTGTCATAGCTGTGAAAGGCCTAGTCTCCCACAGTCTAAGAAAAGTACCTCTAGTGGGAAAGAGAGGCAATCATCTCTTTAATTTGTATGTGTGTGTGCACGCACATGTACCTAAGTACATATGAGGAGCCTGAAGAGGTCAGAAGAATGCATTGGATCCCCTGGAACTGGAGTCACAGGTGGTTGGGAGCTGCCACGTGGGTGCTGGGAACTAAATCCGGGTATCCTGTAAGCTCTTAACTGTTGAGCTGTTGCTTCAGGTCCAGTACTGCTTATTACACTATAGATTAATGCAGATGTGGAAAAGAATACATTGCTTTGAAGAGGTGTGTCACTCAAGAATATACAGAGGAAAAAGTGAAGGGAAAACATAGTGTAGCTCTCCAGCTTACAGTTCCTCCTATTGCTAAGGCAGGGTGTCTGTGCCTTATAACAGCAGTAACTATCATTATCTGCTAGAATTACATTGTGAATAATTCAAAGAGATGGTTCCTTTTCTTTAAATGTTAAGGCTGTGTTCAAGAAATGATCTTACATACAAAAAGGTATGGCTTTGTGATAATTGCCTCATATTAATATTTTTGCGACAGATAAATTTGGGGGAAATACAGTTTTTACTAACTTTACGTATTTGTAAAATGTACATACTTCTGAGGGCAAAGAAAGATCTCATATATAGTATTTCACATATCCAGTGCAGAAGTACAGGGCTTGCCCAATATGAGTAAGATTCTAGAGTTATTCTCAGGTGTTGGAAAAAAAAATTGGTGCGGGCAGGTTACCAGTTTGAGGAAACTCCAGGATCCTGTTAGGTATATAACTAAAACAACACATTAAAAAGTGAAGGCTGGCCAGGCAGTGGTGGCCCACGCCTTTAATCCCAGCACTTGGGAGGCAGAGGCAGGAGGATTTCTGAGTTCGAGGCCAGCCTGGTCTACAGAGTGAGTCCCAGGACAGCCAGGGCTACACGGAGAAACTCTGTCTCCAAAAAACAAAACAAAACAAGACAAAACAACAACAAGTGGAGGCTGAGCCAGGAGAGTTAGCACATATCTAACTTCAGAGGCTGGTGAAGGAGGATCAAAGACTGTCAGCCACCCACCCTGGGCTAAAAAAAAAAGACTCCTCAGTTCAACAAAGTAACAAAACTCTAAACATTAATTGAACTAAATAGCTAAAAGATGTATCTGGCAGTTTGTCCAGCAGGTGGCACTGTTGAGTTAGCTTTCTTCTGGCCCCACAGTGAGACAATAGACCATTCATCTTTGTCACCCAAACAAAGAAATATTCCTTTGTAGCCCCCCTTTCCCCTCCGTAACTGGTCACATGCTACTGTAACTGACTGTCTTGTGATCTAATCCATACTTGGCACGAATTAATAAGTTGTGCTTAAAAAAATAATATGGCGTTTATATTTCTGGAAAGAAACACATTCATCAGTTTTCATCTTGTTCAGTGGCTCAGAAACTGGAAGGCTTTTCTGTGGATTTGCCATCCTGCTCAGCTTTCCAAAGCTTCACATCTCCCTTCTTACTGTGGTTTTGGGGAGAGGAAAAACCCCTGAATATGTAAATAGTTTTGTTTGTACTATTCGATGTGCATATTTGGGTAGGCTTGCCATTTGAGTTTACTAATAAAGTTAAAAGTAACTTCCAATTGCTTCCACTCTGGTAATAACATTTTGCATGCTTTGTATCTTTTTATCTGGCTTCCTGTGTTCCTACTGAACAACTTGAAATGTTGGGAAGAGGTGGAGTGAAGTTAAGGATTTAGAACTGGTTTTACCAGCACTGCATGTTCTAAAAGTTGTGTGAGCAGCTTCTGCGGTGTAGGGAACAGTGGGGAGGTTATTTACTGGAGGTGGGGTATTAATTTAGGAGGCATCATATTCAGTGAGGGAATTGGTGTGATGCACTTACTGCAGGGCTAAGGGTGCTTTAGGTAACTAAAATCACAATGTGTCTGTACTGAAATGAGCATATATAAAGTGGGCTTTAGGCAATTCTCTTCCCATATACCTACACTTGGTGGCAAAGCTACCTACATTTCCAAGTCCGGGGAAGCCAATAAGTACTTTCGCCTCTGGACTACCTCCCTGCAAATGAGGAAGGTGACTGAGGCCAAATTATGTTGGAAAGACTTCTGCGGCTTCCATGAGTCACGGGTGTAATGATGTTCATCTGCCCCATAGGATTTTCGCATTCACCTTCTTGGCTCCTTCAGCAGACAATGGGCGAGCCAGCGAGCCGGGGTTAAAATCCTGATGTACCAGTTTATGTCGGAGCCCCTTTTCCAACTGAGAGTAGCTCGGGGATTCCCTGGCTCTTCCAGGAGCAGTTTCCACCGAAGGAAATTTTTAGGAGCGTCTGAAGGGGGTTTGGGGGAGGGTGGAGAAGGCAACGTGACCCAATCCTAACCCGAGGGTCTCCGGAGGCGCGGCAAACCTGCAGGCTGAATGGGGAGGGGAGAGGGGTAACTCCTAGGCCAACTCCGGGAGCCCAGCCCGCAGACGCCGAGCGACGGTGGAGAATGACCTCAGTCGTCCCTGCCACGTTCCAGCCAATCAGTCCCGCATCTTGGCATCCGAATCCAGGACCCCCGAAGCCGGAGGCGACGCGAGCCAATGAGGAGTGGGCCCGGGAAGAAGGACAGGCGGCCAGCCTATTGGGGAGGAGAGGCCCGGCTGCGCGTATCCAAGCAGCGCCGGGCCGAGCTCGGGGGTGTGGCGCAGCGCCGGCGGGGGTGGGCGGGCGCGCCGGGTGGCAGGTGTCAGCGGCGTCTGCATTCGGCGGCGATGGAGCGGCCCCGGGGAGCTGCGGACGGCCTTTTGCGCTGGCCCCTCGGCCTCCTCCTGCTCCTGCAGCTGCTGCCTCCGGCCGCCGTCGGCCAGGACCGGCTGGACGCGCCGCCGCCGCCCGCGCCTCCTCTGCTGCGCTGGGCCGGTCCGGTCGGGGTGAGCTGGGGGCTGCGCGCCGCCGCGCCCGGGGGCCCCGTCCCCCGCGCTGGCCGTTGGCGCCGCGGCGCGCCCGCCGAGGACCAGGACTGCGGCCGCCTCCCGGACTTCATCGCCAAGCTGACCAACAATACGCACCAGGTGAGCGCGCGAGGCCCAGGCGCCCGCCCCCGGTTGGGTCGCCCCTCCCGGCTCGCGGCTTCCCCGGCGGCCGCTCCGCTCCCGCTGCACGCTACGAGGCTAGCGCGAGACCCCGGCTGCGGAGGGCGGCGAGGCGCGGGGGCGGCGGGGGCCGGGGTAACTGCAGCCCGCGGGGCTGTGTGTCGTCATAGCCGAGGCAATCCGAGACTTTGACTCGCTGCATTCTTTGCTTCTGCTTCTTAAGTTGTCAGAATCTCCCGGTCATCCCCGTTCCCCCACCCCCACCCCCACCCCGAATGTAGAACGTCGGGTCCACCAACGCTGTGGTACCTACCAGGAAGCTGGAGGCATAATTACCCCTTGAGTGATCGCAGAAGTTGGACTGCCCAGAAGCAAAGGTGTACCCTCCCTGGGTTGGTACTTTTGGGGTGGTGAGGTTGCCGTCCAGAAATCCCACAGCAGTTGTTAGGTCATGGCTTGTGTTTCCATAGTTAAAGGAACACGCATGGAAACGAAAATGACATTGAAATCCAACCGTGAAATGACAGCTCCGCTGCTCCCTAAAATTAATAACAAAAACAAAAACAAAAAACAGACAAAAAAACCCGATTCAAGATGTTTCCTCAGGATGCAGGCTCAGAACCCTCTAACCTGACCCAAAACGACCTTGAGAGGCATTCCGAACCAAAATCCTGTATGCAGAACCCAGAGAACAGAAAACGGCCTCTAGGACCTAGATTAGAAGCAGTTGCAGAACAGCCCGAATCATCCAGAAGTTCCATCAAATGGCTTTACAGAGTTGCCAACCGTCCCAAACAAGAGTCTGGGTTTTAACCAGTCAGCCCCCTCTTTCTGCACACCACAGGCTCTTTAAATAAATCCCTTTGCTCCAGACCCATTCTGGAGACATGCTCCGGTGTGCTTTGTTTCCTTGTAAGTTGACCTGCGAGGAGACTGTTTTTGCACTAGAACTGGTATTGGCTTCTGTGTGTGACCTGCAGCCAGCTGAGATCCTGTGATCTGTCTCACTCCTTCAAAATTGACTTATAACCCTGTGTTGAACCCTTACCGGGACACCTCTATCCTGTCCTAATTTCTAATAACTATGAAACATTCTACAGATGGTCTACTTTAAGCCTGCTCTTGTCAAGACTTTCAAAGATTTGGTGCTTCTGTTTTGGGCACAAGAGTCTGAACCTTGACACATTGCAGCATTGAGAAATTGTTAGGAAAGTCTTGATTTCAGCAACTAGGACATCTTCCTCCTCCTCCTCTTTTTTTTTTTTTTTTTTCCTTTCTAAAATTAACAATTGTTGCAACCCACGCCTGGGAAAGGCATTTTCAGTTCACTGTATTTTCTATGTTATGTCTTTCCTTTCTTTTCCAAAGAAAGAATGTTCATGGAGGTGGCTGGAGTTCTCTACCTGTTCCTTGTTTACATTCCATTTCAGTCTCCCCCAAATCTCAGTGTCCCCTTGGGCTTTCTTTTGAGATCCATACTTGTTAGTTGTGACCCAATTCTCCAATCAGAGAGAGTGGAATGAGTACTGGAAAGTCCTCCTATTTAATAAAAAAATAAAATAAAATTGTGTAGATCTCTCTCTCTTAGTAGGTTGTTGAGAAAGGATTTACTTTTGCCACTCATACTTCATACCCATTATCCCAGGCCCACAACTTCCGGGCACCAGCAAGCCCCAACTTTCTTCAATTCTTCTCTTGCTGGATGACCCATCTTCAAATCTGCAACAGTTCCCGGTTGAATGTCACTTATAGTATACCAGTTCCAAAGAAAGGGATGGAGAAACGAATGTGATTCTTCTTTGAAGTTCATATGCAAAGGGCTTTCTCTAGTTCATTTAACTTAGTTACAGCTTGTTTTCTCCCCTTCAGTCTTTATTTCAAATGATTGCTCCCACCCTAGTTGTTACCCTTCCACAGTATTTTCTTAAAAGAGAGTTCATCCTTTTTTATAATTGGGGAAAAAAAAAAAAGTGGAGCCTTCAGCTTAGAAATCATTGCGTTAGCCAGGCGTGGTGGTGACGCACGCCTTTGATCCCAGCACTCGGGAGGCAGAGACAGGCGGATTTCTGAGTTCCAGGCCAGCCTGGTCTACAAAGTGAGTTCCAGCACAGCCAAGACTACACAGAGAAACCCTGTCTCGAAAAACCGAAAAAAAAAAAAAAAAAAAAAAAAGAAAGAAATCATTGCGTTAGTTTTCGTAGGTTCTGCTTCCTCTCAGGAATTGGGAAATAACCTGCTGTTTTCAGATGTCATAATTCATAATTCATAATTCATCTCTATACATTGGACTGAAGAGATCCGGGGTTGGGGGATCCTTTGTAACAAAGAGACAAAAGCAGCAGCGCCCCAGAACAACATTAACAACGTGCTTACTTATCATCAGAGACACTGTATGGTTTCAGACAGCTCAAGTAGGACGGTGTTCTTTGGAGTAATTTTTTTTATATATATAATATAAAAGGATCCAATCCACCTCTCCCTCCAAAAGCAGAAGTTCTTATTTCTTATTTCTCACAGCCTGGTGTTCTTTTCATATCCTATCATGAGTGTACCTGAACGCTTTCCAAAGGCCCAGAGATGGAGTGGGGGAAGGGGCTGCCAAGTTATGAAGGTAGTTCAGACTTGACAGTCCATAACCGCTAAAGGGTTTAGCATGCGCTGGGGATTGAACCCCATGCCTTGCTCATACTAGGCTAGTGCTTGTTCTACCACTATATTGAGCCCCAGTATTTAATCTTAAGAAATCCACAAAACGAAGTGTATGCCTGTCTAATGACTTTCGGGGACTTCTGCCCTATGCTGTGGCATGGGCTCTGTCACTCATGAAAACCCTCTTCCCCGAAGCTCCCCTGTCTCTCTGTAGGTCTCCTTTCAGCCTTTCAAGTGGGCCGTGTTTGTTTTCAAGGCGTGTGTTGTTCGCATGGAGGTCGTAATGATTCAGTTCTCTGTGGGATTTAAGGGAGCAGAGAAAATACTTTTTTCTCATTACAGTATTATCAATAAGGACAGTAGACTTGTAAGAAAGTCACAGAAGAAGAACTGGATGTCACTAAAACAGGGAAAAGAATGGCAACAAGACGCAGGCCGAAGTTCACCGCTTACATCTTACAAAAAAAATAAAATTATATTTCCTGATCTCTTTCTGAGGGTTTGGCATGCCAGGGAAAGGCGCTATAGCACCCCGGGGCTTTCTGGGAGGCCGGCCCTGCCTGCAGTGTGGGTCCTCGCCATGTTATTATGTTATCTTCACTAAGTTACTTAAGCGTCCATGTCTCAGTCCTAATCTTTAAAGTGGAGCTAAGCATGCATGCTTATGAGAAACAAACAGGAGTGTATAAAAATACGCTCTGTATTAGCGGATTCACAGTCCCTGAGACTTACACCCAGTAAGTTACAAGCATTTGCTCTCCTTGTTAGGGATCATCCACAAACTCTCTTAGACTCGGTAGCCTTCATTTACCCAAACTGCTGTCAGGCCCCAGCGTTAACTGATTGTGGCCTTTGTGTGCTTGGAGTGTTCAAGCACATGGACATGGGAGAAACTGAGCAGGCCCACAAGATTTTTATTAATGTTGGTTGCTTCAAAACACCCCCCCCCCATAAGCACCCCTTTGAGGGTAGGCATGAAAGTCAGCCTTAAAGAAACAGCAGAAATGCCTTGGCCAGAGTTACAGCGGTGGCTGACATCATTCCCTTCTCATTCCTGTGTTACAGACCATTGGATAATTGCCTTAAAAGTTCCTAAAGTTAGGATTAATAGGCCGGGGAGCTGTTGCGCGCTCTCTCTTCTCCCTCTCCCGCTCCTGTCACTAACTACTGCTTTACACATAGCTTCCCAACTCCTACCCCGACATCAAAGCATCTGGTTTCTTAAGTAAACAGGCCCTGTAGAGAGGCTGTTGTAAGGCCTCAGCGCCGAGAAGAATGCTTGTGTTTGTTTGCCCCTCTGGCAGAGCCGAGTCCGGGCTGACAGGACTCAGTGTGTCCGCTGGCTGGTTCAGGGAGCTGCTGCTCTCTGCCTGTTGGGGATCACCAGACCCTTGTAGCACCAGGAGAGCGGAGGGTTGTTTGTTGCCTTTAACTATCCCAGAACTGCCTGCCTGCCTCATTTCTCCCAGCGTTACCCCGTCTTCATTCTGTCTCTCTCCATTTCCCACGCTCCACGTCCACATCTAGTTTATCCCACGTTTAACAAGCCCCTTTACTGCCACTCAGGTGTGGGTCAAGGCATGGGAACCTAGGAAGGCTGGCCTTCTTGGTCCTGGTTAAGCAGAGTGAGCCGTGCTCCCCAGCCGGCCGGGGAAGAGCCCTCTGCCATGCAAGACTGCTCTGAGCGGGATGTTAACGCCACGCACGCACGCACGCTTGGGATTCTGGGAGGAACCATCATCAGCTGTGAGGAATTCTCCTCCACCTCAGGAACCCTTGCTCTGCAGAAGGGCTGAGCATTTGGTTAACATGAGAGTAGAAGGCCAGCCAGGTGTGACAGATGGCTGAAAGGGAATGTGGCATAATAGTTAGGGAAATTCACAGCTGCCTCAAACATTCGCCTGTTAATCAGAAGTTTGAGTTTTGTCTTTGCTGGGGAAGGAAGCAGACCTTGTTCTGGCCAGCTCCTAAAGGGTCTTTCTTTCTGCAGTAATGACAGTAGCCCACACACCCTGCTTTTTTTGTGTCAGACCAACGCACCTTCTTCTGAGCGCTGCCATTTGCAAGCAGCTCTGGTCAGCAGGCATTGGACTCCCATGATGACTGCCGTGCCTATGCTCCTCAGTTTCATCCCTGGTGAGCTCTCAGCTCTGTGATTCCCACATGGCATTTAATTCTTAGCATCACTAGTAGGCATCAGCCGGAGGGAACATTTCCTCTTTCTCCTCACAGTCTGGCCGATCTCCCATCACCTCAATCATCCGGGAAGTTAGAACTTCATTTTGTGGCAAGAGAAATGAGGCTAGGCTGTTTTATATGATGAGGAACTAATGTTGACGCAGAAAACCCATCAAATTGGACACGTAGCCAGCTCTAGAAAGAGCTATATTCTGTTGGCCCCTGACATATAAAATAGCTTCTGTGTTTGTCAGTTTCTGGCACTTCCCAGTTCCCTGCCCTGGCAACCAGAACTTCTCTTGTGTTTTTAGAAACAAGCTTGTTCATCCCACTTTGTGGCCTCCAGGTCTATGAGTAGGTGGGTTTCAGGGGTAATGGTGCTTGAAGAACAAAGCGGTCTGTGTATGTCTGGTCTAGGTGGTCCACTGTTTAACTGTGACTCCCTTCAGAAACGAGTTAGTAAATGTAGTTTTTTGGGTTTTTTTGTTAGTAAATTTAGTTTTTTGGGTTTTTTGTTTGTTCGTTTGTTGGTTTTCTCGAGACAGGGTTTCTCTGTGTAGCCCTGGCTGTCCTGGAACTCACTCTGTAGACCAGGCTGGCCTCGAACTCAGAAATCCACCTGCCTCTGCCTCCCGAGTGCTGGGATTAAAGGTGTGCACCACCACTGCCCAGGTGTAAACGTAGTTTTGAGAGATAGTTAGATTGAAGGCATTCAGATAGACTCTTTAAATCAGTAGACTGTTAGGTGAAAGCTTGACATGTGAGGTCTATTTACATACCGAGGCCATTGTTCCCTCTCTAACTCTTAATGCAGCCTCTAGAACCCACTTGTTGTGGCACTCTGCTGTAATACCATGCTCTCTCTGTTTGGTGTTTCGGTCTCTGTCCCTCAGTTCCCCATCTGCGATGATGTTAGAAGTTTTGGATTAGCATAAAAATGTTTTGTTTTGTTTTGTTTTGAAATCCTGTGCTCCGCATGGAAGAAGAGGCCAGAGGTTGTGATCACAGATGTTTATTGGTTATTTCCAAATTTAGAAGCGAGTGTTGGCTGCTCGCTGGCTGAGCTTGCACACAGTGTGGGTTTCACATCTGAGGTGGTGGCCTGACACTTAGAGAAGTTTCTTCAGTGGCATGTGAGCATTCTCAAGACAGTAGGATGTCTTCCAGGCAATTGTGAAGAATCTTTGCCGCTTATTTTAGGGAGAGTAGTACTTATCATCCGCTGTTGACTGGGAATTTCAATGCTAAGAAAAGCTACTACTTTGGATAGCCCAAACCTAGATCCAATAACTATGTAGTGGTGAATGTGGGGCTTGTTGTAGTCTGCGCTTTTTCTCTTTTCTAAACTCCAACTTTTCTTCATCTGTCTACTTTCCAGCAACACGAGTATTTGAAACTGTGTGGCTGGCTGACATTGAGTCTATGCACCTGTGAAGATAGCTTGTGATTAACTGACTTGATTTACTGTCACGGGAAGAAGATGAGCATTGGTTCCTTCAGGACTCGGCTGCTCGCCCTCCTGTGTAAGGTTTTGCTCTGGGTGTAGTTAGTGCCCCTGCCAGTTTGCAAGTCTGCTTCGACTCCCTGAAGGACCAAGAGCTTGAACTAGAAGAGGCGGTCTCTCTTTAATTCCTCTCAGACAAGGTGGCTCTGACCTGGTGTTTATACGGCACTTGCTTTTTGTCATGAGGGATCCAGAACATTAATTTGTTGCATAAAAAATGCCCAAGACATATCTTATTGCCCAGATTTGCGTCTTGGCTCTCCTGCACTCGTGGCTCTGTGATCAGAGAATTATTTTACTTCTCAGGCTCTTTTCTTTTCCTTTCCTTTCCTTTCCTTTCTTTCTTTCCTTCCTGAGATAGGGTTTCTCTGTCTAACAGCCCTGGTTGTCCTGGAACTTTGTAGATCAGGTTGGCAGGGAACTCACAGAGATCTGCCTGCCTTTGACTCCTGAGTACTGGGATTAAAGGGGTATCCATCCCATCAGGGCTGTTTTTTTGTGCTGTTTTGTTGGTTTTGTTTTGTTTTGTTAATTAGAGAAGCATACTCTAGTTGTTCAGAGGGTCAAATCGGAAGATCTATCAAAGTATCTTGTTTAATGTATTAGGTAGGTGCTATCCATTTAAACAGTTCATGAGCCCCCTACTGTGTGCTTAGTGGAGCTCAGAGGGTATGTCTTAACAAAACTAAACTACTGGTGCCAGTGAACAGATTTTGGTATTCAGAGGTGGCTCCCTAGGAGGAGGCAGGGAGGACCGCAAGGGCGCAGTGCTCAGAAGGCAAGGTGGAGAGCTCTGTAAAGGCTAAGATGGGAAGATATGAGAGCGACACTGCGGATCGATCAGTGCAAAGTGCTGCTTGAAGAGAGACGATGGTGAGAATAACTGATGTCTCCATGAAAGCATGTGAGAAATAATCTTGATAGCTGTTTAGAGAAGAGGAACAGGCCTCAGGCAACATGGGCGAAAGGTCATCAGTGGAAGTGTTTTAACAGAAAGTATTAGACCTGGGGCCTGATACTAGAAAGGAAACCAGAGGTAGCATTGGAGAAACAGAAGGAACATCCATCCCTTTCAGAGACTGTCCATTGCTGTGGGCTGGAGAAATATGCCCAACAAGAAAGATGATTGAAGGACAGGGTAGCCCTGTGTGTGTGTGTCCATCCAAGTGCAGGCACACACATGCCATGGCAAACATGAGAAGATTGTGGAAGTGCTCTGCTCTCAGGAGTCCTCCTTCTCTGCCCTCTTGTAGGATCAAGCTCAGGTGTTCAGGCCTGAGAGTGAGCACTGCTCTCTACCCTCTGAGCCATCGCACCACCCCAACTCTGGATATTCTTAAAGGAGAATAGGAAGCAAGTAGGAGCCCTGGATGCCCATGACTGCATTTCTCCTGTCTGAGTATTCTCAAGCTCCAGGAGATTGACTGTTGGCTGCTCTAGTGTTTAGCAGCCTGAATGGATTGTTAGGGTCATTTGCATGTCACCACCCTTCCTTCTACTGTTGAAGCTAGACGACCTGTCTAGTCAGATGGTTAGGGCCTTCTGGTTTAGGGCCTTCTGGTCAGTGAATTAGCTCCCTGGCTGAGAGCTCAGGTGCCCCGACACGATGCTGCACTTGGAAGTTCACTAACAGGTTTTAAGTCAGTGCATTTGCCTGCCATAGAGGTAAGGCAAGGCTATAGACTCCATTTCTTCATTGTATAGTTGTGAACTCCTTTCTGCTCCTTAAGGTCACAGTGTCCTCAGTAGAGTTCAGTCAGCCTTTGTAAGCCGCCAGACCTCCTTGTATAAAATGTAACACCACCTTGAGGCTTTGGAGAGAAAGCATTAGTAGATAGACGTTGGAAACTTTTAAATACCCTGTGAGTGTGGCTAGTATAATCTTTTCTTTTCTTTTCTTTTTTCAAGACAGGGTTTCTCTGTATATCAGAGACTCACAGAGAGCTACCTGTCTCTGCCTCCCAAGTGCTGGGACTAAAGGCAAGACACCACCATGCCCAGCTATGATTTCTTTCTTTCTTTTTTTTGTTTTTGTTTTTGTTTTTGTTTTTGTTTTTGTTTTTGTTTTTCGAGACAGGGTTTCTCTGTATAGCCCTGGCTGTCCTGGAACTCACTTTGTAGACTAGGCTGACCTTGAACTCAGGAATCCGCCTGCCTCTGCCTCCCAAGTGCTAGGATTAAAGGCATGTGCCACCACTGCCTGGCCCAGCTATGATTTCTTAATAAGCCTGTTGATCTGTTGCAGCCTCCACAGGGCCCAATTGTCAGTCCTGATAAATACAGCCGTGAACCAATTCCCAAGGAGCATATGCGTTAAAGAAGCCTGCTGAGGCATACATAGATGTCTTTGTTTTTCTTCCCTGGCAGGGTTGGCTGCCGTGTTTGGGGGGCACAAAGGGAATGAGTGAAGACTGGATGTGTAAGAAGCTGATGTTAGAGTTACTCTGGTTTTAACCTTTGTGATTACATCAGGTTTTAACTTGTTTGAGTTAGTGCTTGACCGATGTGGTACAGACCCCAGGTATTGAACCTTTGTGCTGAACATGAGCACACTAATCTTTCTTAACCCCATTTTTTTTTTAACTTATAAAAAGGCAAATCTAATATCTACTTCTCAGGGTCACTATACAGTTGCAATTTGAGATTTATTATGGACCCATCTGTTACTGAGAATGTCTTAGAGTTCTATCTACAAACTTCTAATGTATTACTACTTAAATCCTTAAATATTTGTTTATACAATATTCCTGGGGAATTCGGGGTACTCACAGTACCCAACTCTATATTAAGAAATACATATATTGGATTCTCAGTATTCCACATCTGTGAATTTAAAATATTTTTTCAAATTCTATCTATGGTCTGGGGAAATAGTTCATCCCACAGAGTACTTGCCTGGCAAGCACAGGGCCTGAGTTTGACCCCCAGAACCCACATGAAAAGCCAGGTATGATGGCACAGGGAGGCAAAGACAGGATCCCTGGGGCTTCCTGACTAGCCAGGCAACTTGCAGGAGCAAACTCCCCATTCAATGAGAGCCCTGTCTCAAAAATAAAGTGGAGAGTGACTATGGAAGACACTGGCTATCAACCTCTGGTCTCTAGGTGTGTATGGATGGACACACATTTCCACCTTTTCACAAGCACATACACACCCATGCATCAAACCTACACATACACACACACACACACACACACACACACACACACACACATGCATCAAGCCTACACATATACACACAAATACACACACACACATGCATCAAACCTACACATATACACACAAATACACACATGTACACACACATGTACACACACTCTCTCACACACACACTGTCTCTGTCACTGTCTCTCTCTCTCCTCCCCTCACACACATACACACACACACACACACACACACACACACACACACATACACATATTCCCTTGCTCTCTGCCTCTCTCTCACACACACATGGGATGTAGAATGAACATCTAAGAACACTATTTTGTACTTACTATTCTCTAGACAAAAATCACAGCTGGTATTGGTTATTATAGATAGAGTTGCTTTTAATACTGGTGGGAAGAAATTGGTAAATTCTATGTAAGCATTCCATCTTTTAATGTAAAGAGCTTGAGCTTGGTGGATTTTATTATCCAAAGAAGACAGGGCAATGCTCCTGAGCAGTGCTCCCTGGCAGTGCTCCTGGACAAGCCCTTCTGGAACACCAATGAGTAACTATGGTTTTGGACTTGATAAAGGCAGAGATGGGTGGAGGAAAGAATCTATCTGCCTGCCTGCCTGCCTGCCTGCCTTTGAGACAAGGTTTTTCTATGTTGCCTTGGCTGTCCTGTAACTTACTTTGTAGACCAGGTTGGCCTCAAACTCACAGAGATATATCTGCCTCTGTCTCCCGAGTGCTGAGATTAAAGTCATATGCTCCCACATTCCGTAGTATCCTTTCAAAGTGACTTTGTCTTTAAAAATACTTTTTTATTTGTTCTTTTGGCAATTTAATACATGTATACAATGTATCCACCCCCAGACAGTCCCTGCAAACTGACTTTCTTCAAGCTATGGATGATAGAGAGGGAATAGTGATGAAACTAATAACCTGAAAAGATCACCAGACGCATGCTCACTTGGTTAAGATAGTAATAACTTGAAAAGAATCACCAGATGCATGCTCACTTGGTTAAGATAGTTGCAGGTAAGTAGTGAGGGTTTTTTTTTTTTTTTTTTAAGATTTATTTTATTTATTATATGTAAGTACACTGTAGCTGTCTTCAGACACTCCAGAAGAGGGAGCCAGATCTCATTACGGATGGTTATGAGCCACCATGTGGTTGCTGGGATTTGAACTTATCACCTTCGGAAGAGCAGTCGGGTGCTCTTACCCGCTGAGCCATCTCACCAGCCCAGTAGTGAGTTTTAAATAACTTAGTTATGTAGGAAGTCTGCTTGTAGTTTAATAGCGACTTTTCTTCTCCTTTGAGTTTCAGTTTATTGGAGTTAGTGGCTGGAGGGTGGGGTGGGGAGACAGCCCTTTGCACGTTTTAACCTTTCCTCTGCCAAGTAGCCATGGTAGCTTTCCATCCAGCTGGAGTCATATGCGTGTTTCTTTATCATATGCGTGTTTCTTTAATGTGTCACAACTTCTGGGCTCATGCTAATCCTCCATCTCAGTAAAAACCGGCCTCCTTGGCAGTCTCCTGAACTCCCACTGTCTTCCTGCTTTGTTCTTGGGGCTCCCACCTTGTCTGAAGGCCCCTCCCACGTCGCTGCTTCCTCCTGTTCTCTCCTGTAGCAGCCAGCCAGCTCTACTACTTCGCATAGTACTTAGTGTCCTGCCTTAGGTTCAGTTTGGTTTGTTTAGGCATTTGTCTTCAGGCTGTAGACTCTTTAAAGGTAAGGACCAGCTCTGTCATGAGTTCATTTGTCTCACACAGTGTTGGAGAAAAAATAGCATTTAGATGTTTTGTCTGGAATTGGACAGATGTAACTTAGAAATGTCACTCCACTTACCAGCTCTGTGACTTTGGGCTGATTATGTAATGTCTCTGAGCAGCTTTCCTTGTTTATAAAGTAGAAATGATGCTTTATAATAATATTTAATACTGCTTTAATAAATGCTTGTTCGGGGGGCAGGAGGATGTGTCTCTACTGATAGAGTGCTCTCCTTATGTGCAGGAGTAAGGCCCTGGGCTTGCTCCTCAACCACATACCTGTCATCCCAGCACTCCAGAGGTGGAGGCAGGAGGACCAGAGGACCAAGCTCCAGGTCATCATACGATGTGTAGGGAATTCAAGGCTAGCCTGGGACACCGAGACCCTGTTTTTAAAAAGTTACTACTTTTATCCATCAATGGTTTAATGAGTTATGAATGTGTAGTTATGAATATGGTAAGGAAAGAAGCCACCACAGGCCCTTTTATCTGGGACACCAAGGTCTTGCTGAGATATTACTCGATATTGAAAATGAATAGGAATTTGCCAGGAGGAACACTCCAGCCGAGAACACCGTGTTCATAAGGCCCGAGGCGAGGAACAGCTTCTTGTACCCAAGATCTGGATGAAAGCCAGGGTGCTGGTGTAGCAGGCTGAGGGAGTGAGGAAGTAAGTCCCCACACCCAGAGGGTGAGCAGCCAGCTTCTGGTTCTGGCAGCGAGGCCCACAGCCAGCAAGCAGCTCGCTGTCACTGGCCTTCCTCTGAGTCAGGACTTGGATGTAATAAACAAAATGGTAAAAGGGATCTCATTTGTTGGGTAGGATTAGAGATGAATTGTTTTATAAAATTGGATCTCTAAAAAAAAAACAAGCCTACTCCTGGAAGTGCCAAAGACTTTATTGCTTTTAATGAATTTTTGTTTTCTAAAATGTCTTGGTCTTTTTAGTCTTTTCTATGGCCCCCGGAGCATTCACAGACTGGGTCAGTCTATTCCAGAACTCATGTGACTTTAATGTTGTGAGTTGTTTAGTGCCCACGGGGCTGGCTATTCAGAGACCCAGGGCTGTTTTCTCCGGTATTCACTAGCCTATATTGTTAGGATGCAGGCGGCTTGCTTAAGGCCTTTGGTTTGTTCATCCTGCAGAAGCTTGCTTTATTCTCTCTGCAATATCCCGCCCCTTCCAGCTGCTGTCCCTGTCTGTCTCTTGGTGCACCTTTCCCCAAATTTCATCTGTTTCCTCCATAAGCTACAAAGAGAGATGTTGATGCATTGATTAGAATGATGGCGTGCAGTTTTCTCCCAGAGGTCTAATGCATAACTGAACGCAGAGCTTCCTAACACGTGCATTCCACTGCATCAGAGGTCTGCACATGCATAGCTTCCTAATGCATGCGTGCTGCTGTAGCAGAGGTTTGCACCACCCCCTTCCTCAGAGGATCACTCTTGTAGCATGGCTATTGGAATTATGGAGCTGTCTTGTCGATTTAATTCCCCCCCCCTTCAGCCCCCCCAGCTCTGGAGCAGTAGGAATGAGAATGGAGAGGCTGAAGTATTGCTGAGTCACGAAATTGCAAAGCTCAGACACCAGGGAGAGACCTTGCCACTGCAGCGCCCCACCCCCACCATGAAGTTAGGCAGCATTGCCCAAGTTTACGGGGCTTCTGGCAGAGCTGAAAATAAACCCTGGCTGCCTGATTATTAGCCCAGCGTTCTCCCTATCATCCTGCCTCTGAGAGAACTCTGAATAATTGAATAGATTTTTGAAAACTTGTATTTTTTTTTTCTTTTCTTTCTAAGAATAGCTTCCATGAGAACTGGAACATTTGTGATCTTATTTTTGGCCCGTGTTTTCCGATTCTAGCAGTGCCTCCTTTAAATTCTGTAAAGATTGTCTTCCTGCCCGTGTTGTGCTGCAGACCCGCGTACCATGCATCCTGTCCTTGTGTTCCCGTTGGAATTTGGAAGCTTAGCTCTGGAGTCCCTCCCAGCCTTGGTAGGCCGTGAAAACTGTGCCCCTAGATCCTTAGCTCCGAGCGTGGTGAAGGATGATGCATTTTTACCCTCAGGGCAGTGGATTCCCAAGAGAGAGAATGGTTTGTGCTTTCTCTCCTCTCCAGTTGGTTACTGGAGTAGGCTGTATGTGCTTTTATAGCAGCGCACTCCTGTGCACAGGCAGCTTCTATAGGTGGTCTGCCATGTGGAGCCCTAATGTTTACATTTCTGCAGGAGACAAGTCTGTTTACAGAATCCCAGTGCACAAACCCGGAGCCTGTGTTCTCCCTGCTTGCCTCCTGGGCAAGTACAGGATTCGCTCCAGCACAGCAATGCTCTGCCCTTCGCAGTTGTGGTTTCTGCATCCATAGATTCAATTAATTTTGAATTTTAAAATATCATTAAAAAAATTGTTTTTGCCTGTATTGAACACACACAGATATTTTTGTTGTCATGTCTTTGGTAACCCTGTGTGACTGCTTTTCCATATTATATGTTTTATAAATTACATATTACATATGTTAAAAGTAATTTAGAGGCGATCTAAGGTGCAGAGGATATGAGGGTTATGTGTAAGCACGACATTGGATTTAAGGATCCTGAGCACCATGGATGTGGTATCCACAGGGGTCCAGGAACCCATCCCCCACAGATGCTGAGGAACGTGGTTTGTTGAAGGAAAGCAAGTTTACAGTATACCACCATTGTCTTCTCCTCTCTGCTTGCCAGAAGAAGCTGCCCCTCACTGTAAGACTGCAGAGGAACCATCTGCATGTGCCTCAGCCTGCAGCCCTCTCTGATAGGCTGGACTCACAGGGTCACTGGGTAAAGTGTTAATTCTCAGTATTTGACTTGTAAGTCAGTGTGACTAGATAGGCACAAATTTCTCATGACTGAGTTTTGCCAAGCTGTGTGACTGGACCAGCCTCAAGTTCTCCAAGCTTGTAGTAACAGTGACTTAATTAGGCTTCCAGCTTAATTAGATGTGAAAATGAAGTTATTTCTGTGAAGAATGCTGTGTTTCGTGGGTCTCTCTTCACCTCTGCCAGACCCACAGATTATCCACATGACTGCAGAAGTGGGCATTGAGTTACCCATGGTCCGAAGTGCGTGGGCCTCCCAGACTGAGCCTGCAGGAAGTGGGCAGCAGAGGCTTGCATCACCAGCTCTCAGATGGACATCCTCAGAGAACAGGGTAACAAACTGTCCCCTACTTTCTAGCGTTTCCTGAAAACCTGTTCCACAGTCAGATGATAGTTGCTATAGATGCCAGCCAGTGACTTCCTGCTGCCCAGAACTCCCGTACTTCCCAGAGTTCCAATGGGGTGAACAAAAGCTCTGAAAATGACTGCCAGGCAGGCAGGCAGGCAGGCCAGGGCTTCCATGAATGACAAGGTCAGGGTGTGGATTAAAATCTGCCTTGTAACCAGGCTGCATGTGTTCTTGTGGCTCTGGGTGGCAGGCTCTTTCTGAGCCTGTCCTTAGCTTTCTGATGCATCTGTCTGTTAGGCAGGGTAACATAACTAGGAAGAAGCTAGTGTGGGGGGATGGCTCAGTGGGTAGAGCACTTGTGGCCCATGGGGAGCGGCCAAGTTGATTCCACGGCACTGTGCCTGGAGGCTCACAAACCTCCCAGAGATACAGGGCGAAAGAAAGCAGTGAAGAGGAGCGTGTCCCCGTAAAGTCTACTGTTGGTGTTTTTATTTTATTATTTTATGTATGTGGGTGTTTTGCCAGTGTGTATGTCTCTGTACCACATATGTGCCTGCAGAGGCCAGAAGAGAGTGTTGGATCCCCTGGACCTGGAGTTAGGAGACCGTTCAGCGCTGCCCTGCCACTGCCACTGCCGTTTGAGTGCTGGCAATTGAACCCATGCTGTTCGTATTTTAAATGGAATTCTTCCCAATATTCTTTTTCCATAGGGAAGGATTGTGGAGCAAGTTCTCATGGATAACACAGGGTCCACGTCTTCAGATACGTGGCTAATCATGTATCTATCAGAGGGGTCTAAAGAAAGAGCCAGACTGGTTTTGAAATTGTGACCTTATGGCATCAACCCTGTAAATGCTGTGACTACAGGCCTGTCTCACCAGACACCTAAGGAGATCCTTGTTTTGATTTGCAAACTCTAACAATATTTTTTCATAGTGCCAATAATTTTTCCAAGCTTTTATCAACTTTCTCTTTGGAATGTTAATATATAATTTTAAAAAGAGTCACAGTAAATCCTCCTGAGTTCTGGGCTTTGTATCACTTGTAGCCAGTCCTCTGAAGGCTTGTAAATGTATCCAGTCTGTTTGCGCATGCTTGCCTTTGGTCCACTTAGAGTGTGAGAGGGAAGTTAGCAAACAGCATTTGACTTAGTCCCCACTCTTTTGCCACTGACCGGAAGTGCTAACCTTGTCATCTGCTAAAAGAAACCTTGTCCGTCCTGCTTTTGCTTTTGTCCATTGATCTATCTTCTCTGTCCCTAGGTCAGTAGCGGGAGACAGGAAATTAATAACTCTCTCTGGAAGCTGTGACCATTTTGTGTTCATTTGCTCCTAAAAGAATCAAACTGGTTTTCTGTCTAGCTGGCTGAAAGTTTTGATACTGTTTCCTTTGGATACTGGTTTTGGCCTGTTACTAGAGAAACAGCATACTTACAGAGTTTTAATTTTTTTTTTTTTAATTCTGGTATCTTTCTATTACATATATTTGGTTGATCAAACAGCTTCGTGCTCTTTGTGGTGAGTTATTTACCTCTTCAGAGATCTAGGTTAGACTGAACCTGTTGTCTGTCAGAACAGGATGTCTCCCCGTGTTTTAGGGACTTGTGTACAGCTCACATGTAACTTAAAAGAAAAAAAAAAATCAGAGATCAGGGTCGTGTTACTTAACTGAAGCTGGCTTTGAACTAATTCCTTCTGCCTCAGCCCCCAGAGTTTTGTCACAGGTATGAGCCACCACAGGTGGCCATGACATTTTTCTAGTGCTGCTTGAAATAGACATTCATTTTTCTGTTTGCTAGCCTTCCTACTCTTAAATGTTATTATGTAGTTTGGGATTTTACTTTTAGAATATTCACTAGAATACTATGTTTTAGTAAAAGAATTATTCTGTCTTTGAGGGTTTTTTCTAGCCACAAAGCTTTATTCTCTCCCCCCCATATATATATATATATATATATATATATATATATATATATATATATATATATGTGTGTGTGTGTGTGTATGTGTGTGTGTGTGTTTGTGTGTGTGTGTATATATATATAAATTAGTATATATTATATATAAAATTCTTTCTTGATTAGAATAAGTGGGCTAGTGAGTTATTTTCAGCTCTTTATACTGCTAGCTGATAACTTATATATGACCTCATAGCAATGTTCTTTGGGTCTTTCAAGACAAAATACTATTTCTCAAGCATCAGACATTTTCCTCTTTTGTGTGTGTTTATTCTTTTTATCTGGATTAAACTTAACTTGATTTATTCTGGCCCTGAAATTATTTTAACGGGTGTTTATTAGCATCCGCTGTATGCTTAGCCCTCCTCGGCGATAGTAGTAACATTCTCCCTGTAGTTTCTGCATCGGTTCCTTGTCTTGTGGCTCCCAGAACACCTGCCAGAGAAACTTAAAAAAGATTCCTCGCAGTTGGAGGGTGCACACCCACTCCGATGGGGAAGTTGTGGGTGGCAGGAACTTGATCACACTGCACACCAGTCAGGAGGCAGAGAGAGAGAAGAGCTGGTGCTCAGCTTGCTCTCCCCTGGCTCTTCAGCCCCAGCCTCAAGCGCAGGAAACGGTGCCCCCCACATCAGGGTGCTCTTCCCAGCTATATCAGCCAAACCTAGAGATGTCCCAGAGAGAAGACCTGGAGATTTGCTGCCTTGCTGGCTCCAAATCCCATCAGGTTGATAATGAAGACTAACTCTCACAGATACCCTTGGAGGGTTTTCAGAAGACTGGCATTTATGTTCCTGTGGGCGCCACCTGTGCAGCTGCCTTCTGCCACCTGCTCCCACTTCTGTCTATAAGGTCTTGTGTCTGTGTATATAGATCTTCATTTGTACCACATTGTGATGTCTGCCATTAAGAATTCATGGCATGGAGCAGAGGTGTAGCTCTGTGCAGCATACTTGCACAGACAAGGCCCTTTGTCCAATACCCAGCACTGAGTTACAACGACAGAAGTAACTTGAAAATGGACAAATATGTGAATAACCTTTTTTTTTTTTTTGAAAAAAATTTTTTTTCTTTTTTTTGGTTTTTCGAGACAGGGTTTCTCTGTGTAGCCCTGGCTGTCCTGGAACTCACTCTGTAGACCAGGCTAGCCTCAAACTCAGAAATCCACCTGCCTCTGCCTCCCAAGCGCTGGGATTAAAGGTGTGCGCAACCACGCCCAGCTGAAATCTTTTTTTTTTTTAATTAGATATTTTCTTTATTTACATTTCAAATGTTATCCCCCTTTACTGATTTCCCCTCTGAAAATTCCCTTTCCCCTCCCCCTGCTCCCCACCCCACCAACTACTGCTTCCTGGCTCTGGCATTCCCCTACACTGGGGCCTAGAACCTTCACAGGACCAAGGGCTTCTCCTCCCACTGATGACCGACTAGGCCATTGTGAATAATCTTCATCCAAAAAATGACCATAAGAACCATGAGTCATGCCTGGAAAGGGATCACGTTGAGCGTTGGTAGCTGTGGACTAGAATAGCCTTCTATTTATTTATTTATTTATTTTTTTATTTATTTTAAAGATTGCACTTAACTTCTTTCAGATCTTTCTACTGCTTCAGTCCCTTTTGTTGTCACTTCAAAAGGAAACATCTGGTACATGCTGTAATCCTGTTAGTAGGCCAAGGCAAGAGATGCATGAGTTCAAGGCCAGCTTGGACCATATCAAGAACCTGTCTCAAATATATGTATATTAGATTATGAGTGTTTTGACTGGGGCTCCAGGTCTGGGCCACCATGCTGGAACCACACTAGTTTTTCTGTTGCCTTCTTCTTTGGAAGAAAAGACACACTGCCACTCTTTGCTCCTTGTGTGCTGACATCTTGAAGACTTCTTCTCGGTTGCGTCAGACAATGTGAGTATGGTGAGGTGTGATGTAGTTCCTGTCACGCAGCCTGTCTGCTGAGGTGTGATGTAGTTCCTGTCACGTATCCTGTCTGCTGAGGGTTTGTGAGCTTTTCTAATCCCTGGTTTTAAAGCTTTAATTAAAATGAAAGAATTTGTTTGGTTTCTGAGACAGGGTCTTGCTATGTAACCTTGGCTGGCCTGGAGCTCACAGAAATCTTCCTGTCTCTGCCTCTTGTATACTGGGATTAAATTCGGAGCTCGCTTGCCCTTTTTTACTCCCTCCCTCCCTCCGTCCCTCCCTTCCTCCCTTTCTTTTCCTGATCCCCCTACTCCAAACCTTCTCTACATGCTGAGTGTCTGTGTGTCTGTGTGTCTGTCTGTTAGAAGGCTCCATGTTGCCGGCAACTCAGTGCTGCTCTCTCTATGTCCAGCGCGCTCTCTTTTCTCCACTTTGACTTCTGTTGGATCGTGCTGGTATCTCCTCAAGTCCCCTAAGCTTGCTTGTGTGACATGTCTAACCTGTTTGATTATGTCCCAGATTATGTTTTATTGTAGTCCTGGTAATTCTCATTTTTACTTATCTGGCTCGAGCATTTTTCTTTTCTTTTCTCTCTTCCTTTGCACCCCTTTTCTTTTGTTAGACATTGTCTTCCTGTGTAGTACAAGGTGACTTCAAACTTGAGATGCTCCTGCCTCCGTCTCCCAGGTGCTGGAATCACAGGCTGTGCCATCACAGGCTCGGATGTGTGTGTTTAAATACATCTTTTGTGTCTTTACTTAACACAGTCAACCTGCTCTCTAATTCTTGAGCATCTGGAGTAAAGCTATAACTGTTTTGATGTGATGTATACTAATTATACTTCTGGGTAACTTTGATTTTTCTTTTTATTATGGTTATGTTTTCTTCCTCTTTATATGCCTGGTATTTTTTTTTTATTGAATCTGGGATATTGTAATTTTTTAAGATTTATTTTTAAAAATATTTTATTTATTTATTATATGTAAGTACACTGTAACTGTCTTCAGACACTCCAGAAGAGGGCATCAGGTCTCGTTATGGATGGTTGTGAGCCACCATGTGGTTGCTGTGATTTGAACTCAGGACTTTTGGAAGAGCAGTCGGCGCTCTTAACCGCTGAGCCATCTCACCAGCCCTTAAGATTTATTTTTATAATTTTTAATTCTGTCTGTCTGTGTGAGTGTGTGTGTGTGTGTATGTGTGTGTGGAGAGAGAGAGAGAGAGAGAGAGAGAGAGAGAGAGAGAATGTAGGTTCCCACAGAGGCCAGAGGTATCAAATCCCCCCTGAGTTAGAGTTATAGGTGGTTGTAAACCATCTGACATTGGGGCTGGGACTCAAACTCAGGTCTTCTGGAAGAGTAGTGTAAGCTCTTACCTGCTGAACCATCCCTCTAGCCCAGAATATTGTGACTTTTATCTTGATGGGATTTAGGCATTTTTGTATTATAAATAGTCTTTTCTAATTAAAAATGTATTTATTTATCCATGTGTGTGACTACATGTGCATATTTGGAAATCAGAGGACAGCTTGTGGGGAGTGTCTTCTCTCGTGAGGGTCCCAGGGATTGAATTTCTGTTCTCATGACTGGGGGTGTCTGTATCTACTGAGATATCTGCTGTTCCCCTAAATATTCTTTTTTTTTTTTTTTTTTTGGTTTTTCGAGACAGGGTTTCTCTGTATAGCCCTGGCTGTCCTGGAACTCACTTTGTAGACCAGGCTGGCCTCAAACTCAGAAATCTACCTGCCTCAGCCTCCCAAGTGCTGGGATTAAAGGCGTGCGCCACCACTCCCCAGCTCCCGTAAATATTTTTGAACTGTGTTCTGCAACACAGTTTTTCTACATACTGTAGTAAAATTTTCTACATGCTTAATCCCCTTACCATATGAAGTTATTTTCTGTGACTGTGGAGAAGACGACTTGGAGGTTCTGGATGGGGTCCAGACCTTACAGCTGACTCCCTGCTCTCGAGTATTTTCCTCACAGGTATGTGTACTGGTCAGTCTTCAGCAAAGACTTAGCTGGCTGGCTGGGAAACCCCTGTCAGTTTTCTGGTGCTATAGCTCAGTGCCACAGCCTGGATAACTCATCAAGAATAGATATATATATATATTCAGCGCACAGTTGTGGATCCTGGGAAGCACAAAGGCGGCTGGTGATTGTTTCCCGCTGAGTCGCAGCATGCTGACGTCACCACAGTGCGAAGGCTTACAAGCTCTTCCTATTCTTAGGGAGCCGTTAATGCCATCACAGGCCTCTTCCATTGCTATCTTCTACAAGAGCTCTCAGAGATGAGGCAAAGCCCCCCAGCTCCTCTGAAGGCTTCTTCTGTGCCCCTCCCTGCTCTCTAATTCTCTAACCTGTGAACTCTGCCCTTCAGTTTCTCCACATCAACATGGCTTCTGTTTTCCAGCCACTGACAGTCTCATTGCTTCAGTTGGGGAGACTCTGGTTCAGCGTGCATAGCCTTGCTAACACCAGGGAGTAAGCTGTGGACTCTGTAGGCTCCTTGGTTCGTCCCCTTTTGTGGATCCTTGTCTTGCACCTCCTGATGTGTGGCAGCTAGAAAACTTATTTCTCATAGTCTGAGTTTCTTTAGGGGTTTCATGAGAGGGTAAATGCACCTCTCAACCTATTGGCCAGAAGCAGAAAGCCCCTCTAAGAGCAAAAATATCATATCCCTTCCTCACTGTTACTGTCAGGTAATTAAATAGATCTGGCCTTAGTTTTCACTTCTTCCACCTTTTAGAGCTCCTCAAATGGTTCTTAAAGAAAATGGATTGGCTAGCCATGATGGTGCACACCTCTAATCCCAGCACTAGGCAAGAGGCAGGTGGGTCTCTTCGAGTTCAAGGCCAGGGGTTCACAAATTGAGTTCCAGGTCAGCCAGATAAACACAGTGATACCCTGTCTTAAAAAAAGGAAAATGGAGTCCATATTTGTTGAGTGTTTCCCACACAGCTGTGTATGTCAGTTGTTAAAATGTAGAGGCTCCATCTCTGCACCAGATGAGCTTCAGACCTGGTGACAAGGCACTGGGGGGGATAAGTGGAGACGGATTGGGAGAGACTCCTGATGTTAACCTCTGGACTCTGTACATGCATACACATGAAGGCATACAAACACATACATATTCATATAACACACATTCATATAACATACACATACAGACATACATATTCATATAACACACATACATAATACTCATATAATGCACATACATACATTTTCATACAATACACATTCATGTAGCATACATACATATTCATATAATACACACACATACCCATATAACATACATACACACATACATATTCATATAACACACACACACACCCGCACACACTGGATCACTGATTAGAATCTCTGGCCTTTTGCTGGCAGCAGTGAGTTGTTCCCTAACTAGAGCCAAGCTGTGCAGCCTTTCCTTGACGTCGTGCTCCTTCCTTGTGAAGCAGTGGGACTGAATCTGTACTCTTGGTGCCTTCGCTAGTTTGTTTTTTGTTGCAAACTAAAACAACCAAAAAAAGCAAAAGGAGGAAGGAAGGGTTCCTTTCCTCTCACAGTCCACAGCCTACGATCGAGAGAAACTAATGCAGGAATTCGGGCCAAGAGCTTGAAGGCAGGAAGCAGACCACATTCAGCTACCTTCCTTCCTTCCTTCCTTCCTTCCTTCCTTCCTTCCTTCCTTCCTTTCTTTCTTTCTTTCTTTTTTTTTTTTTTTTTTTTTTTTTTTTTTTTTTTTTTTTTTTTTTTTTTTTTTGGTTTTTCGAGACAGGGTTTCTCTGTATAGCCCTGGCTGTCCTGGAACTCACTTGGTAGACCAGGCTAGCCTCGAACTCGGAAATCTGCCTGCCTCAGCCTCCCAAGTGCTGGGATTAAAGGCGTGCGACACCACCACCCGGCTCTCAGCTACCTTTCTTGTATAACCTGGGGACCACCTGTCACCTCAGGTGATGCTCAGGGCTAGCATCACCCACAGTAAGCTAAGCCCTCCTCCATCAATGAGCAATCACAAAGATGCCCCCACAGACCCACCCACCGGTCACTCTGATCCATGCGTCTCTTCCACTGAGGATCCCCCTTCCCACGTGTTTCCAATTGATGCTGAGTTTACAAGATCTAGTCACAAGAGCTTTTAATCTCCTGGATTTACCTCCTTTCCATGTGAACTCCGCCCCCCCCCCCCCCCGCTTGAATTCCTGTTTTGCTGCCTGATCTGATTTCATTTTCTCTTTTTAACTTCAGAAGGTAATAGGTATTTTAGAGTGTGAAATATGACTGATGAGTCACATCTTATGTAGGTAGGTGAATGTTCTGATGAGCTTGTACATTTTCAAAAGCAGATGTTAAATGGTTAATGGGAAGGGTGGAGCAGGAGGTCAAGGGTAACAGAAAACAGCCATTACAGCTAATAAGTCTGGCCTATATTTTCAAGGGAGCTTTTAAAATAAGCTAGGTCAATTTCTATTTTAGTTGTTTAGATGAAGCTGAGGTTGCTGGTGGCATCCAATAACCCTTGTTCCCAGGCTGAGCAGTAAGATATGGGTAATGTGTGTCCGTGGACTGAGTCACGTGTGCAGAGAATTGTATAAAAATTGCAAAGTGCAGGTCCTGATTGCCTCAAACTAACAATGCTACTGTCTGATGAAGACAAACCCGGACCCCAGTGTGGCGGTTAGTGGGACTTTCATTTTTTCTAGGCAGTTGTTGCAGCCAGACCCTCTCTAGGAAATAAAACAAAAACCTCATGTTTAGGTGATGACCAGTATGTGTAGTAGCCCTGGCTAGCCCTGTTCCTCTTCAGGGGACTCATCGCTTTAACTTTAGGTACTATCTTGTCTCCCAAGAGAACATGCGGTCATGCTCTGTGTGAGACATCTAAGGCGCACTGGCCTGCCATTCTGTAAGCTGCTGGTTGCAGGAGTCTCTAACAGCTCCACTTTCTCTCTGGTGCTCAGCAAGTCCGTGTATGAATAGCCCTTCTGTCCCTCAGCAGCTTCCAGCTCAGCCTGTGCTTCTGAGAGTTAACCAGCGTTTACTGAGCAAGCCCTGTGTGCTGTACTAGTACTATTTATGGAGAGCATTCAGAGGGTCTTTTGACCTCAAAGGCACTTTCCATCCAGAAGGGAAATAGCACAGACAGACTCAGAAGCCCCAGTCAGGAGGACCACAGAGAAAATTAGGAGATAAGCGAAGCAATTTGTGTTCAGGGTTCTTTCCCTTCCAGCTTCTCTCTTGGGATTGGTGGCTTGAGTGACCAAGTAGCTGGCACCAGACCATTTATAGGCAGACTCTATTTTGAGATGGGAGCTGTGGTTTGGGAAGGATATGTTATAATCATTTTCAACACATGCTTATTGAGTGTGCACAGAGAACACCAGGGAATATAAAGCTCCTGCTCCCTGGAAACGGGCTCACATTTGGGAAGGCTGGACATGTTCAGGGTTCATGGTGGAACTGGATATGCCTTCCTAAGAAAAAGCATAACCAACAGCGTTTGCAGAAGAGCAGACTGAGCTACTCTGGAGTAGGGCTTGGCTAGGGCATGTGTTCGGGGGAAAAGGAAGGCCTTTCATTTTTGTTGTTAGTGCATATATATATATTTATATATATATATATATATATATATATATATATATATATATATATATCATGTAATTTCTGTACACTGAGAAGTCTTTTCAAGTAACAGTAATGCCTCTGTTGAATTATTTTATTAGTTTGATAAGTGGTGAAGACTAGAAGATTAAACATTAACCTGGACTATTCTGTGTGGGGAATTATGAATGACTTTTATTTCCTTTATTGTACTTCCTCATATTGTTTACATTTTCTATGATGAACATATTATTTTACAAATATAAAATATAAATATGGGCAGGGTGCACGCCTTTACTCCCACCACTGGGAGGCAGAGACAGGTAGATCTCTATGAGTTTAAGGCCAGCCTGGTCTACAGAGCAAATTCCAGGACAGCCAGGGCTATACAGAGAAACCCTGTCTCAAAAAAAGTAAGTAAATAAATAAATAAATAGAAGGTGAGCCAGGCAGTGGTGGTGCACGCCTAGGTGGATTTCTGAGTTTGAGGCCAGCCTGGTCTACAGAGTGAGTTCCAGGACGGCCAGGGCTACACAGAGGGACCCTGTCTTGAAAAACCAAAAAGAAAAGAAGAGAAAAGGAAAGAAGAGAGAGAGAGAGAGAGAGAGAAAGAGAGAGAGAGAGAGAGAAGGTGGAGATACCTAGGTGGAAAACATTCTGCAGAGATGACTGTCACTTTTGTATGCGTTCTGGGTTTTAGATGTAATATACCATCTTTCTCAGTTTTGTTTCCCAGTTCCCAGTGGAGCTCCGATAGGTTTATTATTAATCTCTGTGACTAGACAGACAACACAAAGCCATTCACTCCTTGCCTCTGCCACCTGCCATCTTAGCAGTTCTGCCTGGAAGCAGGAGGAACCCAACCTCTCTCTGTTCAGCCATACTGTGAAGACTGCTTAGCGAAACTTCAATTATGCCGATTGGATTATAATTATGTCTGTCAGTGTGGGCTCTGATCTCTTGTTGTAAAGCACCCTAAGAATACTTTGCTATGTCTTTATATTTAGTTCTGTTTGAGAAAGCAATTAGGCTTCCCCATCTCCCATCTGGTGCAGTGAAGATAACTCATCTGCTTGGCTTACTTTGTATGAGAGAATTGAAATTTCTAAGTCATCTGTGATTTGGATGAAGTAGCTAAATCCCATCTCTCCCAAATTTGATTGTGGGACTCTGTGTCCCCTTCTAATTATGAGCTTAATGACACAGAAGAGTAATAAAGGACTGGCTAACGTCAGAGCTCATCCCTAGGGAAGACTGGCTCTCTGTTTTCTAGCACTCACTGATAGCTTGTAGCTTGCCCTCTAGAGACAGAGTCCTGTGAGACTTCTCCCATCCACTTCGGGATTTCAGCCAGTGTTGTCACTGTGGATGGAGGCCTTGCTTAGGTGGACATGTTGTTAAGATTCCGTGGTGCAACTCCTTGTCATATAGAAAAGATGCTGTCTCATAGCAAATATCCTGGTCCTCTGGCTCTATGAATCCTCTTGTTCCCTCTGTGTGATGTTCCATGAGCCTAAGGTTTGGGTTTGGGTCGTAGATGTGTCAGCTGGAGCTGGACACTCCACAGTCAGTTATCGAGCAACAAAATGGACTCAGCAGCTCTCTCTCTCTCTCTCTCTCTCTCTCTCTCTCTGTGTGTGTGTGTGTGTGTGTGTGTGTCTTGAGCATGCACATACTCATTCACATTTAAAGAAGTTGAGGTTGTGAAGTTGAGAGGAAGTGAGAGGAACAGGAGGCGTCGGAGAGGGGAGCATAGGAAATAGAAATGATGTAATAGGGTACTCAGGAACGGCATTCTCAGAATAATACATGTCAAAAGGTGATAAAGGTCCAAGGATGGAAAAGGAGTGGATAACATGTCTAAATGAATGTCATTTCCTTTTCTCTAATAGCATGTCTTTGATGACCTCAGTGGCTCAGTGTCCTTGTCCTGGGTTGGAGACAGCACTGGGGTAAGTAATATTCTAAACTCGTTTATTCTAGCAAGACGATGGGCTTTGGAACAGGCCAACACTCTACATATCACTATTTCCTGAAAGGGTCTTCAACCTTAGTCACAGAAAGTTTGTGTTTTCAGGTCAGACTTTCAGGAAATCGTAGTTGTTTTGGCTTTGCTTTAGAACCAAGAACCAGTTGAAAGCAGTCTTCAGACTACTGTTATCCTGCTGGATGAGGGTGCAGGGTGGGACGGGTGGATGGTGGCTAGGTATCCCATTAAAGCCGACATTAGCCCATAGAAGCACAGCTCTGGCTCTGGACAGCAAGTTTTCTGGGCTGAGGAGATGCTCAGTGAGTTTGGATCCCCAGCACACATGTAGGATCTGCACATGTGTTGGAAAGATGGTTCTGCAGTAAGAAACACACTTGTGATCTTGCAGAGGACCTGTTTCCTGTTTGTAGCACCCATGTCAGCAGGCTTCCAGTCGCCTGTGACTCCAGCTGCAGGAGATCCAGTGTCTCTGTCCACTGAGTTATCTGTGTCCAAATACCCCCACACAGGCACACATACACACATAATTTAAAGTAAAATTAAAAACAAGCAGTTGGGTGTGTAGCACATGCTTGTAATGCTGCCGCTGGTGAAGCAGAGGCAAGAAGACCCCTAGAATTTGCTGGCCAGGTCATGTGGTCTACTCAAGCATTTTCAGGTTCATGAGAAGACCTATCTCAAAGAATATGTGAGGAGGAATGGAATAGGATACCACACTGACTTGTTGCCTCTACATATGCACATCTGCACACACACGTGAACATGGACAGACATATAAAGCCTATACATACATACATACATACATACATTTGTAAGCAAAACAAAGTGGTTTCTTATAATACCCTCTAAACTTCCCAGTAGAGTTTTCTTTTTCTTTCTTTTTTTTATTTAAGATTTACGTATTATTTTATCTAAGTACACTGTAACTGACTTCAGACGCACCAGAGGATCTCATTACGGAGCCACCATGTGGTTGCTGGGATTTGAACTCAGGACCTTTGGAAGAGCAGTCGGTGCTCTTACCCGCTGAGCCATCTCTCCAGCCCCAGGAGTGTTTTCTTAAGTGCGTATTAGTTTGTCTCAATTTTGACATATGCCCTAATTTCTATAATCTATTCACTTAGCCAAGATCCTTGGCAACTCTAAGTTTTGTTTTGTTTTTTTCCCCAGAGACACAGTCTTAAGTAGCCTGGCTAGCTTTAAATGTACACCATGGCTAAATTGGCCTTGCACTCCTCCTGATTCTCCTACCTCTGCCCCCTACTGCTGAGATCACAGGTGTGGACCACCATACCTAGCTTAGGTGTCTTATTACATGGATTTTTGATACTCTAGCTGCCTGTACTAATTATCTAGATATTTTTTCTCATGTATATTTTTGAATAGAAAATAATTGTTCACAAAATGAATTACACAGAGAACTAGCAACCTGAAGGAGGCGATGCCCAAACATATGTGGCATGCTAACCTCTTGGGGGGGGGGGGCAGAAAAAGGAGATTTTTTTTTTTTCTTATATAGATACAAATTAGATGGCTCCTTCATTATATGTATTTGAGCATCTCCAACTCACTGCTTCAGGTATAAACGATGGAATGAGACAGGAACTTTCAGATCCTCACAGACACATGTTCCTTGGCCCTTCCTAGATTTCAGCTATGTTGTATTACAGGTTTCTAGAAAGCAGAGCTGTCACCAGTCTTTGAGACGCAGCTTATCATCATTGTCTATCAGCGGGTGCTTGCTCTGTCTCTCATCTCTTATCAACAGAATGCTTTTGTCCCCTCCAGGTTATTCTCGTCCTGACCACTTTCCAAGTGCCTCTGGTAATTGTGAGCTTTGGACAGTCCAGGTTATATCGCAGGTGAGACAGATAACACATCCCAGGGACATTTGACTAGGCCATGCAGGGCCGACAAAGGTTCTGCCTTTTCTGGTCACAGTAGTTCAACAGTTAATTTTGATCTTAGAATTCCAGCAGACTAAGGTGCTCTGCCCACTTTTGGATGACAATGTAGCAACCTTAAGAAAAAATGAGAAGGGACTTAGCTGGAAGGAGAGGAGGTTGACCTGTCAGAGAGGTGGAATGACACCAGGTAAAGGGCGGAGCTACAGGCACGCATGCCCATGTGAATCTCATGGATTCTTACTGACAGGAAGGTAGTGTGGTTTTTCTGCATCTATATTCTATGGATAGATTTAATTTTTTTTTCAAACAAACTTATCTAATGTTTTAAAGTCTAAATGGGTTATTTTTATGATGGTGCATGGTCATTTCTGCATAGGAAGGGGCTTTTAAAATCACCCTATTTCAGTCTACCACATTACTACAGTTCATACTAGGCGATGAGGGTGGGAACATGTGTCATGACATCGGTGTGTCTCCTGCAATGTGAATAGTAGGCTCTACTCCTCAGCAGGATCCAGAGCTGTTAGCACTCTAAAGTAAGTCATTAATGTCTTTATCCTGTATTTCTGTCCCATCTCTTCCCAAGGGACCTAAATGAATCACAAAATCCCAGCAGCCCATTCTAGAAACACCACAGGAGCCAGAGGCCTCTGGGAGCCCTGCTGGGCTGTAACCATTCTTCACTTGATTGTTCTACTGCTGCTCTTGGCCCAGGTGCAGGGAACTGGTGCTGAAGCTCTGAAATGCTTCAACCCCACTTCCCTCCTCCAGCAGGTGTGATCTCTGACTTCTCTGCCCAGGGCCTGGAGCCAGAGCGCCCTATTCAGCACAGCAATGCTGGCTTAAAATAAGCAGATACTCCCATAGGCCAAGGAGTCACATGTTGGAATTGCCAAAGCCCCATGAAGGCTGGGCCCTGCATTAACTGGAGACTCTCTAGCTGCTGGCCAAGTTATTAACACACAGTAGGCAGGCAGAAGTGTTATTTGAGTGAATAAATGGCTGGCTGGCTGGGTGCCTTGACTTTTGTGAGGTTTGTTTGTTTGTTTGTTTGTTTTTGTTGTTGTTGTTTGTTTGTTTGTTTGGTTGGTTTTTCGAGACAGGGTTTCTCTGTATAGCCCTGGCTGTCCTGGAACTCATTCTGTAGACCAGGCTGGCCTCGAACTCAGAAATCCGCCTGCCTCTGCCTCCCAAGTGCTGGGATTAAAGGCGTGCGCCACCCCCTCCCGGCCTTCTTCTGTGAGTTTTTGGTTTTTTTTTTAAAGATTTATTTTATTTATTATATGTAAGTACACTATAGCTGTCTTCAGACACTCCAGAAGAGGGCGCCAGATCTCGTTACGGATGGTTGTGAGCCACCATGTGGATGCTGGGATTTGAACCCATCACCTTCGGAAGAGCAGTCGGGTGCTCTTACCCGCTGAGCCATCTCACCAGCCCATTCTGTGAGTTTTTAATACCAAGACTGTGGTTTTCCCTGTTTCTTATGGATTGTCAGTATATTATGGAGTCTGGGTATTAAAAAGGCCCATAGAAGGTGCCATTATTTATGTGATTAGAACAGCAGCTAAATAGTCAAAGCTAGTCTCCTGTTTGTGGAAGGAAAAGGTATATTTAAAACTTTGTAGATTGAATTTAGTACCTGTTTCTAGCACTTAAGAATCCTTGGTGGCGCACGCCTTTAATCCCAGCACTCTGGAGGCGGAGGCAGGTGGATTTCTGAGTTCGAGGCCAGCCTAGTCTACAAAGTGAGTTCCAGGACAGCCACGGTTATACAGAGAAACCCTGTCTTGAAAAACCAAAAAAAAAAAAAAAAAAAAAAAAAAAAGAATCCTTGCTCTAAGGAGGGTATAAGGGAATTTTGGGATAGCATTTGAAATGTAAATGAAGAAAATATATTTAAAAAAAAAAAAGAATCCTTGCTCTAAGTCAGGCATTGGTGGCGCATGCCTTTAATCCCAGCACTTGGGAGACAGAAGCAGGCAGATTTCTGAGTTCGAGGCCAGCCTGGTCTACAACGTGAGTTCCAGGACAGCCAGGGCTACACAGAGAAACCCTGTCTCAAAGAACCAAAAAAAAGAGTCCTTGCTCTAATGAAGTCCTTCCCAGTGTCGCCTTCCTCACCAGCTTATCTTTCTTTCCAGAAGTGTCATCATCATCTTATAAAACATTTGTAGATCCTAACGGGAAGCACAAGTGACCTGCAGAGCGCCATCTTAGTTTGTTTACAGTTCTTCCTGATTTTCCCCTCCAGTGCTCTATCTACCATGCAGCTGTATCGTCTCGGGAAGCAACATAGAAAAGCAAAGGGCTGCCAAGGTTTAGTTGGCAGGCAGGCCAGGGGTTGACTCTTTGCACTGTCATTTGCAAACAGAGTAAACTTGAACAAGTGTTGAGCTTTGGCCTCTTGCAATGCTAAATACTGGCCTCTAGGGATGAGGAGATCCTCACATAAACCAAGTGATGCTGTGTAACCTGGCTTCTTAGTTTAAAACTATAAAGATGCCCACAGCCTATAGCTGGGCAGAAGAGAGGTAGGCGGGGCTTTGGTTCCCAGCATTGGGTCTAGGGGAGGACCACAGAAGGAAGAGAGAGAAGTGGCCATGGGGTAGGTGAATCATAAAAAAAAAAAAAAAAAAAAAAAAAAAAAAAAAATGACCATGAGAACCGGTCAGTTGGAATAAGAGTTTCCCAGGCAGAACATAGCAAGTCATATGTTTTAGTTAGGGTTTTACTGCTGTGAACAGACACCAGGACCAAGGCAAGTCTTCTAAGGACAGCATTTAACTGGGGCTGGCTACAGGTTCAGAGGTTCAGTCCATTATCATCAAGGTGGGAACATGGCAGCATCCAGGAAGGCATGGTGCAGAAGGAGCTGAGAGTTCTACACCTTCATCTGAAGGCTGCCAAAGGAAGACTGAAGCTAGAATGAAGGCAGTTAGGATGTAGGTCTTAAAGCCCACACCCACAGTGATACACATCCAACAAGGCTACACCTCCAAAGAGTGTCACTCCCTGGGCCAAGCACATTCAAACCATCATGTCATATCTTGGGGTTATTGGCAGGGAAGTAGACATAGTAACAGTAGGGTTGATATCTACCCAGTTCTAGTGCTGTCTGTGGCTTATTGTAAATACAAAAGTGTTGTGTCTTTTATCTGGGAACTGAAAGATAGAAGGTGGGATAGAAATCACCAATTAATATTGATATTTACTACAACAAACAAGTCATGCAGCCTCCTATGTATTAGCCTTTTATCTAGGCTCCGCCCCACAGTTTCCTGGCAAGAGCCAGGTGTGCCTGACTCACTATAAAAGGGGCTGTTAGGAATAGGATGTCAAACAAATCCAAGGGTTCATTTAATAATGAAGGGTTTAGTAATCCCAGGGTAATCACTTCAGTTATTGTACCCCAGTTAACTCAATTGTAAAATGAAAAGATCAGAGTTGTATTTATTCGTTATTTTAATTTTTCATTAAAAATTTTTATTCAATATTTTAAAAGGGGGGGCTGTTCACCCCTCCTCTCTCTTGTGCTCTAGCTCTATCCTGTCCTCTCTTCCCGCTCTCCCTCTCTCCCCATTCCCCTCCTCTCTCTCTCCACATGCTCATGGCTGGCCTCTACTCCTCTGCTCTCATTCTCTGCCTTTCTCTACTACCCTCTCAGCTCCCCTCCCCTGTGCTGAATAAACTATTCTATACAGGGGGAACCGATGCCTCAGCATGGGCCGGCAGAAGGACCCCATTTCCCCACACCCTACTGCACCTACACCAAACATATTCCTTCTCTCTTTATTTTTTATAAAACACAATACAAAGACTTTCTATTAGTTTTAAAGGAGAATGATAGCAGTGCTCACCTCAGGGTCACCATGAGGTGAGGACTCTGCAATGCTTGGCCTGGAGTGACAGAGAGAGCTTGGTCTAGAGTAGGCAGCTACTAGCATTGCTGCCCTAGTTGTCAGAGTGGGAAGTCTTCCATGATGAATGGTATAAAGCGATTGCCCCCAAATTCCTCCACTTCTTCTGTTAATGCAGAAGCAGCTGCACCGACCCTTGTTCCGTCAGTATCTGCTACTGGGTCTTGTATACTAGTTACTCTCATTTTTGTCAGATTGACACAGTTTACTTAATTGTTACTCTTTTGGACAGCTAGTTAAAATGTAGCCAGTTTTTCACTGAAACTGATGTTTCTAGGATGCACCTTGTCACAGCGATGCTGTTTCCAGTTCATTCTTTAGTAGCAAATGGAAACCTCTGATTATTGATGACAAATATAAAGTTTGAAGGCTGTTTATTAAGCTCCACCCTTTCTATGATGGCTTGTCTTCCATACATAATGCTTCAAGCCAGTTTTCTTTTATGCCTAGTACTTTTTTTTTGTTTGTGTTTGCTTTGTTTACTACAAAGTTGTTGCACGGTGTGGCTACAGTTGGAGCTAATGAGTTCCTGAGTCTGACCATAGTGATAAAACCCATCCTTTCCCTTCTCAGTACTGTGCTTAGAGTCATAGGCACTGTTTAAATACTGATCACAGGCCGACTCAAGCCTTTCACCTGATTTTTGAGAGAAAACCCTCTTTGCTAGCTAACACACCCTTTACTAGAGAGCTGCCCTGCTGGTTTGCGACATGGTGTCCTGTTAACAAGGCTCTGCTGCCATAGTCTTTACCAGCCATTCTGAATACTCATTATCTCTTCTAGAAGTGAAATGAAATAGGATTCTGTCTCCTGTCCCAGAGTTTAGGAGGAAACTGTAAATACGCTCTGCTGGCTCTCCAGCTGAGCTGGCCTGCCCTGGCCTGAAATGACTTTGTTGAGCTCACCAGCCAAAGTGCACCTGTTGCTTCAGAAATGGGAAAGGGAGGGGCCGTTTACTCAAAGTGGGTCAGGAATAGGTTTCAGTTGCCCAATCGCGTAATAAAAGCTGGCTGCTCTAACAACTCTTCTCTTTTTCACAGCTTTGATGACTATAGTTTATTGACTTGTTCAGGAAGGCTTCATTTGGGATGCAAATTACAGGATAGGTAAATGTGTGCCTCCTGCTGGGTAGAGTTAGGCATGAAGGCTCACCAGAATACAAGGAAGTTGTCTCTTCTGCATCCATAGAGAAAGGGTACCAGGAAGGGAATTACAGAAGGACTAGGCACGGCTCATCATAGGTGATAAAATCAGAATTCTCTCTCCTGTCTGTGCACCAGCCTTTTAAAACATTTGTGTTAATTCTTTGAGAATTTCATACATTGTATTTTGATCATATTCATTCCCCTTCCCCAATTCCTTCCAGATCCATGCCCCATTCCACACACACCCAACTTTGTGTCCTCACTAAAACAAAACAAGAAAACCCCAAAACAAAACAACAACAAAAACCCTAAACAACAACAAAACAACCTCGCCCTATTAGTTCTGGGTTTGTGGCGTCGACTGGAACTTATTTGACCTACCCTTCAGGAAAAATAACTTCCTCTCTTTCAGCAGCTATCTGTTACCAATAGCTCCTCAGCTAGGTGTGGGGCTTCACCACCACCACCTTCTAAAATTTCTGATGGCTTGAGCTTGCACAAGTCTTATGCATGTTGTCACAACTGTTGCGAGTATGTACAACTGACATTCTCCTCCATGTTCATTGCTGCTCTGATCACAATAGGCAGGAAATGGAAACAGCCTCTATGCCCATCACTAGATGGATGGATGGATGGATGGATGGGTGGATGGATGGATGGGTAGATGGATGGATGGATAATAAGTGTTGTACATTTACATAATCGGATAATGTTCACCTACTAGGAAAAAATGAAATTATTAAATGTAAAGGTAAGTGACTAGAGCTTAAAATAATTATTCCGAGTGAGGTAACCTAGAAAGACAAATGCTGCATGTTAGCTTTGAACCTTCAGATATGTTTGTTTCTGTTGGAATCCCCACAAACGTCAGGAAACTAGTAAGGGACCATGGCGATGGGGCTTTCAAGGAAGGGAAGATTGAACACAGATATATGAAAAGGGAAAGTGGGAGCAGGAATGATGAAATGGAGTATAGGATGGGAGGTGGAAGAGGGATACAAGGAGGGATAGCTAATACTAAACAATCTTCTGAAAAACTACTATCATGAAGCATCCTAAGATATATAGAATGTTTGGCCTAAAATTATAGGCTGTTGTTACTATTCTTGGTTACCATCCAGAACTTTTTTTTTAAATTTATTTCATGTATGTGAGTACACTGTAGCTGTCTTCAGACACACCGGAAGAGATCATCAGATGCTTACTACAGATGGCTGTGAGCCACCATGTGGTTGCTGGGAATTGAACTCAGGACCTCTGGAAGAGCAGTCAGTTCTCTTAACTGCTGAGCCATCTCTCCATCCCACCTTCCAAAACTTTACAGCAAGATTCCAATGCTAAGGGTACCACATACTTGTTATGTGAGAAATCAAGTCAGTGTTTGTAACTGCTGATCCATTCCTTTAGCCCCCGCCCCCGCCCCAGCCAACTCTTATAAGGGGCAGCACTTATAAAAGGTGGGCTTATAGGTTCACAGGTCAGTCCATTATTATCAAGGTGGGAGCATGGCAGCACCCAGGCAGACATGGCTCAGGAGGAGCCAAGAGTTTTACATCTTGATCCAAAGGCAGTCAGGAAAAGACTGACATCCTCAGGCAGCTAGGAGGAGGGTCTCAAAGCCCACCCCCACAGGGACACACCTACTCCAACATGGCCACACCTCCTAATAGTGCTACTCCCTGGGCCAAGCATATTCAAACCACCAATTTGCCAAATGGACATAGAATTAAACCTATTTCTAATGACTTACTATTAATATTAAATCCACAAAGTAGTGCATCTCTCAGGTTTCATCAAGGATGAATCCTTTTGCAGTAGATGGCAATTCATACAGAGACCTATAACTGGTCAAAGTGCAAAGAATGAGAGACTGTGGCGAGCAGAGCTCTAAATGGGGCGTCTGTGTCATGCCCCCTCTTATGGTACAGGTATCATTGTGGAAGAGGGTGTGGCTGACAGGGAAACTGCTTTCTGTGCTAGCCTTTAAATGAGAGGCTCATTTAGTTTTACCACTAAAACTTTTTCCCAGATAGGGAAAGGCAGAAGGATCATGTGTTCAATGCCAACCTGAACTACGTGCCTTTAACACAATTTCAATTTTACATACTTAAGACTTATTAAGCAAAGTAAATACAAGTCCAAGATATTCAAATTTTCTTTATTTTACAGTTTGGTAGCTTTATTTCCTATGTGTTATTCTATTTTTTTGCATCCACATTTTTATGATTTCCATGAACACATACATTTTCCCAATAATTACAAAATATAACAAAATATTAGAAATAAAAACATAAAGTTGCATCAGACAAGGGGAAAACAAATTAGAATAATGAGAGTTAAGTTTAGTATGTGTTGTGTTTATAAAAAGATAAAGAGAGCCAGGCGTGGTGGCACACGCCTTTAATCCCAGCACTCGGGAGGCAGAGGCAGGAGGATTTCTGAGTTCGAGGCCAGCCTGGTCTACAAAGTGAGTTCCAGGACAGCCAGGGCTATACAGAGAAACCCTGTCTTGAAAAACCAAAAAAAAAAAAAAAAAGAAAAAAGAAAAAAGATAAAGAGAGAAGGAATATGTTTCGGTGGATGTGTGGTACAGTATTGGAGAAGGGGATGTCTCCATGGGCCCATGCTGATGCATCCCTTCCCCCTGAGGGACCAGCCACAGGATAGTGTAGTGTAGTATAGAATAGAGTTTCTTCAGGGCATGGGGAGGGGAGTCAAGGTAGTAGAGGCAGAGAAAGGCAGAGAGAGAGAGAGGAGAGGAGGAGAGGTGGAGAGGCCGGCTATGAGCACGGCTATGAGCACGTGGGGAGGGGGCGTGAGGGACAGAGCTCATGCAAGAAGGCAAGAGCAAAAGAAAGAGTTGAGGGGGCAGGCAGCCCCTTTTGTAGTGAGTCAGACACACCTGGCTGTTACCAGGTAACTGTGGGGCAGAGCTTAGACAAAATGCTAACAGTATGAATTCAAATTCTGCCATTTTTTACCTGGCTTCTGTTTCAGGTCTATTATCCTTTTGGCACATTTTATTAAGCTACATTCTCCTGACATTTTAACTGAAAATCTCAATTGGTTCAGATTAGTTGTGACGGTTGTGTTTTGTAAAATTGTCACAAATGCTGAGTCACTGAGCATAGTGGCACACAGCTTTGATGCCAGTTCTCTGTGGCACACAGCTTTGGTGCCAGTTCTCTGCAGGCAGAGGCAGGCAGGCAGGTCTCTGTGAGTTTGAGCCAAACATGCTCTACACAGCAAGGTTACAGCCAGCCAGGGCTGCATAGTGAGACCCTGTCTCCAAGAAAAAGAAAAAAAGCAAAACCAAATAAAAACAGGTGCTGAGCCAGCGAGTGCTGAGTTCTTGCTCCTACAGGAAATACATGGTGAGCTTCCTTCAAATCTGTTCATAATATTTCCAACTGATCAGTATATAACTTTGTCTCACTGTGTTTCTTCTGTTTTAAAATATCTTACTAATATGTGTTGTCCCTTTGTTTAAATTAAACTTACGGCCAAGAGTACCACAACTCCTACTCAAATGAAGTTTACCAAGACAGGTGCCGGCTTGAGGCACATCTAAGTTTCTTTGTGTTTAGAAACAACAGTATGTCAACACGACACAGGAGAGAGAGCAAGAGCAGATTGCCAGCAAAAGGTACAACAATGTAACACCATGGCTCTCTGAAAAGAATGCTTGTTCATAGTGTGAAAGGGGACACTGCAGGCAGAGCATGGTCTTGTTGGCTTGGGTGGTTTTGGGGGAGGATGGCAGGGAGCTTCCACTAGGCAAGCACTATTATACACTGAGCTCTGTTCTCGGGCCAAACATTAGCTGGTGTAACTTCTGCTGGATACACACCACTAGGATAGGTTTCATTTGTTTCTTTGGTTTTTGTTTTGTTTTGTTTCCTGTAAATGTCTGCAGATAGCCACAAAAGCACCATGAGTATTGAATTTGAAATTACAAATAAATTTAAATGCATAGACAGTTTGCAAATAATGTGAGAACTAAAGACCAACTACATAAACATTTCCAATTAATGAAAACTACAAAGCCATAATTATTTTTGAATTAGTCATCAGCCTTACAGCTTTCCTTTTAGGATCTGTAGATGTAATCACTAAGGAATGAATAAAAGCACTAGAGACCAGATTGAGGCTGAACGCGTGTGAGCTGCCTGCTGGGAAAGCCTGGGTTGCTACAAGTACAGTTGTGTAGGTGATTCTCTTAAGGAATCAGAAAGAAAACAAGGAGACCTTATGTCTTAGAATGCTTCTATATTTCACGACAGACACTGTTGAAATATGATTGCAAAGGCCACTATGCTGAGGTCTCGGACAAAACAAGCGTGTTATCAGACAGTGGAGAAAAGGCAAAGCTATCTTAGGCCATGGCTGAGCTGTGTTCCTGATGTCCTGTGTTGTTAATATGGAAGATGGAAGTCACTAATGAGGAAGAAACTGGAAATACATTGATGCATTTCTAAACAAGGTGCTGAACTCGGAGCTCAGCTTCCTGACAGCAGGTAGTAAGATGCAAAGGGGGAGAAATGACTTAAGACAGAATTGTTAAGAGATGAAGCAGAATTTAAGGAATAAGAACTTAAGCAGAGGGGCTGGTGAGATGGCTCAGCGGGTAAGAGCACCTGACTGCTCTCCCGAAGGTGATAAGTTCAAATCCCAGCAACCACATGGTGGCTCACAACCATCCGATCTGGCTCCCTCTTCTGGAGTGTCTGAAGACAGCTACATTGTACTTACGTATAATAAATAAAATAAATTTATAAAAAAAAAAAAAAAAGAACTTAAGCAGAAAACCCTCAGTCCATCCATACTCCAAAGATTGTAATATGAAAGAAATGGTCTAGAGGCCATTTGATGAAGGGGATTAACATACACATGCAGCATTTAATTAACCACCAGCAGGAAAACTAACAGATGTGAGCTTGAGGAGAAGTGGAAAGGGATGGAGGAGAGCTGAGACTTCTTGAATTTGATAGGCCAGGGCTGCAGTTATCCAGCTAATGTGTCTTGTTCTTTAAGACCAGGAAGAATGAGCCCAGAAACCATTCAGAGATCATCAAGGTGGCTTCTTCAGGTTCAAATTGGGATGGGGGCCAGGGCTCACAGGCTCAGTGGGCCAGATGTCTTTCACCTGAAGCCACAGGTGCAGAACTTCTGAGCCATTACACTTAGAACGCACTTGTTAATCTCATGGCTGGAAAAACATTTGCTTCAAGATGCTCTGGACCTGGAGTCTCACCTGTATTTGATTTAGATCTGTCATCATTTTAAATTTTCAACCTAATACAGCAGAATTACCTGAGAATCTATTTATCTACTCACTTATTTTGAGAGGGTCTCACTTTGTAGCCCTGGCTGGCCTAGACCGTGTTATGTGTAACAGGCTGACCTCAGACTTTCAGAGATTTGTCCTAAGTGCAAGAATTAAAGGCATGTACTGTTATGCTCAGCAAGCAGGAAGAAAGTCTTAAAGAGTCGTCTAGATCAGGATTGCCTTTAGCATGCTTGTAGAGGATTTTCTTGATGATTAATTGAGGTGAGATGATCCACCCCACTGTGGGTTGCAGCATCCCTTAAGCAGGGGCTCCTGACCTTTCTGAGAAGGGACCTTAGGTAGGTTAGTGTCTAGGACAGGAGCGCAAGGCCCTAGCTGACAGGATTAGTATCATTTGAAAGACTCCCATCCCACCCCCACCCCCAGACATCTGCTTAGCCTTTCTGCCCTACAACATTGCAATGATAAGATAGAGGTTTAAAGCCAAGTGTGATGGCATATGCCTATAATATCGACACTTAGTAGACTGGGGCAGGAGGATGTGTTACACATCGAGTTCAAGCCTGGCTTCATAGCAAGATGCCCATTAAAACAAATAAATAAAACATGGCAGGAACTGGACCTCCCCAAACATGGATTCCCCCACTGCCCCACTCATGGGGTCCCCAGCCTCCAGAATATGGTATTCCATTAAATAGCTACATGGCTTAAATAATTTCTGTTCTGCACACTGTTGTCCTTGGTGATGTCTTGAGTTTAAGCCGTTCATGAGTATGTCCACACCACAGACATAGACTAAAATGATCATTAATTTTTGGTAACCAGAGATATGGCTGATATTTAGAATTGTTGATAAGAAGACTTATTTCTAAAGCAGATGGTTTTACAGGGTTTTTGTGGTTAACAATCATTTGGTTACTATTTATAATTATATTGCCGTATGAAGTTTAGAAAATAGATTTCATTTTTAGGATGTTTTATTGGTTTCCAGCTCATGCTGATGTATATAATATACCAGCAGTACCTACTTAACCCCCAAAGGTTAGCTCTAGTCCATTTCTCCTCTTGCTTAGATGCTGAAGTAGTGAGTGGAAGGTTGTCGTGAATGGTGCTTGTTCACTGGTGTTTCTAGAGGGCAGGGATAGGCTCATTGTACCGAGTTCTTAAAAAGCAGGCAGTTGTGCCAACAGGTTTGTGCAGGTTCCCTGGGGATGTTAGAAAGGAAGGAAGATTTGTAAACCAGAGATAATCAAGCTGCCACAGGTCCTCGAAACACTTGTCTGAGCTGTTGATGGTGTACACCCTGCAGAGCTAGGCACTGCTTATGCCGCTCCTGCTGGCTGTCTGTACTCCAAAGCCAGAGACAGGGCGGTAAAGGATGCTGTTGGATGGTCCCCCTCTCTGTCCTACCAATCTAGGGAGTGGTGTGTGCGTGTGTGTGTGCGTGTGTGTGTGTGTGTGTGTGTGTGTGTGTGTGTGTGTGTGTGTGTGTGTGTGTGTGTGTGTGTGTGTGTGTGTGCGTGTGTGTGTGTGTGTGTCTGTGTGTGTGTGTAAGTCATCCTAATCACTCTCAGACAATGTGGTTTGTGTTATCTATCATCCTTGGAGACTGTGAACAGGCTTATGCCTCTAGCTCCTACTGCCAAGCGGAGACTTTGGCCAGAGAAATGATGATTCCCAAGTAATAAAATAAAAGAACTCCCCACAAATAAGTTGTCTCTAGTTTGGGGCTAAAAATGAAAAGAACTGGACTGTGATTTCAATTTTGTCTTTAATTGGCTACTTGGCTTCTGATAAATTTGCCTCCCTTGCATCTCCTGTGAATCACAGCAGTGGCACACAGCGGTCTCCTCGGCTCTATGCATTTCTCATGTTCCTCAGTTGTGATTGTTGTGGTTTTCTCCAAATCTGTGGTGCCTTATTAGGTGATAAATGATAAATTACCACAGATTTCTTCTGGCTCTGAGAAACTGGCTTGCAGTGTCTTTACCAACAGATGATTTAAAGTTTTCTTCCTTTTTTTTTTTTGGTTTTTCAAGACAGGGTTTCTCTGTATAGCCCTGGCTGTCCTGGAACACACTCTGTAGACCAGGCTGGCCTCGAACTCAGAAATCCGCCTGTCTCTGCCTCCCAAGTGCTGGGATTAAAGGGGCATGCACCACCACGCATGGCTGATTTAAAGTTTTCTTATATTAGTTATTCTTTGATAATTTCATACAGATAGACAGGATCACATCTCCTCCTCTGCTGCTGCTGCTCCTCCTCCTCTCCCTCCTCTTCCCCCTCTTCCTCTTCCTCTTCCTCCTTCCCCTTCCCTCTCCCCTTCTCCTTCTCCTCCTTCCTTTTCCTTTTCCTTCTCCTCCTTCCTCTTCCTCCTCTTTCTCTTCCTCCCTCTGCTTTTGCCCCTCCTCTGCTCCTCCTCTTCTTTTCTGTTTTGTTTTTTGATAAGTCAGACCAGTGATTGCTGCCCATGTGTGCATGGGTGTGAGGCTATCCACTGGAATATTGAGAAATTTACCAACAAACCAACAAAGAAGCATGCTTCTCTCTTCCCCAGCAGCTACCAGTGAAGGGTGGGGTCTGGAGATCAGCTGCCCCATCTGTTTGGCTGGTGCAACATCAGTGAGCATGATTGCCACAGCCCATCCCCACCTTCCAGCTCTGACATCCTTCTCATGTTCCCTGAGCTTGGCAGAGGGTGGGGATAATAAAGATGCCTCATTCAGGGTTGAGCACTTAGTCTCTTGTCAGCCTTTTAGCCTCTTGGCTGTGTCTGCATCAGCTGCTGCCCACTGCTTAGACAAGTGTCTCTGACAAAGGTGGGGAGCAGCCTAGGTCTATAGCAGATTCAGCTCCTTTAAATTTAATAAATACTTTTGGCATGCTGTATCATTTAAAGAGAGTTATGCACAGCATTAGACCTATCAGACAGCTACTGATTCTGTTGTTCTTATTTCTCAAAAAGGTTTTGTTAGCCGGGCGATGGTGGCTCATGCCTTTAATCCCAGCACTTGGGAGGCAGAGGCAGTTGGATTTCTGAGTTCAAGGCCAGCCTGGTCTACAAAGTGAGTTCCAGGACAGCCAGGGCTATACAGAGAAACCCTGTCTCGAAAAACAAACAAACTAACAAACAAACAAACAAAAGATTTAGTTGATAATTCTCACAGATCTAAACGTGAAGTTGAGTGCCTCCCAGAGGCTTTGTCAGGATGGAATTTTAGGGACAACTCTGAGAAACCAAGAGTTAAATTTGGCCATTTGCCTTCTCTAATTGTAGCTGTAACATGAGTTAGGAATTTACGCCTAGAGATGTTAACCTCTCTCAGGAAACCATCAAGGTCACCGTTACTCGACCACCGGCTTTACCTTAAGTAATGTAAACTTAGAGGTTAGTTAGGAACCCTTTGGCTACAGTTAGCAGAAGCTCAATTCAGACTGGCTTGACATTGCTGATTCACATAACTAAATACAGAGAAGCAACATGCTTCAGGGTCAGGTCTGTCTTTTGTTGTGTGCTCTGCTTTTCTGGGATTCTGGAATTACCTCTGTTGCCCTTTCATTGTGGAAAAATAGTAAATTTTTTTGCATTATATTCATATGCCAATTATGGGGTTACTTAACAATGATGCTCCCAAGTTCGGTGCCACATAAGTCTCTGCTACAGGACTGCCTGTGCATTGCCGTGTGATCAGCATCGGCTTTGCCTGAGTAGTGTCTGGATTGTGATCACCAAAGCTGTCTCTGGAGAGTCCACAACTGGGGATGGAGAACAAAGCCACACTATTAGAACTACCAGCCTAAAAGAAGACTGGCCATATTCAGCAAGTGGCTTAACTGCGAGGAAATGTGTTCCCTAGAAAATCTCAAGGGAAGGAGGCCCTCTTCTGTTCTTGGCTCATAAGTCACCTCACATCCCCCTCTTGAAAGCTATCACTGGTGAGGAATTGAAATATCCCTCAGGCCAGCCCCTCCCTGACTGAGAAAATCATGAAAGAGGGACAAAGACTAAGGATTCCGGCACATCTCCATACCATACTCTAAATATGCTTCTTTTTTCTCTCCCTGTCAGTGAGGATTATGGAAAGAACTTTAAGGATATTACAAATCTCATCAATAACACCTTCATTCGGACGGAGTTTGGCATGGCTATTGGTCCTGAGAACTCTGGAAAGGTGAGACTCATTCCTGCACGTGAAGTTGGTGTTCCATAGCACCTGAAATATGGTAGCGTTGGAGTGACCCAGCAGTTCACAGTATTGTGTCTGTGATGGTTAGTTTCAGTTGTCAACATGACACAACCTAGGAAGAGCTTCAGTGAAAGGTTGTTTAAATCAAATTGGCCTGTGGCATGTCTTTGAGGGATTGACTTGATTGCGTTAAGATGCAGGAAGACCTAGCCCACTGTGAGCAGCATAATTCCCTAGGCAGAGGACCAGGAATTAAATTTGGAAAGGACACTAAGCAGAAGTAGGCATGCATACACGCATGTATTCACTCTCTGCTTTTGACTGTGGATGTGACCAGCTGCTTCAAATTCTTGTCCAGGAAATGATGGGTTGTAATCTGGAAGTGTAAGCCAAATAAACCCTCTCTCTCCTGAGTTGTTTTCTGTCAGGGTGTTTTATCACAGCAACAGAAATGAAATTAGGATAGCATTTTAGTTTGGTATTGCTATATTTTAAAATTAGATGTAGTTTGACATTGATCATAAAAGAATTGGATTTAGCACAGTTTTTTTTTTCTCCCCCTGGTTCACATCCAAGATACACCACACCCCTTCATAAATAAGTGGTAGATAGTCAGCATTGTAACAGGCACTCCCTATGACACTGTAATCTTTGTGGAAACAGTATCTCAAAACTAACCAGAGTCAAAAACATTATCACAGGTTTGGTGTGTGGGCCCAATTCAGGATATCTTTTTTTTTTTTTTTTTAATATATGAGTAAAACTTGGGCCGGGCGTGATGGTGCACGCCTTTAATCCCAGCACTTGGGAGGCAGAGGCAAGCGGATTTCTGAGTTCGAGGCCAGCCTGGTCTACAAAGTGAGTTCCAGGACAGCCAGGGCTATACAGAGAAACCCTGTCTCGAAAAACCAAAAAAAAAAAAAAAAAAAAAAAAAAAAAAAAAAAAAAAAAAAAAAAAAAAAAAAAAAAAAAAAAAAAAAGAGTAAAACTTGGAGTGGTAAATAATGTATCTTTATAATTTCTCTTTCTTTTGGATCTAAAATTTCCTTAACTAATACATGTGCACGTGCACACACACATGCATGCACACACGCACGCATACACACACTCACACCACCTTCCCAGATGTTTACAGTGTTCCTTCCTAACCCTGATGTCTCCTCTCCCCGGGCAGGTGATACTAACAGCAGAGGTGTCTGGGGGAAGCCGAGGCGGAAGAGTGTTCAGGTCATCAGACTTTGCCAAGAACTTTGTGCAAACAGATCTCCCCTTTCATCCTCTGACGCAGATGATGTACAGCCCTCAGAATTCTGATTACCTGTTAGCTCTCAGCACCGAAGTAAGTCCAATTGAACTTGCCTTTCCTTGTTTACAGTGTCAAAATATACAGACTTTAAAGAATCTTCTGGCGTGTTTACATTAGACTTCTTTCCATCGTCTCCTTACAATGAAATGTGTATTTTTATACTCTGTTCCTATCTGGGTGTGACTTCTGTATACCGCCTCTTCCAGGTATCTATGATGTATAATTGCTATTGTATGTTTTTTAATGAACGGATGTCTGTTACTGGAATGATGAACCAGAGAACAGTTTGCAGTCATCTTTCTTGAGCTGCAAAGGATGAGTATAAATTGTCATCCTCCTAAGGTTATCGTTGTTACCAGAGTAGAGGAGGTTGAGAAGAGCCCTGGTCACTGATGAGCCCCAGTCACTTTCTGATGATCCAGGATATTTCTGCCCCTCCCCCGCTGAGGCTGCTCTGTTGTTGGTAGAATTGAGATCAACAGACACCGTGTTCTTAACTGCTGTATTTCAAAGCAGTGGCCAATCCCACCTTTGAGGACCTCTTTTTGCTTGGTTCTATGAGCCCATTTTCTTGGGTGGTTCTATCTCTCTAGACGGTCCTTCTTGGCCTCTTCCATAAACTCCTGTCAACTTGCCCTTAACTACCTTCTGTTCATCTGACATTGAGTGGCCTCTTCTCGATTCTCCACTCATAAAGGTTCTCAGGTCTTGCTTCCTTCTCTGGCTTGCCCACAGGCCAGCAGATTCCTGTCTTGCTGACCCCGGGTATCTTCAAGTGTGTGTCCCACAGGCACCTCAAGCTCAGCCCCGCCTGAGCTGGGCTGCTCTTCTCTTATGCATGCTCCTATAGTATGTGTAGTAATTAATGACACAATGCATCCCTGCTCTCACCCTGATGGTGTTAGTGAGAGAGAAAGAGAGAGAGAGAGAGAGAGAAGTGTTGGAAGTCAGTTCTGTCTGTTCTGGCTTTATTTCTGGCTGATTCCGTTCCTCAAGACTGAGGTTAAGGACCTCGCTAACTCTTATTAACCTAACTCACACATACTTACTTTATGTCCTTCTTTTAACTGTGATGCTCTGACATCCCTCTTTCCCACTCACATCTATGGTTGTCACCTAAAAAAGGTGAAGCTGTGATCCCCCTCTTAGAGTCCCATCCTGCTGGGAGCTCACAGTGAGAGCCAGGTCTGTTGGCCTGGCCAGGACGGCGTCCCCTGAGCTCTCCTCACCTCTCTGAGTTCTATTAGCTCCTCAGTCTTCTCACCGTGGGATTTCACACCACTGTTTTTTTTATCTTCTTACTCCATGTTTGCGCTCTTCCTGCCTTTGTTAGTCTTCCATGGTCTCCTTCACTAGCGCTCCTGCCTCCCTTTAAGCATAGCACTCATCGCTGCTGTCAGTGTGGTGTTCTTCAGTCAACTGTCGCTGTGCCGTGCACCCCCTCCTCCACACTGGACCCGGTCCATAACACCATATGGTAGTGAGCTTTCTTAGTCATATCCCTTGATAAACTTCAAGATCATTTCGAGGTGGGAATGCGATGTCTAGTATGGTGCCTGGCACTCGGGGTGCTTCATATGATTGGTGGTTCTCAGTTCTAAGACCAGAAGGAGCCCGAGGAATCTGTGTGCATGCATGTGTGTGTGTGTGCATATGTGTACATGTTTGTACACGTGTATGTGTGTATTCATGTGTACATGTTTGGGTGCATATGTGTGCATGTGTATACATGTTTGGGTGTGTATGTGTACATGTGTGTACATGTGTGCATGTGTGTATATGCGGGTGTATATGTGTGTGTACATGTGTATGCATGTGTACATGCTTGGGTGTGTATGTGTGCATGTGTGTACATGCGTGCACATGTGTGTGAGTGTGCTTTGCTTAGGCAGCTCCAGTGTTTGTTTCTCCTGTTCTGACTGGTTGATTGTGAATTATTAAAGGTCTTGTAAACAGCTGCACAGAATAAACCTGGAATTTTGATAAGTCATTTATAATCTTTCAGAATGGCCTGTGGGTGTCCAAGAATTTTGGGGAAAAATGGGAAGAAATCCACAAAGCAGTTTGTTTGGCCAAATGGTGAGTAACGCAAGACTCCATCTGTCAGAGCCCTAAGCCTCAGAGCTGCCAAAAGTCACATGAATAAATAGCAAGTACTTGCTATGTGCCAAGTGCTCTTCAGGGTCCCATGAGGTACAGACAGACAGAGGGCTGGGACACAGACCTGGGCCTGGAGGAGCTTCTAATTGTTCTGGAAAAAGACTTTTTTCTCCGTGAATGCTGCAAGGGCTGTGAGTGCCGTCTACAAACTTTTTTCCTGCATAGCTGGTAACATCAATTGGAACAGAAAGTGGAGCTTTACTCTGGGGTCTTTGGTACTTCTGTGTAGTCAGGCTTACACTTCCTTGTCTAGCACTCCATTTTAGTTAAGTAAAATGCAGTGCTAACTCAGGAAGAGCTGAAAGGGCTTCCAGACTGCACAAGTGCCACCATTTGCAGCGTGAAAACACTCCCTCCCCTTGGCAGCATGCCCTGCCCCTCGGTGCCCGCCCGGAGACCATGCAGCAGAGGCAGCTCTGACTTAGCAGCGATGCTGCCTTTGTTCCAGCCTGGCTCTGTTACTAGTTGGTGGCTTACCCTCTCTGGGCTTCAGCTCCCCCCTCGGTGAGAGGAGGCTTCTCAGCAGAATATGAAGGGTGGAGAAGCTTCCAGCCTCCCACATTCTGCTTTCAGAACTGTGCTCTGAGCCTCTTTTCCACTGATGAATTTTCTCAAGTCCAGTAATCTGGTTTCTAGCAGATTGCTGCCAGTGATGAGCTATAGTGCTGTTAGCAGCAGGCACACAATAGCTTTAGAATTACAGTCTAAAAGCTGGAAGCAGGCAGGAAGACCATGAAAACAAAACAAAACAAAACAAAAAAACAAAACAAAACAAAAAAAAAGACAAAACTCAGAACAAAATTACTGCGCCAGATCAAGGAAAGACACGTATTTCAGCAGCATCTGGCTGGATATGATTAATATCCTTGGGGATGAACCACAGTCTTAAGAGTTTAATGCATTCCACTTAGGGAACCAGAAGAAATAAATCATACATGTTTGAACTATATCTACCAAAATCACTTAAAATACTAGTTATGCTACTTAAATGCCTTTTCCAGAAGCAGTCATCAAATGATTTTATACCACTATTGTATGCATGCAAGTGGTGTTGGTACTAGATAGGACTTAACAGGAAGGAAGTCATTTTTATGGTGACTAAGTCAACAAATTGCTCTCTTGTTTCCTTTCCTTCCCTTTCCTTCCTTCCTTTCTCTCTCTCTCTCTCCCTCCCTCCCTCCCTCCCTCCCTTTCTTCCTTCTTTCCTTCCTTCCTTCCTTCCTTCCTTCCTTCCTTCCTTCCTTTTTTTCTTTTTTTCTTTTTTTGGTTTTTTGAGACAGGGTTTCTCTGTGTAGCCCTGGCTGTCTTAGAACTTGATTTGTAGACCAGGCTGGCCTCAAAGTCACAGAGTTCCACCTGCCTTTGCCTCCCAAGTACTGGGATTGAGGTATGCGCCATCACCCCCAGCTTTATACAAGGCTTTTTTACCTTAATTTTTTTTTCTCTTCTGAGAGTTCTGCATACGGTTATGTGTGTGCACCATGTGAGTGAAGCCTATGAAGGCAGGGCATCCGACCTTCAGGCACAGAAGCTACAGACAGCTGAGAATCATGAGCACTGGGAACTGGACCCAGTGCCTCTGCAGGAGCAGCACTGTTAACTGCTGAGCCATCCTCCAGCCCTGGCATTTTACTTTTTTAAGAAATTTAATTCCTTAGCTTCAAACTCAAAGCAGCTACTGATGCAAGTAACTCACCTTTGAGACCTTTGATCTCTTAGAATTTACAGCCCAAAGTCCTGAAAAAGCATGCTCAAACCCAAAACCTTTAGCTAATGTAATCTATAAGTGCTATCTATCAGGGCCTAGATCTCATTCCTTGCAAACTGCCTTTCCAAGTTTCATTTTAAATAATTCAACCTCTGACCTAGTTGTCTATTTGAGATGGAAGAGCTAAATTATTTAGCTCATAAAAAGCACTGAGCTAAATTCAGATGGAAAGCACAAAGCCTAAAACCTAGCAACTGATCTGAAGATGCCAGTTCATGTGGCAGGTATAACATGGCACCCGTGCTATTAAAACAACCCACTAGATGACAAATGAATGGCAATGGTTAGTGTAAGGGGACACAGGGCTCTACAACAGGGCTTCTCACAGGCTGACATCCACTGGGCCACAAAGTTGTTCAAAAAGAGATTTTTACCTTCATTGTCAACGACATATTGGGCTAGAGGAGTCATTATTAAGGGAGCTGTTCTGTTCTCTTTGAATGTTTAAAAGCATCCTGGCTTTTACCTACTAGATGCCAGGAGTCATTCCTGCCTGCTTCTCTCCATTCCTCATTTGTTCCAACCAAAACCACTTCAAAGTGTTCACAGGAGGCAGAACTTACTTTGTTAAGAATCCACTGCTCTAGCATTTAAAAAAAACAAAAACAAAAAACCAAGGCTTCCAATCAGAGTGATAAGAAGAGCCTCATAAGAGGGCTAGTTTTTAAACTAGTGCTGAAAGATTGTGAGCGAGGTGATGGTCTAGTAACACGAGAGAAAAGCGCCTCACTGCGGGGGAGATATGTCCCCCAAGGCAGATTTGGAGTGTTCATACATCAGTGTGTCTGGAAGAGTCTCACGATGATGTAGATGATGGTAGGAGACAACGGAGCCCAGGCTGTGGGCTGCCCCACCAGTGGACCATCAGAACACAGCTTCTCTACTTGTCCTTTTGAATTCTCTCTGTAAACCTGACTAAACTCAGTGAGCAGCATGCCAGCTGTTATCAGTGGGTGTAGGGGAAAAAGGGAGTGGGAGAAAACCCACTACCCGCCAGAGTTCTGGTTCTCAGTGCGGGCAGACTCGGAAGGACTGCCACATGCTTTCCACATGGCCCCGGGTGGGTGTCTGGCTGTGGGAAGCTACAGACCCAGCTGTCGAAGATGGACAAGGGGCAGTCCTAGGTACCCGGTTCTCAGCCTCGGGCATCCCAGATACCGCTGGACACAGAGGAAGAGCTGAGAACAGAATTCGGGCCCTGGAGGCTGCTCGGTCAGCCCCGGGGCTGAAGGGAGGAGAGGGCAGGGAGAGAAGGGGGGTGCTGGGTGGTTCCCACATGGGCGAGAGTCCTTGGTCCAGTCAGTGGCTGGAGTGCAAGAAGGCCTTCCAGGGGGAAGTTAGACAAGGCTCATTAGGGGAAAGCCTATCTCATCATTTAAGCACGGCAGGCCTTGATGAGCAGAGACAGTCTGTGGTTTTAGAGCTTTATTGTAGAAAGGCAGGGAGAAAGAGAGAAGGTAGAAAGAGAGAGAGGCTGGCCATAGCCACATGGAGAGATGGGGGAATGGAGAGAAAGAGAAGGAGGGATAGAGAGGAGAGTAAGAAAGGTGAGGCTTAAAGAGAGTGAGGAGGGACCAAGCAGCCTCTTTTATAGTGGGCTAGGCTATCAGGTAACTGAAGAGGAGCATACCTGGCTATAGTCAGGTAACTGTGGGAGGTAGAGTCTAGCCAGAATGCCAGAAGCTTGGGACATTGTCTGTGTGACTTATAGTCACAGAATTATGGAGTTGGGGGCTCTGTGGTATCAGGCACCTGACTCTGGGAACATGACTCGCTTTTCTATCCCTTGTAGAGTTTTCTACTGGGTTGCTGGAGCAAGCCTCATTCAACCAAAATAGGCTGCCTATCATGGCCCCACAGGTGGGGCTGTTACCCATGCCAGGGACTTTGTGACTAGGCCAACATAGTCTCTTTGATCCATTTAGTAGCTTTGATCCATTTTTTAATCCCTGTCTTTGCCTCTTTCTAGGGGACCAAACAACATCATCTTCTTTACCACCCATGTGAATGGCTCCTGCAGTAAGTATATTGTAGTCCCAGAAAAGAGTGTTCTGCTGTCCATTCCGGGTAGAACATTCTGGGTTGTGTATGGTGAAATATTTTTCTCATCCTCCTGCAAATTCAGTAGCTATAGAAAATTCAAAGCTGCTAATTACTTTTAAAATCTTGAAAGTACAACTAAATTCCTTCATCCTGCAGAGGTCAATAAAAATGTAACTGTATATGAAGATGATACAGTTCTTTTTGGCAGTCGTGTGTTACTTTTCTCATTATTGTGACCAAATACCTGATAAACAGAACTTAAGGGAAGAGACGTGACTTTGGCTCTCAGTTTAGTGGGAACAGTCCATCATCACTGAGAAGACATGGTGGCTGAAGCAGCTTCGTCCATGACAGTGGGGTCCTGCTGTCTGACTTGTATAGATCTTGGTGTGTCAGGAAGGAGAGCTTAGGTCATAATGAGAAACAAAGTTCATCTTCAAGGCTACCTATAAGCAACCCATTTCTGCTGACCAGGCCACAGTCCTAAAGGTTCCACAACTTCTCAGAACAGTACCACCAACAGATACTCAAGCATCGGAGTCTATAGGGGACACTTCACACTTAGACTATAACATTCCCCTCCAGGCCACTGTTGGGTGTCATTGTATAATGCAAACTACATTTAGTCCAACATCAAAAGTTACCATTGTCTTTAATAGTCCCAACATTGTTCTGAAACTCTTCCGAGACCCAAGGCAATCTCTCAACTCTTGAGTCCTTACAAAATCAAGACCCAAGTTGCATGTTTTCAGTATACAAGGGCATACATATACTTCTAAGGAAGCAATTGGAGGGCAGCATGGAGAGATGGGACAAAGGACCAAACCCATCAGAGAAGCAGACTCTGTAGCTCCATGCCCACATCTGGGCATCATGGTGGCATCATTGGAGCTTCTGAGACCTTGAATGGCCCTTCTCCTACAGCTCCTGTTAGCTGTGGCATGTATGGCCTTTCTTGGGACAGTTCCGTTGGGCTCCCGCCTTCTTCAGCATGTGTCTGCATTCCCTGCATTTCCAGCATCCGGGGGGTCTGCCCTCGAAGCTTAAGCTTTACTCTCACAGCTGCATGCATCGGTCCCTAAAGGTCTCCCTGAAGAGATTCCAGCCCAGCTCACATTGCCTGGACTCTGGGCTCTTTCATGAGATAGATCTTGATAAGTCATTGCTCTTGCATTCTACTTATGGTAAAACTACCACATGGACAATGCTGAAAGTCTTCAGCTATCTAGAGATGTATCCACCCCTCCCACCTTGGTCAACAGCTGCAGTATCCTCTAAGTGCCTGCAGATGAGCCAAGTGCCCCCCACCCCCTTTTTGGTTTTTCGAGACAGGGTTCCTCTGTATAGCCCTGGCTGTCCTGGAACTCACTCTGTAGACCAGGCTGGCCTCGAACTCAGAAATCCGCCTGCCTCTGCCTTCTGAGTACTGGGATTAAAGGTGTGCACCACCATGCCCAGCTAACATGCTCTTTTTGAAAGAAAGTTTGCAAATGACTTTGTGGGGTTTTCCCTAGAGCCTTCGATGGGTGGGCCCCTGCCATCCTGGCACTTCCCCTGTTCTCCGGGTACAGGGCTTGGCTTCACTTTCCCGGCAGGCACCACTAGTCTTTTTAACAACCACAACCATATTGCCTCATCTGTCTTGCTCATGTGTCTTTCTTCAGCAAACTAAATATTTTTCACATCCTTTTCCACTGTTGCCTTTGAATTCTCACTGTAAACCTGACTACATGCACAGAGTAACCATAGCACAATATGACTGTTAAGCTGCCTAGAGATCTCTGCCACATAATTAGTCTATTAGTTAGCAGTCTTACCCAAATTTCAGATCATAGGCAGACCACAGTAGATTTTTTCTTTTCTTTTCTTTTCTTTTCTTTTTTTTTTAACCAGAATGTAAAACGAATGCTCTCTAACCCAGCTCCCAATAGAGCTCTTAAGTCTGGCCTTCTTATCTACATTTCTGTCAGAATTCTGTTTTTTATGAACTCCCTCAAGAATGATCCATTGACCTGTGCTTATAGCATTCTTGTACTTAGAGCTGTACAAGAGTTCCAAACTCTTGCACATTCCTCAAACATGGCCAGTCTATCACTACAGTGCACTCACTCTTTGATTCCAGATTTCTGTACTAAATGCTTTTCTTATCACTGACTGTCTCGGTCATTGTTTTATTGCTATGCAGAGAGATCGTGCCCATGCATGGTGATTCCTGCCAAAATGGATTGTTATCCTGATGGCTGAGCTATTGGCCTCCCAATCCAAGCTACAGTTTCTAAACAGAAAGCAAAATCTTTTTAAAATTCATGCAACAAATATCTGAGTCCTTGCTGTAGGCTAAACACTAGTCTAAGGATAGAACAAAACACTTAGGGTCTGCTTTCATGGAACAATAATGTAGGGGTGGTGGATGATAAGCAGTGAAGGGAAGACTCAAACAAGATCATTTAAAACAATAAGATCATTTTAAAGCGTGACATGAAGAGAGTACAAATTGCCACTTGTCATACAACACTGCATTTGCGTCATGAACACTTAGGAAACCTCACAGAAATAAAACCCAGATGCAGATTCTCTGTGTATGATGGCATGTCGTATCCATGCTCTCACCTGATCAATACACACTTGATTTAAGATGCTTTTTCTATATTAAAATAGCAGTTCTAGAGCAGATATGTGAAAAACACTCGCCAGTAAGTGAAATTTTAATCGATATTTTGTCTTGTTTAAGAAGCTGATCTTGGTGCCCTGGAATTATGGAGAACATCTGACTTGGGGAAAACCTTCAAAACTATTGGTGTGAAAATCTACTCATTTGGTCTTGGGGGCCGTTTCCTTTTTGCCTCTGTGATGGCTGATAAGGTGGGTATTTGCCTCCTTGGGGTCTGATGTCCCTGCTAACACACACCATATGGATATTTTTCAGTATGTAGTCCTGATAGAGTTTCTTGTCTTCTTGCAAGAAGACAATATATGTTTTTTATATTTATTTGTTTATTTGGTCTGTGTGTGATATATGTGTTGGGCACATACATGCCACTGCAAATGTGTGGCAATTAGGGGCCAGTTTGCAGGAGTCCATTCTTTCTGTACACCATGTAGATCCAAGGAATCAAGTTTGGTGGCAAATACTTTCAACCACTGAACCATCTTGCCAGCCCTATGATCTTAAATATCCGTGTAAAAGCTTGGGAGAGATTCTGTCCGCAGAGGCTAACTGATTCTTAGGGCCTACTATGGGCTTTAGCCTTTTGTAACTAAATCTTGTTTTTGGACTTGTAGGTCCAGTGTTTGGCTTTATCCAGACATGAGTATCTGGAGGGGGAAGAAAGCAATTCATGTGCACATTATTCTATAATCATAATTAAAAATATATAATGCTCTGGGTAGAAGTCTAGGTCCCATAAAATAGTGAATTAATAGATACATAGCCTATTCTCTGAGCTTATATTCATGTGGGGAAGCCCCTGCTAAGCAAATGTCTTTATTGATGCTCTATTGCTGTGAAGAGACGCCATGACCATGAAAACTATTATAAATGAAAACATTTAAGTAGAGCTGTAACCGTAAGCCATTACATTCAGAAGTGTAGTCTATTATCATCATGGCAGGAAGCATGGCAGCATGTAAGCAGACAAGGTGCTGGAGAAGGAGCTGAGAATTCTACATCTGATGGGCAGGCAGCAGGAAGAGAGAGACAGACACTAGGCCTGACTTGAGCCTCTGAAAGCCTCAAAGCCTACTCCAGTGACACATTTCCTCCAACAAGGCCATACCTCTCACCCCTGTCAAGTAGCACCACCCCATGGACCAAGCATTCAAACACATGAGCCTGTGGGGGCCATTCCTATCCAAACCACCACAGCAGTAAGTTCGTCTAGGAAGAACTGAAGCAGCACAGTGTGGCTGGGAGCAGCAGGAACTGGCTGCACTAATACAGACCTTGGGCTTGGATGGGGTCTTGGTGACCTGAGTGACCTGAGGAGGACATCCCTGTGTGAACATCTGGGAGGAAAACAAATGTGGAATCAGCAAAGACAGAGACACACCCCGGGCCCTCTAAAGATGAGAGTGGCAGTGTGGCTGGAGCCCTGGGGAGCATGGGAGGTGGGCCAGAACGGAGTGGGACGCTGTAGCCACAGGCTTTTATTCTTCAAATGGGCCGTATTATGACTTAGCTTCCACTGTAGCAGAACAGGCATAGCTGAGAGTATAACTGTGGGCTTTTCCACTTTCCCCCCCCCGAGTTCCCCAAAATAACAACTGAGACTTCTTTTTTTTTTTTTTTGGTTTTTCGAGACAGGGTTTCTCTGTGTAGCTCTGGCTGGCCTGGAACTTACTCTGTAGACCAGGCTGGCCTCGAACTCAGAAATCCGCCTGCCTCTGCCTCCCGAGTGCTGGGATTAAAGGCGTGCACCACCACGCCTTCTTACATATGAATAAATGCCTAGGCCAAAACTGGCTAGTTTTTTGCTAGCTCATGACTCCTGTTTAAATTAGTCTAAGTCATGCCTTATAGCTAGTTAGCTTGTCTTCAGTTTCATGTGACCATCTTCCTCAGAGTTCAGGGCAACCCCTTCCCAGCCCCCAATTTGGACTCTGTCCCAAAAATCCTCTCTGAACCGGAACTTCCACCACCCCATTTCCTGCCTAAGCTGATAGGCCAACATCATTTTATTGACAGGCGATGCATCCATATGTTGCATAAGAGATTCTTCATGAGAGAAGGCAGGGGTGGAAGCAGCTGGAAGAGCAGCCGAAAGGCTCTCAGCATTCAAGGGGCAAAAGATAGGAGCTGGAACCAGGCTGTTAGCAGTGGGTGAGGGAGAAGGGAGGAGGTTGTTATGTATGTGTTTAAATCTATTGCCAGTTGGGTGAGCCTTAGACGTCCCTTGCTTGTGAGACAAAAAAAAAGTAAAACTGCAAGAAACTTTCAAGTCTTTGTATAAATGGCAGAGCTGTTTCCTGCCATAGCAAAGGCTATAGGAGGAGCAGGTTTGTGGGAGAAAAAAACAGAATTCACTGTTGGCTAAGAAATGCCTACTATATATCTGAGATGAAATGTCAAGTTGGCGTTCATATTTGTGACTCTTCCCAATTACATAGTATTTAAAGCCATGCGACTAGGTGCGTTCTTCTGGAGAATGAGGAGGTAGAGAAGAGATGGGAGAACTGAGCGAGCCCTGAAACGCCTCTGCACTGAAGGTTGCAAAGAAAAGAAGAATCTAGCTGAGAAGCCTGGGTGGGAGGAAGGGGTGAGGTAGGGGACATCAGGGCACGATGCTGCTGCAAAAGCCAGGTGAAGACAGTGTTTCTGGAGTCAGTGGTGGCCAGTTTGGCAAACTCAAGTGAGACGTTGACTTACAGTGAGCTCTGAGAATTACCCAACGGGATGGATCGATCAATAGGATCGCTTTCATTGAAGTAGTGGGGTTAAAGAGGGAACTGGGGATGGAGAAACAGATACAGCTGTGACCGCTGAGCTGTGCCTGCTGGTCTCTAGCAGCTGTTTTAGTTAGCAGAGAGTAGGATTTAATAGCCTTGTTAGCAGACCCCATTGCCAGCCAAATTCTCACAAAATTATAGGAGTTTTGGACTCTTTGACCATATTCTAGGCTGTGCATATCTCCTTCATTATGGCTATGGTGAGAAGTGCTTAGAAGCATGTCTCATCTTAACCGTCATCCCCTGTGTTCTCCCAACATGGATTTCATCTTTATCTTTTAGACCATCGGGTGGGTATCTAGTCCTTTGGATTAATTATCTAAAGCCAGGGCTGTCTTAAAAGTGCAGAACATTTAAGTGCCGATCAAATCATCATTTTGAGAATTTCAAGCAAGTATTTGCAAATGCTATAGAGCCAACCTAGTGATGGTCCAGTTTCATCCTTAGCTCTGTGGAAGGAGATGGAATGCCAGCCATTGGGAGGACTATACCAGAACGGAGGAGCCAGAGAAAGGCAGGCAAGAATGGACTGTGTCATTTCCCAGAGGGGAATAGACATTGCCTTGAGAATTGGCACTGTCCCTTGGTTGCAGTTGTACCCACTGAGGAAATTATTATTAATATAACTATTTTTAAAATGTTTCTATTCATGTCTTTGACATGACACCTTTACAAAAGATTAAAAATGTAGATGTTGGTACATTTGTTCTAGGACACAACAAGAAGGATCCATGTGTCAACAGACCAAGGGGACACATGGAGCATGGCACAACTTCCTTCCGTGGGACAGGAACAGTTCTACTCTATCCTGGCAGCCAATGAGGACATGGTCTTCATGCATGTAGATGAGCCTGGAGGTAAGAGCCATTTAGTGCCCACCCTTGAATGCGTGGGGATTTCAGCTTTATGTGTTGTTTTCCTCTTACCCCAAGAAGTTTTTTAATATCCTAGAGAGAATGTGCTGCGTCTTTGAAAGGCTGCTTGTTCTGGTGCCTACGTTAGTGATGAACGCTTTAGAACAGAGCTTTCCAGAGCTCTGGGTACCTGTTCAGTGGTACTGAGTTGCAAGCTTGTCTGTGACCAGGTAAAAGCAAGAAATATTCAGGAGGCATTTTTGGTTTGTTTGATATTTTGTGGAGACAGGGGCAGACTCATTCTATACTCCAGATGATTTCAAACTCACAGTGCTCCTGCCATAGCCTCCTGGATGCTGGAATTAAAAGTATGTACCACTTTGCCCAGTTTAGAAATGCATAATCATTTGATAAAGCAATTTTATGTCTTCTAAACATAATGATAAAAAGTTAGGGCTGACATTTTGTTTCTTTCCTACTCTACTTTTCTGGTGATAAATGTTTTTAAAGAAAACTATCTGTGATACATTGTGATATATTGGAATTTTTTTTTAAGATCTTTCAACAAAAATGGTTTGAGAAGTATTCTAAAGCACAAAGATTTAGAAAATACAAGCTGGGAATCTAAATACAATGCATATGCTGGCACAATATATCTGAGAAGAGCTTTTCTGATTATGTCAGACAGCAGATGCAACATCTCCTGTATTCCAGCCTCTAAGATGGATGCTCGAATTAAAGACAAACTTGAAGACTTTGAGTGTGAAACTGAGAGTCACACTTAGGTCTGAGTCTTACTGTGAAGGTGATTAACAGGTGTGCCGGGCCAGGCAGTCATGACTAGACTACTGTCGTGTTCTCTGTTTCCTCCCAAGTCTCAGGGTTCTTGTTTGTTTGCTCCTATCAGACACTGGGTTTGGCACCATCTTTACCTCTGATGACCGAGGCATCGTCTACTCCAAGTCTCTGGACAGACATCTCTATACCACCACAGGAGGGGAGACAGACTTTACGAACGTGACTTCCCTCCGTGGAGTCTATATAACAAGCACACTCTCAGAAGGTAAGGCCCAGCTCAGCTCCGGCTCCTTCAGCTCAGTGGGCTTGGGTTTGAGATCTTTAGGAGAACCCGATGCTCCTTTCCCCAAGTTATGTGCTTGCCTAGCCAACAAGCCTACCCTTTTACATTGTGGCTTCATCATGTAAAGAAATTATGCTAGAAGCAGCAGGCAGAGCAAAGCACACTGGGAAGATGGGTCCATATTGGCTGGTGTGCAATATGAGTCTAATGTATTTGGAGGGCTAGGCCTAGAGGACTGAACCTGAACTTGAATCAGTCTGTTTGTATAGAGACTCTAGTACTAGACCAGCCAAAGCTCCTCAGTGTTCTGCTATAAGGCTCCCTGTGCTAAGGCTTTATGTAGGGAAACACATCACTTCCAAGGACAGAGACCCTTAAAGCCTCTCTCTGTGTATGTTTTGGCAGGAGGTAAGGGCTGTTTTTCTTCCATACATAACTTGCAATGGCCTATGGGGTCCTCTTTCCCTCCCTGACCTCACCTCCAGCGTTTTCTCCTTCATTTGCTCTGTAGCGTTCACACTATCCCCCACCAGTCTTCAGATGGACCAGGTTCACACATTCATCCTTCACAGATCTGCCAGGCAGCTCCGTTGCCTCAGGTGTCTGCCAGGTGCAGCACTTCTTCCTGTCTTTGCTTCTGTATGACGTTCTGAATGAGAATCGCCCATATTAGCTTATTTTAATTAAAATCTGCTCCCATCCTCATACACATTTCCAGTCCACCTTAGATGTCCCAAGGGCTTTCCAGAGCACTTAGTCTATGTCATTTACTCTATATCCTGTGTAATTTCATGTGTGTACCATCTCTGTGTCTATTTCATCCCGCTGGAATGAACACTTTATAGGCTTTTGCTGCTGATGGTGGCGGCGGTGATGATGATGATGATAGTGTGTGCACGCATGTGAGCACATTCCTATGTGCCCTGACAACAGCCTTCGGGAGTTGGTCTCTCCTTCTCCTGTGGGTTTTGGAGCTCAGACTCCGTTCCTCAGACATGTGCTACAGGTGTTTTTCCTAACGTGTCTCTCACCAGTCCCCCACAAGGTTTTCTGTCTGTCGTTCCCAGAGGCCTACAGCGGTTTTTTACATACTGACCTTTTAATAAATGTTTGTTAAATAAATGAATTTTCCTTCATCTGCCTTCCTGGTTGATGTACCTTGGAACCTCAAGCATATTATTTCTGGACTTAAACCTCAGCAGTTTCTATGATTGGGACTAGACCATAGGAAGGAGACACTGGGATAAAAAGAAAGGACCAGGAAGATGGATCAGCGGGTGCAAGTGCTTGCTGCCGAGCCTGGTGACCTGGCTTTGATCCCTGGGACTGAAGTGGTAGGAGAGATCAGATTCCCCTAAACTGTCCTACAGCCACATGCACACTGTGGCACATGTACACAAAACATAGTTAAATGAATGCAATTTAAAATGTTTTAAAAGAAAAGGACATCAGAGGGATGGTGTGCTGGACAGTTTTATGCCACCTTGATACAAGCTGAGGTATCTGAGAGGAGGTAACCTCAAATAAGAAAATGCCTCTATAAGCTTGGGCTGTGTACATTTTCTTAATTTATGGGGAGATCCCAGACCACTGTGGGTGGTGCCATCCCTGGGCTGGTCCTGGGTCTATAAGGCAGGCAGGATGAAAAAGCCATGTGGAGCGAACCAGTAAGCAGTGTTGCTCCATGGCTTCAGCGTCAGCTCCTAGTCCAGGGTCCTGCCCTGACTGAATTCCTGTCCTGACTTCTTTCAGTGATGGACAGCAGTTTGGAAGTATAAGACAAACCCTATTCTCACCAACTTGCTTTTGGTCATGGTGATATATCACAGCAATAGTGACCCTAGCTAGTACAGATAGGATATTGGATGCTGGGGGGGGGGAAAAAACACGTAATGAGAAATTATTAATCCAGGATTAGACATAAATAATCTGGAGAATCCCTAACATAAGCTTGGTGTCATGCCTTTGACTGAGTAAAATTGGGATCCCTGCCTAGATTTTCCTCCCAGGCATCACACGTTGGCAGAGATCAGTGAGCATTAGCTTCTTCATACTTATCAATGTCTTGACTTTCAGTTACTAAAATAGAATTTAGAATTTTTGAGACAATCAGTTTATAAAGAGCATTTTTTTTTCTGTGTAGCCCTGTCCTGGCTGTCCTGGAACTTACTCTATAGACCAGGCTGGCCTTCAACTCTGAGCTCCTCCTGCCTGTGATTTAAGGTGTGCACTACCACTGCCCAGCTGTGAAAGCTTATCTTAGCTCACAGTTTTAGCAGTTTCCTCCTGTGGCTGGTTATCCCCGCTGCTTTTGGGTTTCCAGCACCACATCATGGTGAAAGTGTATAACAGACAAAACCCATCCCCTCAGACATAGTAAGAGAGAGAGATCCTGACATCCCTTCAAGGACACAGCCCCAGTGACCAAACTTCCTCTCATTGGCCTAATCTCAGTCTGGCAACCATGCTGTGAAGACCTGGCCAGTGGCCAGGAGGAAGGAATTTAAGATCCAAATTATAGCATAAAATAGAGCTTTGGGGTTTCTCAGTAGCAACAGTTCCAGGTGGTTTCTGGAATTAGCTGGGACATCCTGTTCAAGTGGTATGCCTTCTGGCCTGTTATTCCCCAGTGCTGAGCTACTGTGTAAGATGTTAAAAATGGGACTCCAGAGTCAGAGGAGTGGGAGGGGGTAAGAAGGGGGGCATGAAGAGAAACAGTCAACATAGAATATGCATTTATATGAGAACATGGATGGGTGGATGGATGGATGGATGGATGGATGGCGTTTCTCAGGAGAGCCATTGTAACTGGTGGGTTGGGCTTACATCACTCTTTCTTCAACACACTGGGCTTACGTTACTCTTTCCCTGTTTAGATAACTCTATTCAGAGCATGATCACTTTTGACCAAGGAGGACGGTGGGAGCACCTGCGGAAGCCGGAGAACAGCAAGTGCGACGCTACCGCAAAGAACAAGAATGAGGTTTGTTCGCACCAATCATCATTTGTGTATTCAGAAAAGCAGCCAGCCTGCCCCATTCCTACCAGTGCTAAGCTTTTCCATGATGAAATCTCATTCTCAGCCAGGGTCCACGGGCAAAGGGGGAAGGCTTGGAAATGAGAATAGGGAATTCACTTAGGATTCGTGAAGTAGAAACTGTATGGAGAAGCCATAGTATGGCTTATCTGTCTTTTTAAAAGAAAAACAAGATGGAGTAACAACCATTTGTTTTACCAAATTTCTGAGGGAAGATAGAATGGACAGATATACTGATTGTTAGCTAAAGGTCTACATGGCGGGGATGAGGCCTTAGAAGTCCTTCAGGAGCCAAAGAGCAGCCATTCATAACATTACCATGTTATATTATATTTATTATATTATATATATTATAGGTGTGGATAGGCACAGCCTGGGAGAACTTAGTTCAACAACGGTGAGCTGGTTGCTCCCACATTCCTCTCGGATCTGTTGCACACATGGCCACTCTGCTTCTCTCGCCTGGAGTTTTCTGTAGGGAGTCTCTCATGGTGTGACACCTCCTCCTCACAAACTCCCTTGGTATCCATACTTAAAGCATCTGCTCCCTCTCCTTCACCCTCCTCCTATTTTCCTGCCTTGGGATTTCTCTGCCCCTGCCCAGCTCACCATGCCCAAGGCAGGGCTGATAGTTGCTTCTTGCCTGGCCGCCTTCTGGCTCCTCTACCTCGCCCTTCAAGACCTTCTCTTGGTTTTGCTTTGCTGGGGCACCTCTCCAGTGAATGAAGGCTTTGTCCTGCCTGACTCTGTCCACCTCTCCTCACTGAGACGCCCTTGCTGTTTTCCACACTCCCTCTGAGGCCTCTCAGTGTCTTCACAGAAGCCAGGTCTGTGTCCCCAAACCCCAGCTAATAATAATCTGCAGTAGTCCTGCCCCTCTTTATTGCCCATTCAGTTAGAACCAGCCATCATTCTAATTTCACTAATAGTCGGCTTAGGCTTTTGCAGAGTATGAAAACATAATGTTTACTATTGTGACCATTTGAGATGTATCTGTTTGTTTGAAACAAGATTTCATGCATAGCTCTGAGTGGTCCTGTATAGACCAGGCTAGTCTTGAGCTCACACACATCCGTCCGTATCTGTGAATTCTACTGTTAAGTGCTGGCGTTACACACCTGGCTCGTTTGGGCACCTTGAATGGCACGAGCTGTTAAACTGCTTCCACACACTTGCCTGCTTCCTGACATTTGTTTCTTCCCTCAGCTTCATTGAGGTATAGTTGATAAATTTAAATGGCATATATTCATAATGTATGGTTTGACCTTTTCCTGTCTATACATTGTAAGATGCATGACCATAGTCAAGTTAATGAATGCATACATCAGTTAACTCAGCTGTCTTTTTCTTGTGTGTGATGCTAGAATTAGATCTATCCTCTTAGCAGATTTCATGTATGTCACACAGTTTATACAATGCTGCCCATGATGCTCACCAGCTCTCTAGAATTCACTTGTCCAAAATGGAAACTTTAGAACTTTTTGGCCAACATCACTCCTGCTCGTCTCACTTCCTGATCCCTGGCAGCCACCGCTGTGCTCTCTGCTTTGATGAGTTTAGTGGGTTTTGTCAATTCCATATTTAAGTGACATCATGTGGTATTTGTCTTTCATGCCTGGCTTGTTTTGTATAACGTCAGCCTCCTGGGTCCATCCATGTGGCTGCAAACAGCAGGCTCTCCTTTGCTGAGAATGACTAACACTTTGTTGTACATGTGCTGTATTCTCCATGCATTCATCTAGCAGAAGAAACATAGATGGGGGGGGGAGGGCTAGAGAGATGGCTCAGCAGTTAAGAGCACTGGCTGCTCTCCCAGAGGACCCAGGGTATATTCCTAGCTCCCACATATGGCAGCTCACAACTTCTGTAACTTCACCTCCAGGGACCTGACACCCTCACACACACACGTGCATGCAGGCAAAACACCAAATGCATATAAAATAAAAATAAATAGATCATTAAAAAAAAGAAGATACATAGGTTGGTTCTCTGTCTCGAGTTGAGCCACAGTGCATGTAGACTGCAATTATTGCCTTGGGGTTCCAACTTCATCTCTTTTAGCTAAACACCACTAAGCAGACTTGCTGGCACTCCTGTCTTTACATGTTAAAGGAAACACCACACTGTTTTGTGTAGTGATGGCTTCAGTTACCTTTCCCCAACAGCATGAAAGGGTTGGCCTTTCCCTGCAACTTTCAGCAGTATTTGTTCTTATTAAGCAGTAGTCGTTTATATTTTTGGTAATAGCGTTTTAGCAAGTGTGACTTTTCGCGCTGTGGTTTTATGTACTTTTCCCTGAATTAGCGATGCTAGACACTTCTTCACCACCTGGCTATTTGCCGCTTTTGAAGAATGGCTGCATCGTTCTTTGCCCATTTTTAAGTTAGGCATTTGTTTCTTGCTATGCAGTCCCTTGTGCCACGTGTAGTGCACGCGTAGTGTGCAGACAACTGTGTGTTCTGTACGCCTTCACCTCGCCCTTCTGCCGTTCCCGTTGTAGAAGCACTTATTCTCATGTGGCTCAAATCCAAGGTTACTGCCTAGACTGTCAGGAAGCACTCCCCGTGTTCTAGTCTTACAGTCACCTCTAACTACTTAGAGTAAATTTTGCAGGTCATATGAAGTCAGAATTTAAATTCTTCTTTTGCATGTATCTCCACTTTTCCCAGCAGCGTTTATGGAAGTTATAATTTCCTCATGTGTTCTCAGTTCCTTTGTCAAATATTAATTGGACATACACGTGTGAATTTGGCTAGAATGTTGTGTTCTTTTGGCTTGTATGTTTGTTTTTATGGCACCATCATGCTGTTTGGATGACTGTAGCTGTGTAGCACTGAAAGGCTAGGCAATGCGACCCGTTTCCCCTTTCTTCTTTTTTCATTTGATTGCTTTGGTATTTCACAGTCTCCGAGGGTTCCTTTTTATCACAGAGGAACATTGATTTTTATCAAACATCTCTATCTATATAGAAGATTGTATGTTTTTTTTTAATTCTCCATTCATGCTAATCATATAAATTGATTTGCATATCACCGAGCCATTACGGGGATGACCCCTACTTGGTTATGGAGAATGACCAAGTTAAATGCTGTTAAATTCAGTTGCTAGTATTTGTTGAGGATTTTGGCATCTGTGCTCAGTGAAACTTTAACCTGTACATCATTTCCACTTCTGGGTTCATATACAACAATAATTGAACTTGGGTGTGGTCTCACATGTCTGTCATCCCAACCTCTAGGGAAGCTGAGGCACAGCCAGCCAGCTTAGGTGATTTAGTAAGACCCAATATCAAAATAAAAAAACTAAAATTAAGGATTAGGGATGTATCTTGGGTGTGGAGTACTTGTCTAATCAGTGTAAACCTTTGGTTTCAGTCTCCAGCTGGGAAAAAATTGAGAACAGAATCTTCATAAAATAATCGTGCCAGCCATCTATGTAACTGACCGAGGCAGTGGAAGTAAGGCCATCACTAGTTGAATGGGCTAGTAAAGTATAATATACACTCCCCCACCCTGCCACTACTCAAGATGGAATATTATTTTGCTTTATACAGGAAGGATATTCTGACAAATGCAATAATTTAATAGGTCAACCCCGAAGACAGTGTTGTAAATGAAATGAGCCCATTACAAAAAGATGGCTTCTGTATGATTCATTTTATGAGTGCGTATCCTAAAGGGACCCTAGAGTAGTCAGATCCACAGAGACAAAAAATGGAGCGTGATTTCTCAAGTGCAGGAGATAGAAGTGGAGACTTGTTGCTTTAAAAGTGGTGGTTTCAGTTTTACATGGTGAGACGGTTCTGAAGGCTAATTAAGCGAGAATATCCCTAAATTATACTTAAAAAGCCAGATAGTACATTTTATTAAATGAATTCTACCATGTTGTTTTTTTTGTTATTGTTTATTTGTTTGTTTGTTTGTTTTTTAATCATCCCACTGAGGTTTGAGTTAAATTCACAGTCTTATTGGGGGGCTCTGTGAAAGGACTGAGGCCATCAAGCCTTTGGTTTTAATCTGGGCTTTGATTTCTCTTCACAGTGCAGCCTTCATATCCACGCTTCTTATAGCATCTCCCAGAAGCTAAACGTTCCAATGGCCCCACTCTCTGAGCCTAATGCAGTGGGCATAGTCATCGCTCACGGTAAGGAGCCCTCCCTCTCACCACTGTAGACTGAGCCACCAAGCACAGGGAGACAGCGCTGCCTTTGGGCTTGTGCGTGCATGCGTGCATATGTGCACACACACACACACCATGAGCTCACCACCCCCCCCAGTAGTAGGTAGCTGCTATCACACGCAAACACACACCACGAGCTCACCCCAAATAGTAGGTAGCTGCTGTCACACACAAACACACACCACGAGCTCACCCCCCAATAGTAGGTAGCTGCTGTCACATGCAAACACACACCACAAGCTCACCCCCCAGTAGTAGATAGCTGCTTTTGTGTTTTGTTCCAGTTTCCTTTCTGTTGCTGTGATAAACCACTCTGACCAAACGCAACCTGAGGAGGAAAGGATTTATTTCACCTTATCCTTCCAGGTCACAGTTCATCATTGAGGGAAGTCATGTTTGCTTCTACCTGACCTTTCTCGGGCTGATCGGCAGCTAACTTCCCTATACAACTCAAAATGACCTGCCTAGAGGATTAATGGTGCTCTGCAGCCCACTGGGCCCTCCCATGTTAATCATTAATCAAGACAATCTCTCACAAACGTGGGTGTAGCCCACTCGGACCTGGGCAGTCCCTCACCTTGTGATTTCCCAGAGACAGTGCTAAGCTGTGTCACATGTCCAGCTTGAGGTGACTAGAACACGACCCTTTGATAGAATTTCCAGTATTGCACCAACTCTTTGGGCTCTGTTAGTCTCTTCATTGGCAAGAGCAGCAGCTAGGCCTTGATGGCCGTCATTCTACTACAACAGGCCTGGTGACAAACACAGTAAACTTACTCAAAGGTTTCCTCTTCTCAGTAACTCCTCGCAGCTTCACTCCTGATGGATGTTAATGGTCAATTACTTTTCAGGTAGTGTGGGAGATGCCATCTCGGTGATGGTCCCAGATGTGTACATCTCAGATGATGGGGGTTACTCCTGGGCAAAGATGCTGGAAGGACCGCATTACTATACCATCCTGGACTCTGGAGGCATCATCGTGGCCATTGAGCACAGCAACCGTCCTATCAATGTGATTAAGTATGCATGCTCGAAGCTCCCCACACATTATCTGCATAGAAGGCAGTGGTGGGGAAGCTCTCGGGCTTACTGCGGGGAGAGCCCAACCCCAACCCTGATATTCATGGTTAGATTCTGCAGACTTCTGGCAAGGGCCCCTTCACAGGGCTTCTGTTGGGAGCAAGCCAGATTGCTCGACACGACTTTCCCTCTCACTCCTCCCAGCCGTGTAGATTTTTATCACTTTTTGAGACTATTTCTCTTGGGCCAGCAAGATGACTAAGCACATAAAGGTGTTTGCTGCCAGGCCTGACGATCAGAGTTCAATACCCAGAATGCACATGGTGAAGTTGAAAACAATCCTTCCATACCCACACCCATGATTAAATGAAAAATACCAATCTTTCTCTCCACTGCCCAAAATGTAGAAATGCCCAAGCACTCTACCAAGTTAATTTCTAACTTCAGTGCACATGTTATAAAGTAATGTGAGGTATTTCAAGTCTATCTTAAGTTCTTATTCATTTAGAATTAACTTAATAATTTAGAAACTCATTCTTACCTGGGCCACACCTCTGTCTTCCTTTGAGAGAGGTGTTCTCTTCCATGCCTTCTATGAGTGAATCCTTTCTCATACTTGCTAACTAGAGGTACTGGAAATTAACGTAATTTTCAGACATAAGTCACCCTCTAACTACAAGGGTGTCCCCTGGTCTGGGACAAAAGGCTAGGTTGCTTTTCTAATACCCCCAGTATGTGCTGGTCCTCTGTCATGATCCTTCTCTAACTTGGGTTTCAGGTTCTCCACAGATGAAGGCCAGTGCTGGCAGAGCTATGTGTTCACACAGGAACCCATCTACTTCACTGGGCTTGCTTCCGAGCCTGGAGCCAGGTCCATGAATATCAGCATCTGGGGATTCACAGAGTCTTTCATTACCCGCCAGTGGGTCTCCTACACAATCGATTTCAAAGACATCCTTGAGCGGAATTGTGAGTGTCTCCTTCGGAATTTCTCACCAGAAATCTGTAAACTCCTTTTCCCAAATAACCCATTTAGAGGAATCTCTTTCAATGAGGATAATCAGATGCATATGCATATGAAAGTCGATGGAGGATGTTCCACGAGGGCAATCCAGCAATGGAACAGAGAAGCCAACCTGGGGCTAGTGCTGTCCACAAGAAATACAAGGGGCATTTGTATAATTTAAATTATTCTGTTAGCTATGTTATAAAATAGAAGGTGAACTACATCTTCATGGTAGAATTATCTATAAATGTCCAAAACATTATTGTTTCAGCATGTAATCGATATGAAAGATCCTGGATAGTTCACTTTTTTTCCTTTTAAGTCAGCATTCCTGAGCAAGTCTCAATTCATCAGCCATGCTTGGCAGGGGCAAGGGTGAAGAAGTCCAGGGTAGGGGTGGGGCTGCCATATAGGACAGTGTAGCTTTGCCCTGCAGGAAGGATCTTTTGTACCATTTATGAGACATTCTTTTGCCTTGTTTGTCTAAAGTGATTTTGTGACATTTGGGGGGGTGTGTCTTTCTGTAGGACAGTGGATGCATTGGGACTGTAGAAAGCAAGCTTTGGAGGGGAATGTTTGAAAGGACCTCTCTCTGATCCTGTTACTTAGAACACTGAAGGGAGGAGTTTCACATGGAGGTTTAGTTTAGATGTGAGTCCTAGTGGAGACTCTAAACCCTGGGCAGGTGTGAGGACTTCCGGAAGGAAGTGTCCAGCACATGTGGCTCCCAGAGTGTCTCAGACAAGCCCAGTGTAGTGTCTCAGCGAGAAAGATGTAGACTAAAAGAAACAAGAAAACACTGCGGGAAGGCTTCCTGCGCTCACTGTCGGCATACAATCGAGGGCTTACAGGAGTCATTTTAGAGACGGTGTCCCCTTGGCTCACCCTGCAGCCCCTGTAATGTAGGGCTCTCAGCCTGAACTTCCTTTTCTATAAGACACTTAGGTGTGATTCATCACCTGAGTGTGCTTGGCTTCTAAATGCAGTTAAGAAGGTGGACAGAGCTACCTTGTGAGTTCATCCTCTGCAGGGAACTCTACATTAGCTCTCAAATATGTGTTACACACCTGTCCCCTAGCAGGCTGGCTCACTGCTGGTCCTCAAGGCCCCCAAAGTAAAAAACAAAAAAACAAAAAAAAAAAAAAAACAAAAAAAAAACCTAGGTGACACTCTAGATTCCAACCTAGGAGCATTTCCCAGGAGCAGACGATGTGGACCTGCTGAAGCAGAAGCAGATGTTGGCCGCTGGAGAGCCCGTGGGCTCTAGAGAAAAGCTAGGAGGAGGCTGGTTTCCCTTCTGCTGGAAGCCAAGTGTGCCTGCTAACACTGAATCTGGGCTCTTGTTGGTATCTTACGCTAAACAAATAGCCAACGTATGGGAAACATGGCTGCTTGTCTCTGACAGCTCCAGGGATGGAGAGACCAGGCCATCAAGGCAGACAGCAGCCTCTTGGTTTGGGAAGACTAGCGCTCCCTGTACAACCTCACTTTAAAACAAAGATTTCTCCTAATCCCCCCACAGAAGGCGATATGGAGAGAGTCTTTTGCTATGAGGAATTGCAACTGCTAGTGGGTTCTAGACTAAAGTGACTTTGTGTTTGCAACTCCAGGCTGAAGCAAGAGATTGAATCAGATAGCTCACCTGCCTTCCCTCCCCTCCTCCTCCTCCCCTGAGCCTGACAGCTGCCTCTCTCTTGTGGGTGGGCTGTGTGCTATGCCGACTCCTAACATTCTGTCTGTCCTTTAGGTGAGGAGGATGACTATACCACGTGGCTGGCACACTCCACAGACCCTGGAGATTACAAAGATGGCTGCATTTTGGGCTATAAAGAACAGTACCTACGGCTTCGGAAGTCATCCGTCTGTCAGAATGGTCGAGACTATGTTGTGGCCAAGCAGCCGTCCGTCTGTCCATGTTCCCTGGAGGACTTCCTCTGGTATCAGCACTCCTCAGACCCCTCTGTCAGCCCCTGTCCCACATTCGGGGAGGTGAAAAATAGTTGTCTTATCCAGCTAAAAAAATGCTGACATTCCTCTCCGCCAGACTTCTCTTGCCTGCTGTCCACAGAATTGAAGCCCAGAGAAAGGGGACCAAACCTTACTAACACTTAACAGATTATTTTAGTAGCATACTGGATAGTCACTGAACACAGAGACTGTCCAGCCTTAGAGGTAATGACATAGACATAGTGGGAAGGACAGAAATTAAATAAGAAGAGGTGGTCTGGCGTGTAACTCAGGTGGTACAGGGTTTGCCTAGCATGCACGGAGCCCTGAGTCCAATCCCCAGCATCAAATGAACCATGTGTGTTGGTTTATGCTAGTAATCCCAGCACGTGGTGGGTAGGAACAGTTCAGTAATAGCCTGGAATATATAAGACTCTATCTCAAAACTAAATTTTAAAAAGCAAGAAGGGTTGCAGGGTTAGTCTACAAAATGGTAAACTAAAAACAACTCAGCCCCAGCTCGGGGGCAGGGAGGAAGCTTCTGGAAGGCTCTAGGCTTTACGTCATCTGCAAGACTGAGGACTGAAGGTTGGTGATTTGGTCCTAAGACTAAAGGTGACATCAGTATGTTCATGTTGCCTAGGTCTCAGTGAGTTTAGAGGCCACCAGGATGTACTCCCTTAAGTTCTGGACCATAAGAGATCAAGAGTTTGTCACTTACGTGGTCTGGTGTTAGCTGATATGCAAGAGGCCAGCATCACTTAAATGAGGACATTTGGGGCAAATAAGAACTGCGTCCTATTGCAGGTGATAACTTGCTGCTTGTGACAGACAGGAAATAAAATTGGCTCCCTAAAGCACTTGGACAAAGAGGACAGCTAGTACTCTTGTCCCCTTGTCCTATTCCCCTGAACTACAGGTGACAGACAGCTCAATGCAGGTCTGAAGGAAACTCAGGCAATGGGTGGTTCCTCCCATTCTCATTTCCACGGGAAACACATCACTCAGCTCACCTTTGGCTGCCAGGCAAGTGTGGAGTCACTCTGAAGGGTTGTCCTGTCCTTGCCCAGGCTTCCGGGAGCCTCTTTCCCTGAGCTGCTGTCTCATAATGTGCCGGGGTCCTGCAGAACGCAGCGTCGTGAGAATGCTTCCTATGTGAGGAAGATCTGTCCTCACCCCGCACCTTGGTACCTCCCCTTGGCCTTTAATAAGATGGATAAGACAGATAGCATGGCTTGAAAGCCTCTTCCATTTCCCCCCACCAGACTCACACACACAGGAAGCGGTAGTGAGGAGAGGAGAAGGGTCCCCTGTGCTGAAAAGGAGGGGCGTCTCAGAGCAGCTTGTTCGGGTGGTGGCATCAAGCTGAGTGCTGATGAGCAAGTGGGTCAGAGAAGCCAGAGGCCTGTTGGGAACATAGACACCCACAGCACAGCATGGAGGGCTGAGAGGAGTCAGAGGGAAACACTTGGCAGGTCAAGCCCCGTGAACTCCAGGCGAGCCTCATCTATAGTGTGCCTGCTAGAGCTACATTTTAAAAAAGAAAGATATGGATCAGAGTCCATGTTGAGGGCATTCAAGCTAAGTTTCCCTTTCAGATGGTGGAAGAAAGGTGCTGTGGTAACCACATGGAATGGAGGAGGAGACAGAGTTAGGGTTGATGATCAGTAAGCCTCTCGGGGCCTCAGGCATTCATTCCCAAGACTGCAGAAGGTGTTGAAGTCAAAATACAGGAACCAAAACATAAATGAGGAGCTAGAGATGTCATTTGGTTTAGCGGTAACATGTTTGCTTCATGTATGTCAGAGTCTAGTTAAGTCCCCAGCACTAGGGGGTAGGAATGGGTAATAGTCTAGATGAGCAAAATAAGGTAATTAAAAGTATTTTTGCAAGAAATATGGCTAGACACAGGATATAGCTCAGGGCTAGAACACTTGCCAAGCATATATCAGGCCCTGTATTCAATCCTGGGGTGGGGGGTGGGGAGGAGAGGAGAGGAGAGGGAGAGGAGGAGAGAGAGATTGATTTGCCCAATTGAAAGATAAGAGATCATTTATAGAGTGGACATGGAGGCTGAGGAGACGACACTAGTGAGCGGGGAGATCAGTTGTCCTTCTTGCAGTCTATGTGCAAGGACTCGGGGTAGTGGGACCAAAGATAGATGTTGTCCATGTCAAGGGTCAACCTTGGAAAAGAGGCAAGATCTCACAGAAGGAGATGACGTGGAATGGATGGGGCTGGCAGGGAGCTGGATCCGTGGCCTGCGTGCTTGCTGTACAGGCATGAGATGATGAATTCTGACCCCACATAAGGCAGCACACATCTACAACTTTAGTGTTAGTGATGGGGGAGAGACAGGCAGATCTGGAGTTCACTGGCCTGCCTAGCCAGTCTGTCAGTCAGTGAGCTCCAAGTTCAGTGAGAGACCCTTTCTCAAAAAAATTGCCAAGGAGGAGAGGCAGAGAGGAAGACACCTGACATTACCGTTTGGCCTCCGTGCTTGGGTATGGGCGTTTACACATGCTAACACACATGCTAACACACATGCTAACACACATGCATGTGTCTGAGCATGAGCAGCACTGCAGGGCAGAAAGGTGAGGCAAGTCAGTCCCTGGGGTGGGGTGGAGTGGGGTCCCATTAGGCCCTAACCTCTATGCTCCACCACCTCTCAGTAGTTCCATACTGGGCACCACGCCTTTATCACAAGGAAAGACACTTAAGATTCTAGCATGGGCCTGCAAGGACGCCGTAGCTTTCCCAGCCCATTCCCTGCAACTGTTCTCACCTCGGTCAGAGCATCCACAGTGGAAATGTCAGCCGTCCACTTGACCTACCAGTTGCATGCTGGCTTGTAGGCAGGCAACTTCAAAGGTGTCCTTATTGTTGATTCTTACAGTGACTTTGGCTACTTCCGTCCAGAGAATGCCTCGGAGTGTGTGGAGCAGCCGGAACTGAAGGGACATGAGCTAGAGTTCTGTCTGTACGGCAAGGAGGAGCACCTGACGACAAATGGGTAAGGCTGCCTCCCCAGGGCACGACCTCGCCACCCTGAGCCAAAGCGGCCGTAGGGCCACACAGTTCTGAATGAGCAGTGTTCGAGGACATTTGTGAAATCCCCATCTAGTAGACCTTCTGTGATGAGGAAATATTCTGGTAAAATATTGGCCTCCTGAGACCATTGACTCCTGTGCAAATTAGTTTTCATTAATCTTCTATTCAAATGGCCTCCCCAGGAGCCGGCGCAGCGCTCTCCCAAGGGCTCCCCTCTTCTGTTTTTGTGCTACTTATTAATGAACTTTCTCCAGGACTCAGTTTGGGGTACAGTCTGAAGGCACAGACGTAAAAATGCTAAGTTTGTGCAGGCCCTGTAACCACACAAAATCTCCCCATGGACAGCGCCCTTCCCTCCCTCCAGCCCTGGGCACAAGCCCATTTTGCCTACCTCATAAAATTTCAGTCAACAGAACAATGCATTTGCAAAACAGAACTTCCCAAGGAGGTGGCCAAGCTTATGGAGACCTGCTGTCCTAAGGATAGGGTTTAGTGACATTTGTAGGGAAAGAGGATGAAACTTGATGGGGCAGCGTATGTCTGTAACCCCAGCACTCAGGCTACAGGGTGGGAGGTCCCTTTAAGTTCAACACCAATTTTTACTACACATCTAGTTCTAGGCTAGCCAATTCTACTTAGAAAGCCCTGTCTTGAGAAAGGAAGGGAGAGTGGCTTCCATGGACATAAATAAATATGGGCACATGCATAACTTAGCTTCATAGCTCCTCACGGAACACATACACACAAACACTCAGAAATGGTGCTCCCATAGTCTCAGGTGGGAGGTTTTAGATCCTTTAATGTCAAAAAGTTACCCATTGAATTGTGCTGGGACATTCAAAGGGTCCCCTGCATAGTCACTTGAGTTGTGGCCATTTAAGTCTCTGAAAATTGTTGGGTATGGTAGCACACGCCTTTAATTCCAGCACTCAGGAGGCAGAGGCAGGCCAGTCTCTGTAGGTTCAAGGCCTGCCTGGCCTACCTTGTGAGTTCTAGGACAGCGAGAATGACATACTGAGACCCTGCCTTAAAAAAAACCAAAAGCCCCCGAAAATGAACAAGAGCCACCGTGATCATCATGACGCAGCGTCATGACGCAGCATTAGAAGTGCTGCAGTTCAGCTGGTGAGAAACAGCTGTGTGGCCTCTGAGTCGGGGCCTTTTAAAGTCTAGTAGAAGTAGAGGTTAACAGCAAGTAAAGCTAGAGCTTTGTTCAGATTTCCTCAATTTCCTAGAAACAAGAACTTTCTGCAGTTTTCAGATCTGTTCCCTGGAAAGAGACAAGAGCCCAGAATATATTCTGGTTTTTTTGTTTTTTGTTTTTAAATGTATTCTGTTAAAAAAAAATTTACCGGGGGCTGATGAGATGGCTCAGCGTGTAAGAGCACCCGACTGCTCTTCCGAAGGTGATAAGTTCAAATCCCAGCAACCACATGGTGGCTCACAACCATCCGTAACGAGATCTGGCTCCCTCTTCTGGAGTGTCTGAGGACAGCTACAGTGTACTTACATATAATAAAATAAAATAAATCTTTAAAAAAAAAAATTTACCTTCTTTCCACCCCTCTTCCTTTCCTTTTTCTCCTCTATTTTTATGTGTAGTGTGGTGTGTGTTTGTGTGGTGTGTGTGTGTTATGCATATATATGGTATGTATGTATAGTGTGTATGTGTGTAGTGTGTTTATGTTTTGTGTGTGTAGTGTATGTATGTAATGTTCTTGAATCTTAATATACACATTTACATGTGTGTGATGTATGTATGTGGTGTGTGCGGTATAGATATGTAATGTGGGGTGTGTATGTATGTAGTGTGTATATATATGCTATGTGTGATGCTTCTTGCATATTAATACAGATATCTAACATGTGTATGTTATGTGTGTAGTGTGTGGGAGGGTGTGTGTATGGTGTGAGGGTGTGTATGTGTGATGCTTCTTGCACAGTAACTAACATAGTTATTTATCCTGTATGTGTATGTGATGTGTAGGGAATGTTGTTTGTGTGTGGTATGTATGTGTTGCTTCTTGCATACTAAGACATTGTGTATGTGTGGTGTATGTATGTTTGTATGTTGTGTGTGTGTATGTGTATGTGTGTGGTGTGTATATGTGGTGATGTGCATGTGGTATTTATGTGTGAGTTGCTTCTTGCACACTAACTAACACAGACATTTGTCATGTCTTCTCCACTGCTTGGCTTAGCCTTGGAGTAGCTCTCTGGCTTCTCTGCTGCAGTGAGCTGAGAGCCCAGTTGGCTCACAGGCATCTCCTCGTCTTCATTATCAGCAGCCGGGCCCTGCCTGCCATCACTGCTGCTTCTAATTTGTCGTTTTGGGATTTTGGGAAACTTTCATAAATTTGCTTCTTTGAGGTTCCGTATACTTCACAGCCTATAAGACAGGATGGCTGGAACTCCTGCAAAGCAGTGGTCGGGTGCACCCCAGACAAGAACCCCTGGCTACTGTCTCTGTGCCTTCCCCAGACACCAACACAGTCACTGTCAGCCTCTGACCGAGCTCTTCTGCCCTTCAGGTACCGGAAAATCCCAGGAGACAGATGCCAAGGTGGGATGAATCCAGCCAGAGAAGTAAAAGACTTGAAAAAGAAATGCACAAGCAACTTCTTGAACCCCACGAAACAGGTATGTTGAAAACAAACCTAGGTTCTGGGTGTAGGCGGGATTTCACGTTCTATCAGGAAGAACCAAAGTTATACTTAGGAGCCAATACGGGATGGCCACAGTGTCCTACAGAGCTTTGCAGGGGAAGCTGTCAGGATGCAGGACCCATCACATGTGACAGGCTCATCCTAAGAGCTGGTCTGTGTTTGGGAGAAAATGGTATTATGTAAAGTTATTAAAGTCTTAGCAGCATGGAGTTATAGAGTTTCTGAGGCCCAAAGTCATTCAAAAGAAAAGATTTAAGAGTTGTGCTCAGTGAGTGAGGGATACACATGTAGAAAGGACAGAGTAAGGCAGTGTAACTCAGTAGGTAGAGTATTTGCCTAGCATACATAAAGCCCTGGCTTCAATCCCCAGGAATGCATGGACAACCATGCAAACCTGTAACTCAAACACTTGAGAGCTAAGGCAGGAGGATCAGAAGTTCATGGCTACATAGGTGTTTGAAGTCAACCTGGGCTACATGAGACACTGTCTCCAAAACAAACAATTGAGGATAGAGAGATGACTCAGCACTTAACAGTGCATACGGTCCCTGCACAGGACCCCAGTGTGGATTAGAGCATTCATGCCAGGCCGCTCACAACTGCAGCTCCAGGGATGTAACACTCTCTTCTGGATACTGTGGGCACTGCACTCGCAGGTGCACACAGACTCATGCACACTTCTCACACACACACACACACACACACACACACACACACACACACACAAAACTTACAAACAAAAATAAATATTTAAAAACAAATGAACCTTTGGAAAAAAATAACAAAAGAATAAGACCATAAAGGGTCATGGACTGGAGATTCGCACACACGCAGGAGAGCCCTGCACAGTAGGTAGTGACGTTTGTGCTGACGCATGCCAAGTGTGCTAGAATAAAAGCTGAGCTATGGTCATAATGGACCGTCTCACATCAAGTCATAGGAAGAATGGTGCCGATCTGTCTGGTGGAGCTCTACAGACGAGGTAACTCTTAGGGAGACCTCCTAGTTAAGCAGTGCAGGGCCAGCAGTAACTTGGGACATCACCTGAGGGCCCATCTTCCTAATGCCTGACCATCCCAGCACCTCATCCCTGCTGTTCAAAGGGAGGAGACACTGACAAGGGAGGGAGTCTGGAGGCAATGAGGGAAGAGTGTGTGGGTGTGTGTATTGGTAAGGGGGGTCAGCTCCCCCTTCTCTGCATCCCTGCCCTGGACTGCTGGTGGCTGTCCTCAGAGTGTTTGTGTGTGTATGATTGCACAGGACTCCCGCCCACAGGGACACAGCTTGTCCCAGAATCCAGCTCCGCCTCCTCTTGGATACACTGAAAACACACACTTCCTATCTCCTACCCAGAAGCAGGTAGGTTACACGATAACAATGATCTGATAAGACTTATCTGTAAAAACATGCCAAAAGGTAGTGACAACAGAAATCTTCGTGTCATATAGTGGCCTTCTTGGAACAGCATTGACACACGTCTTCAAAGAGGATAGTCTAGTAATAGATTCATTCAGCACCCCATTCTCTCAGCCTACTATCCTGCTCCACCCATAACCTCTAGGAGTTGTAAATGAGGGACAGGGGACAGGGGACAGGTGACCAAAGCGATCTTCTAGGCATGTCCAACCTGTGGCCCCAGAGCTACATACAACCAAGAATAGCTATAAAGGCAGACTGACACAAAATTGTACACTTATTTAAAACATGAATTCTTCATGCGATTTTTTTTTTCCGTAACTCAATTGAGCAGTTCTCAAGCATGAACTTTATAGATGACAATATCACATTGCAATGTGAAAAGGTTGGACATGCCTGCTTTGAGGCAGTGGCCAAGGCTTCCACTGTGACTTTGACATTGAAGGCCCCGCACTACAGCTTCCAACAGCCGGCGTTCAGAGTCCCCTGTGCTGGTGTGCTAGCCCTGTCATCTCCCTGTGCTGGTGTGCTAGCCCTGTCATCTCCCTGTGCTGGTGGGCTAGCCCTGTCATCTCCCTGTGCTGGTGGGCTAGCCCCGTCATCTGGGGGGTGGAGGTGTACCCTGGCTGACTAAGTATGTTGGACCGTTTGAGCGTAGCCATAGACTCTGCATGCCTAACTCCTACTCTGTTTGTTTTAATTTATCAAGAATTCCAAGTCGAATTCTGTCCCTATTATCCTGGCCATCGTGGGACTGATGCTTGTCACAGTCGTAGCAGGAGTCCTCATTGTGAAGAAATATGTCTGTGGCGGAAGGTAAGAAATGCGGAAGTGGGTCAGAGCTACTGAATCCAAACCCAAAGCTACCCCAGCCCATGTGGCCAGTTTTCTTGGCAGACACTAAGGAGTTAATGATAACCCTGAAGATCAGGTCTAAATTGTGTATTGTACATTTGCATGCAGTGCAGCCATGAGTGTGGAAAACTGAGGAAATCCCATATGATAAGAAATGCTCTCTCAAGCTGGAGAGATGGCTCAGTGGTTAAGAACACTGACTGCTCTTCCAAAGGTCCTGAGTTCAATTTCCAGCAACCACATGGTGGCTCACAACCATCTGTAATGAGATCTGGTGTCCTCTTCTGGTGTGCCTGAAGACAGCTATAGTGTACAAATGTATACTAAATATTAAAAAAAAAGAAAAAGAAAGAAAGAAAGAAAGAAAGAAAGAAAGAAAGAAAGAAAGAAAGAAAGAAAGAAAGAAGAAAGAAAGAAATGCTCTCTCCTCAGGTCGGGAAACTAACCAGGGTCCCCTCCACAGGTTCCTGGTGCACCGATACTCTGTGCTCCAGCAGCATGCAGAGGCTGATGGAGTGGAGACTTTGGATTCAGCCCCCCACGCTAAAAGCGGATATCACGATGATTCAGATGAGGTGAGGCACTTTCTTCTTGAGGAATTATCTCAAATGTTTAAGTCTTTTTTTTTTTTTTAATCTGTTTGTTTTTCAAGACAGGGTTTATGTAACCTTGGCTGTCTTAGAACTAGCTCTAGGTCTAGTAGACCAGGCTGCCCTGGAGCTCACCAAGGCCTGTGTCTGCCTCTCAAGTGCTGGGATTAAAGGTGTGCACCACGACGGTCTGGTGAAAAATTTAAGTCTTAAAAGGAGGCAGAGGCAGGCAGATTTCTGAGTTCGAGGCCATACAGAGAAACCCTGTCTCGAAAAAAAAACCAAAAAAAAAAAAGGAGTTCCTTTTATACTTGTGATCATGACAGTCTCCAGAAAGATAGCTCAGGGGTTCAAAGCACCACTCTTTGACAACCCAGGTTTCATTGTCTGCAAACGCATGATGGCTCGCCACTCTGAACTCTGGTTCCAGGGGATCCAATGCCATCTCCTGGCCTCCCATACATATATAATGAAAATAAGTAAATCCATTTTAAGTTTAAAAAAAAGAAAAAGATGCACCTGGGACAAAGCTGTGCATGAGCCGGAAGCAGCACTGGAGCGCGCGAGGCGAGAGGCGCAGAGCAAGCAGGCGATTGCTACCTTGTCAGTAACGTGCACATGTCTTTCTTTTCAGGACCTCCTGGAATAGCTCTTCTGAGGAGCTGGGACTGCGTGTGCGTGGAGCCACAGTACCTCCTACACTCCCTGAGGCTCCGACTTGGGGAAATAAATTTCCCACCTCGTCGGCCCCAGCTCTGTTTCTGCCACTCCTGTTCAAGCCCAAAGGACCTACACTAAAGAAAGCAGGGTGGGGGTGGGGGACCCCGACTGACCTCACAGTTGGCTCTGAGAAGAGAGGGGAGATTTTAAATTCTTTAACATTTTTGTTTCAATTTCTGTCTTTTGTAAAAGTGTGGGCTTTAGGCTTCTCTTGGTTTGTTTTGTGCGTTAAGGGACATGGGATTCAAAGGGATTGTTTCACTCTAACCCCCGCTCTTGTGTGTTCCACCCGGTGCCCGCCCCGGGCACCTGCCAACTCCAGCATCAACCCAACTCCTACCGCATACCTGGTGCTGTCCCTGGGCTCTTCTGGTCATGCGAGGCAGCCTCGGAGAAGGAAGCAGAGGGTGCAGTGACTGGCACCACCTGGACAGCTTTTCTCCATCCAACAGGCAGACAGCCCTGTTCAAAGAGCACCGAGCCCCAGCCCTGCGCGCAGCTCCCTCATCCCCACCCCACCCCCAACCATGACTGTAGGGCACAGTGACTTTTCTTTTCCCATCTAATTAGGCAATACCCTTGTTAATTGCCCATTGGCAACTAACTTAATCATGTGCTTCCAACACACTAAATAGGGAAAAACTCACAGGGCAATATTTTTAACTTGTGGCAAGAGGAGAGGGAGCAGCAGAGAACTGACTAGCTCTGACACCTATTAAAGACATCACTGGCTGCCTCCAAGCTCTTTCAGGCTGTGCTCTGTGCTGTGCCAGCGGCGGGTGGCTCTGCTCGAGGCTTGGCCCCGAAGCCTGCCCAGGCTCCGCCATCCCTTTCCTGGAGTTCATTGGTCGGTGCACAGTGCAGCCACAGGACTGACTGTCTGTCGTAGGCTTCCATTTTCCCCATCGCCCATTGTAAAGGCTCAAAGTTGAACCACCACCGTGGCTGCGTATTGCTTCCTCCCAAGTTGCTACTGTTCATAGAACTGGGACTGGGATTGTTTTCAGGTTGATGGGCTTTTTCAAGCTCAAAGTTATGTTCCCAGACTATCCTCACCTCAGCCCTAGTTTGGCTGAGTTATTTGTTGTCCAGAACCCTTTGGCTAACCCCACTGAAGGCACATTTCTAGATGATGCTGTGTATAGTCAATACATTGCTTTCATGTTTTAAATTTAAGGAAATTTTCTATCTGATATTTTTCCAAATTAAATAAGTTAGAGAATGCGACTGGCAGATATGGGGGTGGCCACCTGGTAGTGGAAAGCTGTAGCAATTCGAGTACAGCTGAGATGTTAGCTGGAGAGGAAGATGGTGTGGCAGGTCTCTGGTCTCCCTACCACTAGGACATTCTCTAGTAGATCCATTTTGCTGTCACTTTATTCTGTGGCTAGAAAGTCAGTGGAAAGTAAATGTGCCAAACAAACTTGTCAGAACGCATGAGCAGATGGCTGAATCCTTTCCTCCCGAGCAGGAACAAACAGCATCAGGGAAAGAGGGGGAGGAAGAGGAGGGAGAGCCAGAGAGATGCCGACTGCAGCTCAGTGAGTCACGGAACGTCAGTTAGAAAACGAAGTTAGGGTCGTTTCTGGGAAGAGAATATCTGTCAGAGCCAGAACGTCCCAAGTCGTTTAGCTTGTTCGTTTTGTAATGATTCTAAAATAATTCCAAAGATATAGCAGCTCATAAATTTATCAAAGTTCTGTCCACCCTCACCTCCTGCCAAAGGGGAGAGATCTATTTCTACTACACACTGTCTCTCCCAGTACATCCCCCGGTTGGTGTGGGTAGAGAGGCCAATGTATGGTGATCTTCCCTAGTGTCTGGATGGACTTAACACTCTTCCCTGATCATCAGAGACTGGGGTGCTCTGCCTCTAACGGTTTCTGGGGTTTCTGTAGAGCTTGGCAGTTTCTGACTCATTCCTCTTGAGCACCGCACTATTCTTGCCATAGAGAGAACCCAGGAGCCAATGTTGAGTCAGCTACATAGGGTCTTCGGAGCTCTGAAACTCGCAGTTATGCAAGACCCCGCCCGGGTCCTTGTAGCAGAGCTGCTCATGGGTGGCTTGCTGGGGCCAAGGACTCCTCAGAGGCGTTTCCTACAGAGCCATTATTTTGACACCTTTTTGTTTTCTTTTTGGAAAACAAAATCTTATTCCCCTGCTTCATGGCTGAAATAAAAGGTGATGGTAACTGGGGACAACCCCTCTCCCTGGGATAGCCACTGTCGGGGAGCACAGGACCAGCCCTTCGCTTCAGTCTCTAGCTCACTGGCTCTGTGGACTTGGGCTCTGCCTCTACAATGGCTCTCAGAAGCATTCACACGCACAGATGCGCACCCCCAGCAGCAGTTTAAGCTCTTTAAGCTGTTTTTAAAAGAAGTTGTGCTTTGGTATGCCCTGCGCGCCCTCGGAGCGTCCTCAGCTTGGCTGGTGAGCATACAGTTATTCTCAGCATTGTGGTGGCAGATGGCGTTGGTTCTAGAGACTTAGAGACTTGGGCAGTAGTGCTTAACACTGCAAGGTAGCTCAGACATACCAGAGAATCCATAGCTTCCTGAGTTGTAAATCCAAAACATCTTTTTTTTTGGCTTGGGACCCCAGGGGCTTGGAGTTTTCCTGAGGCAAGAGGCCATGGCTGAATGGGTCTGTGCCATGAATGGAATGGAACACTTGCTTTGAGGGCCCTTGGAAAGTGACAGCAGCTGCAGGGTGGTCTCAGGAGCTGTCAGTCTTAACAGCTGAGCTTTGGACCCCGCTGCCTCTGAGTCTACATTCTGGCATGCAGTCCCATGCTCTGGGCTTTACCTATAGTCCCCTGCCTGCTCATGCCTGGTGCCCTAGCCTTTCCTCTCGGGCAGTGTAGTAGTATGGGTGGGCCACCCTCAGCTCCTTTATTGGTTGGGCCTATAAACCATGACTGGACATAACTATACTGAACTGTCCCTTCTTCAGGATACTAGATGCTGAGAGGGTTGCAAGGCCATTCTAACATGCCCCGGGGTGAAAGGGCTGGCAAGGCTTTGCTCATTTTATTGCTCTGCAGGTAAACCATATAGGTAGAGAGTCCTCCAGTGCTCTGAAGAGCCCTGCCTCTATGCACACCAGCAAAGGGCTCACCAGCTTGTCAGTAGGGCCCTCTCAACTCCATACTCAGCAGGGATGTGCGGGATTGCTTACATAGGGCGGGGCACACGACAGTTTTCTATCAGCTTTCTACCAGAGGGGAAAGTAACCTGAACTTTAATGTCTTTTGGAACAAAACCAAAGTTTAAGATTTGCCATATGACGTGGTGACAGGGAAGTCCAGAGTCGGCAAGCAGGTGCCAGATTTTCTGTCCCATCGGCCGGTGCTTCACCAGGTGCAGGCTGCTAATGGGCTTGTTGAAACCACAGGTGCAGGTGGGATTTCTTGGGTCCATGTGTTATAACAATAAGAATTGGAGCATTAACTTGAAATTGTCTTCAAGGACTTGCTATGTGCACTTCTTCACACCGGTACATTCTCTGCATCTGTTTATATGAAATAACACAAGCTAATCTGTACCTTTATATATATATGTATGTGTGTGTACATATATACATGTATAAACTGTATAGTGTACATGTTAATGATTTATCAGTATACCCCAAATTTCTAGTGCAGTTCTCATCCTCCGCATGCCCTCAGCTGTGGTCAGGTGACTTCCTGTCCCCTGGTGGCTCTGCTGAGTCCCTGTGTTTGAGCCTCCAGGGAGAAGGATTTGGGCTGCATTCTTCTTATCCCCATGCACAGAAACGCTCAGGGTCCCCACGTGCCTGTTGTCCTCCCCTCTTTTGTTCCCTTTCTGAGCATGTGGCCCCTCCCCCGGCTGTGAGGGGCGGCCGCCTTCCCAGGAAAGTGTAACGCAGGATCAAGACCACCACTGCATGTGTACTGAAAACTGCAGACTTCTGCCCGCTTGGGACAGAACATTGCATGTGAGGTGGGATTATCAAGTTTCAAAGACCTGTGTCAACCATACAGTAAAGGCAGACCCCATAACGACATCCCACAAAATGGAAATAAAACGCAAAATCTCTTTAGCATTGTGTAAATAAATCTGGATGTGTTTAACTTTGTACTGGTAATTTTCTGTATATTTGCAATACTTGGGTTAGAAATAAACAGCCTGGACTTTGGTACCTAACCTACTGAGATGAGTAAGCTACAATTTTTTTTAAAGTGAGTTGTATCTAGCTTTCTGCCTTCAAAAATCAAAATTCCAGCAACCAAAGAAACATCAACTTGAGAGTCAGCACTGAGCCTTTCTAGCTTGAAGGGAGGGAGACAGTTTATGAGGAAATAGGCTGCTTGTCTGTAAGTTTTCTAACTCGTCTGTTCTTTTTCTTGATCTTTATGCTGTGGAGGTCTGCTTCCCTCCGAGGAAGCCTAACAGCATGCTTCACACTTTCTCCAGTGTCTGCTTCTACACGTCTGGACACAACAGCATATGGCTACACTCTGGAGTTGTGTGTCTCCGGCAGCTGGTTTGTCAAGTGAAGGTCTTAGCTCTGCATGCATCTCTCTTCCCTTGCTCCTCTCGCAGACCTGCGTGCTCAGCCCCCCCCCCCCATGTCATCAGAAGGAGCTCCCTGCCTTCAGCCACTAGCCAGCCATTAGCTATCCCACTGTGCCCTGGGATAGCATTTTGAGCCAATATTTCCATTCAGTGTTCCCACATCGCAGTCTGGAGACGGTGGGCCACAGGCCTTGTACCCTCCAGCAGGAGTTTTTACCCCAAGGATCGATCCAATCAGGTCTAAGGGATTCTAGCATATCCCAAGACTCCTTCACCAGAATCAGGCTGGCCTAAAACTTGTTGTGTAGCTCAGGCTGCCCCCAAACTGATGGTCATCCTCCTACCTCCACCTTCAGAGTGAGTGCCACTATGTCCAGATCTGAATTGGACTTTATGATGGGCAAACTGAGGAGTCTGTAGTTTTAAATTTGATTCCTTATAATTCTCTACATGTGCCAGGCATGGTGGTGCATACCTTTGATCCCAGCACTAGGGAGGCAGAGGCAGAGGCAGGTGGATTTCTGAGTTGGAGGCCAGCCTGGTCTACAAAGTGAGTTCCAGGACAGCCAGGGCTATACAGAGAACCCCTGTCAAAAAAACAAAAACAAAAACAAAACCAAACAAACAAACAAACAAAAACTCTACATGTGCAGTACAAGTGGCGGGGGGGGGGGGGGGTAACACAAGAGGCTTAGGCCACTTTCTCCACAAAAATGGCTAAGAATGGATTAAAGAGGTCCCCCTAAGCTGGAGAGAACAGTCAGTAAATTGTCCACCACACAAACACAAAGGCAGTCTCCAAGCCCATGTTACAATCCCAGTGTCCAAGAAGCACACACTCAGGACAGTTCCTGAACCTCAGTGGCTAGCCTAGCCTGATCAATAGGCCCCAGGTCAAAGTAGGACACCTCAAAAACAATATGGGGGGACCCTTGGGGGTGCTCAGAGACTGAACCGCTAGCCAAAGAGAATACACTAGCCAAAGGACCTAGGCCTCCTGCACATATGCAGCAGATGTGCAGCTGTCTCCAGTGGGTACCGAACAACTGGAACACGGGCTGTCCCTAAAGCTGTTGCCTGTCTGTGGAATCCATTCTTCTAGCTTGGCTACCTTCCTTGTCTGGCCTGAGTGGGAGAGGATGCGCCTAGCCCCACAGAGACTTGATGTGCCTGGTGGGGGTGGGGGGGAGTAGAGGGGGAGTAGATACCTGGGTGGGGCTCCAGTCTCTCAGAGAAGGGAAAAAGGGATGGGAGGAGGGTCTGTGGGAGGGTGGACAGAAGTCAGGATGTAAAGTGAATGAATGAATGAATGAATGAATAAATAAATTAAGAAATAAGGAGGAGTATATATGTGGGGCTGATAAGATAGGTCATTGGCTCAAGATGACTGCCACCAACCCCAGCTATCTGAGTCCAATCCCTGGGACCCACATGGTGGAAGGAGAGAACTGACTTTGGCAAGATGTCCTCTGACCTTCAAATGCGTGCTAGAGCTCCGAGTTTGATTCCAAGCATCTTGTGGCAGCTCACTTTGTCCCAGACCTGCTTCCCTCCTCTGGCCTTCACTGGCACTGGGAATGCACATGATGCATGGATAAACATTTTTTAAAAAGCAAAAATGGTTAGATAAATACAGTTAGGAAAGGGGGCTGTGATAAGAAACCATATAATTTGGGTCCAATGTGGAGTGGACTGTCTGGATGAGCATGGCAGTCAGCTGGGGACGCTTGGGTTTAGCGAGCACTGACTGTGGACTGGCCATTGGATCCTAGGCACAGTCCTGGCATCAGCACCCCTAGTTACACAGACCTGAGAGGTTCAGAGCCATCAGCTGGTGGCTGAATGGTACAGCCAAATGTCACACGTCCCTGTCTCTGGGGAGCGTCCTTTCCTGTGAGGCTTCATTTGTGCTTTATCTCATAGGAAGAGAGCCATTGACGGCTTTCAAAGGGGGAAATGCCAGCCTGACCTAAAAATAGCTCCCATTTATCCAGCACTTAGTCAGCTACACTCTGCTAAGCACTTTCCAGAGATTACCTCTTTTAATCCTTGCAACAACCCTATGGTTATTATTATCTCCATCTCACAAGTGAAACCCAACTTATGAGAGGCTGGAGGCTGGGGGTGTTAGGTGTAGCTCAGTGGCTCTGTAGTAGAGGGCTTGTCTAGCAAGCACAAGGCCCTGGGTTCAAGCCCCAGTGCGTGCGCACACGCGTATGCACACACACATACACACACACACACACACACACACACACACACACACACACACACACACACACACACACACACACACACACATACACACATACACACACACAGGATGGAGAGGAGAAAAACCCCAGTACACATACACAGAGGGGCAGAGAGATCATGGGGTGTCACTAGTCACATAGCTAGCTGATGACAGAGCTCATGTGTCGCTAACTAGTCTGGCAACAGGGAACTGACTGTCCCCACTTCTCCTCAACCCTCCCCTGCCCTTGGGGCTGGGACAGCAAAGGGAGGTCCCCATGAAGGCCACGGTATGGAGACCAGCTCTTCAATGACCTGCTGTTCAACAAGTGTGGGAAGAGCTAATGGTGTGCCTGAGAGTTCACTGGTCTTCGGACCTTACACCCTGTGAATGAGCTGGAGGTCAGAAGTAGAGGTGCTGCTCAGGCCTCCCCCAAAGCCAGAAGTCCCTCTCATATATTCTGTGCTCACACTCTCCCCTCCCTCCTAATGCTGTAGGGTGTCATCTCACTCCCAAGATAACAGGGCCACCTCAGCCCTCCTCCCGTGGCTATTCTGGGCAGCTCTCTGATCCTCCTCTTCTTCTGGCCCCTACTTCTCCCTTCAGTGGGAGTAGTGGGTGGGGAAAAGCCAGCCCACTTACATAAGCCTGTGGCTGTGACCCCAGGGAGACCAGCCTGGACAGCAGGTGCACAGCCCCTTTCTCACCAGCAACAAAGAAAATTTTCAGCTAGACCCCGGCATGGAGACAGCCACCACACTGGAGATAGCCTCATGCTCCCAGCGGCAGGTAGAAGCAGCTGCTGGCCCAGTGGATGCTGAAGGACCCCGAACTTCACATCAACAGGAGGCAGGCAGCCCTTCTCTGCAGCTCTTGCCCTCTATTGAAGGTGACCTGTGGCAGTCTGTAAGGGTGGGGATGCTGAGTGGTGTGGGAGAGGGGAACTTCCTACTGCCCTGAATATACCCTTAGGGGTCCCCTCACCCCTGTGCGTAAGCTTTAATAACTTTAGGGAACTTCTAGTTAGGATAATGCAGAAATATTCTGGGGTCCCTTACTTCCCTCTCAAATTGCGCCTTGCTACTCAAATGTCTCTGTTGTCATTTTATTCTTTAGCTGAGAAGTCAGTGAATGATGTTTGTGGCACTTTACAGTGACCAGCGGTGATCTGTTTATATTTTCACCATCAAAACCAGTCACAGGTCCTGGAGGACCCAGTAGACTAAATACCCCGTTGGGAAGGAAATGGAGGAGAGAGGGTGGCCAGTTGTAGTGGAATAAGAGTGATTCCAAAACTGTTGGCCATGAGGAGGTTGAACATCTTGGATAGCATGATACCGGGCCTCTGCCCTGGTCATGCTGCAGCATCAGGGCTGACCCTAACACCCCACACTGGCTCACTGGCCAAGGCCTCTCAAAGTCAGAGCTCTGAGGAAGAAGAGCCCTTCAGGGAAAAGCGCTCCATTTCTAGTTTCCAGGTGAGAGTATGTGGTGCCTACCCCAGCCCCATTATCCTGCCACCTGCCCCAGTGCCACCTGTCACCACCACAGCTCACCTGGGCAACTGTGTATCTCCACTATACCTGGATCTGCAGACCCAGGGGAGAGATGGGAGATAGCTCTCCCCTTCTTTGTGATGGTCTTTAGCAGCCCTGTGGCTGTGCTAAACATTTAGCCCAACAAAGCCCCAGGATTATAACCCCTTAAATTTGCAGAAGATTTGAAAACCACACACAGGAGAAGCCCATGAACTCCCGGAAAAAGGTAGGAGAAAAATAGACGTTCTAGACTGGCAGGCAACACTCCAGGCTCCTTTCTGGGAGTGACGCTAACACAACAGTGACCTTGAACAAATCAATTCAACTGCTCCGTTTTAGTTTCTTCTCTGTAAAATGACTTTAAGCGTCTCCCAAGAAGGTCAGCTAGGAGGATGACTGGTCAGCACTGGAAGAGGCTAAACCAACATGGGAACATTTCCAAGAAAGAGATGACATGCAAGTTCTTTCTCCAACTAGGACCCAAAGCACAACTGTCCACTCCTTACCCTAAAGAAGATCCTAATGGAGCTGCCTGGATGTCGAGAGCTGGTGGGTTTATGCCATTGAGATAGGAGAGCTGTTGTGATGTTGTGAGAATCCTGAGACCGCAGAGGCAGAAACCCAGTTTCTTCCTCTGAAAGGCCAAGAAGGTGTGAAGAGCCAGTACCACTAACTCCCAGCTCTGAAGTGAGTGGCATCCATTTCAGCCATGCCACCAGAGAAGGGTCAGGACATCTCTGAGCCTTCATTCTCCCTGCTTAGAGCGAGGGGGGGCTCTTTGGCAATTTCAGGCTCCAGGTCCCAGCCAGAAGCCCCAGCCTCCTGTATAGCAACTCCATGTACTGTGGGCCTCAGGGCCACAGCTAGTGGCTCCACAGAGAGATGAGTAGCATTAAGAATATCCTTTGTCACATTGCAAAATCTGTGTGCATCTATTAGCTTTTTGAAAGACTGATGGTGTGAGTTCAAATCTCAGCTCTATCCTGCCACCAGAGAAGAATCAGGACATTTCTCTGAGCCCTCATCTTCTCCTCTATAAATTGAGAGAGTTGAATGTGAGCAATGTCTTATTCCTTTGATGACTGTGGACTCCCAGAAAAACCTTATTTTAAAAAAGGGGGGGTTGAGGTTCACAGTGCCTCTGGAGCCCACCCAAAAATTTTAAAGGATGCTCGGTATGGGACCTGCTGACTTCTAAGTTCTCTGAGAGTTCCAAAGACTTCTGCCTCCTAACACTGCCTGTTCCTCACAGAGGGCACAGGGTCTGAAGGGAGCGTGTGACCGCAGGAAAGGGCAAGCAGGCAGACATTCATTGGCACAATCAGAACAAGTTGCATCTGACCAATAATGGGCTTTCAGTCTAACCACGTGACCAAATCCGCAGGACGATGCATCTGGCATGGGCGCCATTGTCCCCAGTGCCCCACAGAACTACTGTGTCCGGGAGTCAAAACCCGAAGGAGCCAAAGGGGAGCCTAAGGAAAGGGCTGAACTAGGAGAATCTGGGCCCTGAGCCAGAGAAGGGAAAGTCAACTGCTCATTTCTACAGGATCTGCCTCCCTCTGAGGGTCTTCTGGGCAGAGGAATTGATCTCATGTTGAGAAAGAACCAAGCTGCCTGCAGGTTTTCCTTCAAATATTTACTTCCTTCCCTGTTATACGCCAGACAGTAGCCTAGGCGCGGTTAGAAAAATAGTTACTTAAAATGATGACCTCAAGGTATATTCTAATAGAAGGAGAGAGACAGATCAGCAGTGTGGGTTCAGATAGTGTTGAAGTCACAGAGGGAAGGAAGCAAGGTGCCGCAGTGAACGCCCGCAGCAGGCAAACTTCAGGCTCCAAGCAGAATGATGAGCCAAGGTCTTACAATCAGGGTACAACGTGAGCAGCAATATAATAGATAATAGGTAAGTGGACTGTTTTCTCTGTAGAAAGGCTAAGTACAAAGGTCCTGGGACCGGAATGTTCTTCATAAAGGGCTGGGCTATTGTGGCTATAGCGACAATGTGGGAGAAGACAAGGCTGGGACGGAGGAGCAGAGAGGTTCCAAGCCAAAGCAAGCACTGAAGGATGCGTTGATTCTGGCTGGGATGGAAGGGCAGCCAGAAAAGGGTTTTAAATGAGAACTGACATGATCAACTACAGGTTTTAGGGATTTGTGTGTGTGGGGGGGGGTACCGTGTTAAGAAAAGACAGTGGAAGCCGGGCGTGGTGGCGCATGCCCTTAATCCCAGCACCTGGGAGGCAGAGGCAGGCGGATTTCTGAGTTCGAGGCCAGCCTGGTCTACAAAGTGAGTTCCAGGACAGCTAGGGCTATACAGAGAAACCCTGTCTCAAAAAACCAAAAAGAAAGAAAGAAAGAAAGAAAGAAAGAAAGAAAGAAAGAAAGAAAGAAAGAAAGAAAGAAAGAAAGAAAGAGAGAAAGAAAAGACAGTGGGTGCTTCTTAGATACCAGCAAGATCATCTACTGATGAGAAAGAGGGACAACAGACAGAGTGAGCTGAGGCAGTGTGACAAGGCTGCCAGGCTCATCGGGAATGGTGCTAGTGGTACATGCCTTTAATACCAGGACTTGGGAGGTAGAGGCAGATCGATCATTGTGAGTTCAAAACCAGCCTGGTCTATGTACAAAGCCCTGTCTCAAATATACATATTAAGGTCCATCTAGGAGCAGCATAACAATCAAATCAGCGTATTTTTAATTGCTTAAACAACCAATTCGATTTTAATAGCTGATTGACATACTGCTGTTCACACTTCACATCTGGATTTTCAGAGGTCGAGGGAGTTCGAGGGGAGGGAGGGACTGTGATGCCACTTTCTAAGGTGTCACGTCTCATATGTACATTGTCTATTTGTCAAGAGTTTCATATGTATGTACATTGTATTTTGATGTCAAATCAGCATGTTGTTGTTGTTGTTGTTGCTGTTGTTTTCTCCTACATGCTTGCACACACAGACACTGTGCACACACAGACACTGTGTGGGTGGAAGGTTTATTTGACTAGGATTAGGCATTGCCAAGAGGATGTAGTGACATGAAAGAGAGATGAAGGATCTGGGTGACGATGCAAGAAAGGGGGTGTCACATGACCATGTACTCCAAGCTGGGAGGTGGGGGAAAGAGCGATAGGCAGTGTGAAATGTATGCGTGGTGGGGTCACATGTCTCAGTGGCCTGACAGAATTGCCATATGGCAGGATTCAGAAGAGAGGCAATGTGGAAGAGTCTGTGGAAGAGTTGGGGACCAGCTGAAGAAGCGAGCACAGCTGGAGAACAATTGAGCTTCTTGCTGCTAGTGCAGAATTAGAAATAAGTGTCCCTGTTAAGTAGATAATTCTCCAAGAAGCAATTCAGGGATCCTGCCCTTTTTCCTATGGGGGCCTTGACACTTGAGGGGCCCTATGATTGATTACGTGCCTATTGATAGCAGGATTTGGTGGGGGGGGAGGACACAGAAACATCGCTTCTTACAAACCCTGGCACCAAAGCAGTCCCCACCTCTTGTATTCTCCCTTTCACTGGAGAAGAGTTAGTACCTAGCCCACAGCAGTTGCGGACTGGAAACTGTTCCTGCTGGGGCAGCCAATGCTCAGAGATACTGTGAAGACATAGCATCTGAGTTCGTGGTCGGTGAGCCGTCTCTGTTATGGAGGTGTGGAAAGAGTGGAACGCTTCTAAGTCAGATCGCAGAAAGGTCGCAGCATGTCTAGATCTGATGCATGACCAACGGCTGAAGCAGGCATTGAACCAGCGAGGGTCAGGTCCAAAAGAAACTCAGGACACACGGCTAACTGTGGTTCCTGTCAGCAGAGCAGAGCCTGATGACCTCCAGGTTCCCTCGGCACCTATGGCTCCTCCCCTAAACTTCTTTAGCTCATTCTTTTCCTCCAGCTTCTCTGTCCTATATAAGCCTGCAATGCAGCCCTGCACTCTCTTGTTCTCTTGCCCCCCACATCTCTTGGCCCCTCTCTCTTTTAGCCTCCCTCTCTCCTTTCATGGCCCTGGATCCATTGGCTGGTCCTGTTTAACCCACTACTTTCTTTCCCTGCTCTGGACTCTTCTGGATGCCTCTGCCTGTACTCTCCCTCTTACCTGTGATAAAGGCCCTCCCTCTCCACCACACCTTGGAGCTGTAATGCCTTCACTTCATAAACCTGGTGCCACGCTCCATTTTTTTTTTTTTTTTACAGTGAGCCAGGCTGTGAGAGTCCAGCATAGATTGGAAGGTCAGACTTTGAAATGACCACATTACAGTGGAGCAATGTGGAAGACTCAGGCAGGGGCCGAAGCCACCAACCATGAGAGTAAGACAGACAAGGGATGATGGATCTATCACAGAGACCCATTTTCTGCTTCTACATCATTTTGCGTTTCCTAATTTGGCTTTCATAGTCTGCAAGGGGGTGACACTGTTGCTCTTTACAAGGAGGTTCTTCTGAGTGAGGTCTCCCCATTCTTTTTTGGGGGGGGGTGTTGAGACAGGGTTTCTCTGTATAGCCCTGGCTGTCCTGGAACTCACTTTGTAGACCAGGCTGTCCTCAAACTCAGAAATTCACCTGCCTCTGCCTCCTGAGTGCTGAGATTAAAGGTGTGCACCACCATGCCTGGCTTTCCCATTCTTTTCTAACCACATTCAATCAAACAGGTTTCGAGGGCAGCCATAATTTTTTCTCTAAGAAATTCTGGTGCATAGTTCTCAAATCCCTGGAAATATTTACTTTCAAATTTATAGATGGCTTTGAACCTCTTGCCCTTGTTTTGGTAACCACTTGCTCACACAAGCCTATGCCTGCATGCATGGATACGTACTTGCAAATCTACATATTTATGTGCACACACATATACCTGTCTCTCTGTGTGTGTCTCTCTTGTTTCTGTATCTCTCCCCCATCTCTCCCCCCCACCCCCGCACTTCCAGGACATCTGGAAGGAGCAATGTATGCATCATACAACCTCAAGAAGATTACTGAAGGACCATTTAGAAGAAAATTAAGAGAGGATGTGACCAATAATTTCCTTTGAAAATAGAAAAAAACTGGCCATGAACTTGAGCACATTAAAATTGGAGTAGATGGTAGGAAAACCAAGATCTTGGGACTCAAAACAAGATCTCCATTTTTGAGACTTAATATTCCCTTGAAGAGAAAGTGCTGAGAACAATCCAGCTCAGAAGTCTCTGTTTCTCAAAGGACATTTCAAAATGCTCCACCCCCAGCCCCTGTCAGGCCTGGCCTAAGAACACTGAGGCTGAGCTCCCTGACATCTGAGCAGGAAAAGCCCTTGGGTGTGACGGGGGGAGTCTCCCCAAGGTCAGTCCAATTTACACCTCACTTGACAGGAGGTGCAAAGAGAGAGGCCTCCAAGGAGCCCTCAGTTACCATTCTGAGCAAAGGGTCAGACTGCTGACCAGGTTGAATGTGGAAGGTGACAGAACTCAGTGCTGACAAGGCACCTCTAGCTGCCAGACCCTCTTTCCTGACCAGCATGTGGTTACTCTCAAGGCCATCTGTGGCTCTCCCTTGGGCGTCTCTTCATCCCTCCGAGAATCAGGGACACCCTTGTGACTTCAATATGATCATCTTGTCAGGGGCTTCTTATACATAAAGAGCATCCCCAACCTCAGAATCTCTACTGTGGCCTCTCCTCTGGCTGCCCCAGTGGACTCCCCAAGAATCCCAAAGGCTGCTTCACAAATCCCCCCAGCTCTGTACACCTGAACTTTTGCTCCTGTCATTTTTCTCTCTAGTGTGGGTGAAAGAAAGCTAACTTTTTCTAAGATGTATTTGTAAGAAATAAGAAATGCCAGGTGGAAACAGACATCAGCTCACATCAATCAGAAGTCCAGACACTGAAGCCTAGCCTAGGGCTAGTCAGTGCATCTCCCAGCATGAAGCCTGGTGCTGTCCCCTCAACTCAGCCTTTCTTGGTCCTTGAGCCTAGCCTTCTGCCTTTTCTTCCCTCCTCCTCCTCCTCCTCCTCCTCCTCCTCCTCCTCCTCCGAGTGACTGGAGGTCATACCAGGCCAACTCTGACACCTAGGTCTAGGAAGATACTGATGAGGGTGGGAGACTGCATGGATGAGGCATGCTTCAGAAACAGGTCCTTTGGATATCTGATCCCAGCTAGGGAGGCAGGAGTCCTGCGTGCCAGGCACAACTCCACACCTCTCCTGGAGATCGGCAAATGGCTGTCTCTCGGAGCCTCCCTCTCTCCAGTTGGCTCCCCTTTCTGGGTGTTCACTAAGATCTATCTTACTCCACTACTCTGTAGATAGCACGGGGACACAGGAGCCCATTCTTTGGCAAGTGTGAAAGGTTATTCCCTTGCCCAACAATGAACAACCAAGGCCAACAAGATGAGATTTTTTTGACCTTCATTTCCAATCACTTCCCTCCTTTAAAAAAAAAAATCCCTCACATCCGCCTGTGTTCAACCCCTTGGTTGCTTGCCAAGATGGCCACAGGAAAGGAGCACACCATACAACATTCCATTGTTGCCACCCCACCCCCTGCCACTAAAGTCAGCTGAGCAGAGGGAGCGGGGTCACTGGGCAGCCTGGGTGCCTTGCCCGCCCTGTTCCTACTGAGAACACTAATGTTTCCCAAGGTACAGACCAGCCCAGGTCCAACACAGCCAAGTAAAACAAAATATCAAAGCCAGATAATGGAGGTGGCCAGCAATCACTGTGCACTCACGTTAACCTCTAAGACAGTGGTGTGAGGTTGTCACGGGAGGAAGGGGGTAGTCTGCAGAGTGGGGCCTGAGAGGAACACAGTAGGACCTCTGTCGATTCTCTCTCAACTGTCATCATTTAGAGGAACACAGTAGGACCTCTGTCGATTCTCTCTCAACTGTCATCATTTAAAGGGTTGCTTTATACAATGTATGTAATTAAGCTGTTCAGTCTATAAGTAAACATACTTGTGTTGTGGTGAACGTACAGGAATGTACTCCTCAGGGAAATGTGTATTATCTGGAAACTTGAAACGCCCTGTCAGGCACTCATACTGTTTGCCCCAGGAATGTACCAGGGGTGGAATGCCTTCAACTGCAAGGAATACATTTTGGCAGGAAGTCTTGGGTTGTTGGTGGGAACCTAGGTGCTGTCACATTCTTCTTGAGATTAAAAAGTGGCAGGGGAAGCCGGGCATGGTGGCTCACGCCTTTAATCCCAGCACAGGAGGCAGAGGCAGGCAGATTTCTGAGTTCGAGGCCAGCCTGGTCTACAAAGTGAGTTCCAGGACAGCCAGGGCTATATAAAGAAACCCTGTTTAGAAACAAAACAAAACAAAACAAAACAAAAAAGTGGCAGGGGACTGCCTTTGAGGAAGGCGGAAAGAACAGCTCTGGAAAGATACATAGAAAAATGGTTCCCAAATGAACCAGGAGGGTTATCTGCTCTTCCACAACCAAGGTAGCCCACAGATCCTCCTGAGAGCAGAACACCCAGCTCTGAACCCTGAGCATTTCTTGCTTGTATTATGAGAGCAACAAAGATACCCAATTCTCCAGTGCGTATGTGCCTGGAGGTCAAGGACAAGTCATGGACGGCCTCGATATTCCCTAGGCTCTCCTTGTAGGAAGTGATCTATTACTGATGATAATGTCACACTGTAGGGATCAGGGTGGCCATACAGAAATAGGGACCCAGACACTGGCTTCCTCTGGGATGACTCTGTAGTGCCTCTGTGTGAGGACAGGATGTTGACTCCTACAGGGCAGAAAGCCTTCTCTGGAGATCTGTACCTGACCTGGAGGTCAGATTCACTCAGACAGCAATGTTATTAAGGACCCCCCCCCAAAAAAAACCCATCACTGGAAAGACAAGCTGTGACGATTGCTCTGCTCACGGAGAGGAACAAAACTCACATGGGTGGGAAGCTGAGTACTCAAGAGTTACAAATCAAGTTTGGGGTGGGGGGGGAGGCAAGGGTTGTTGTGTAGGACAAAGCCTCAGTGTGCAGCACATCCTGCCTCCCTTCCTGGGTGTCCAGATTAGGGGCAGTCACTACAATACCCAGTTCCCACATTCTTTCTGGAGACCTCAGCCTTTCCAGGGGCTCCTTCAGCCAACTGCTCCCTGAACCCCAGTTCAATGGGTGTGTGGTTTAATGGTAGGTTACTTGAGTGATTGAAACCGCTGCATTTGATCCCTGGCATAACAGAAAGGTCTAGGAACATTCCATACGATAAGGGCTTAATCTGGTGGCCACTTAGGCCACTGCCCACAGAGTACTACTGGACCCAGTACTCACTTCCTCCGTGTATTCATTTCCATCCTCTCTCTCTCTCTCTCTCTCTCTCTCTCTCTCTCACTCAGAGCACCCCAAGATCTGGCTACCTCGGGCCCTGAAGCAGACTTACATCCGGAAGGTTGGGGAGACCGTGAATCTACTAATTCCTTTCCAGGTGATCACTCCAGCCCCATGTTGGCACCAAGTTAAGGTTTTGACTTGGAAACAAACCTAGGAGTGAGGTAGTCTTCCTGGCCTTGAATGAGGATCCACAGTACTGCTCTGAAGCCAGATCACCGCCATTCCATGCTCCCAAGGTTGGCTTTGGCTAGGACAGATGTGTCCTATGAGAGGAGGTAATGCCAAAGCAGGCTCTACAGTCTGCAGAGGTCTAGAGACCCTCAATTTTAGAGGGTTCTTAGGAATTGGGGCAACTACTCAGCTACCCTGAGTATCCATGACCAAAACTCTCAGAGGGTGAAAGTCTCAAAAGCCAACCCCCTGTCTCTTGAGAATACACTGAAAGGCAGGAGCTTCCTGGAGGAGTCTACCAAAAAACTCTCTAGCTCAAGGAATGTCAAGATATCCCGTGGATTTGGGGTAGACTGACAGAAGTAAGAGGAGAAGTGGGGATGTGTGAGCATCTTGGGGATGCTCAACCTTATCCCCACTGCTCAGGGTAAGCCCAAACCTCAAACCACCTGGACTCACAATGGCTGTGCCCTGGACAGCAGTCGTGTCAGTGTGCGGAACGGGGAGCATGACTGTGTTCTTTTCATCAGAGAGGCCCAGCGCAGTGACTCAGGATGCTACCAACTCAGTGTGCGGCTTGGTGGGCTGCGGGCCACGGCCACCATCAATATCCTGGTGATCGGTAAGGCTGGGGTATAGAAGAGGTAGTTTCTAGCATCTCTGGGCTGAATAGGAGCTTTCCCAGAGAGTCTCAGACACAGTGGCCGGTGATGGGAAGGATTCGAGAAGGGGAGACCGTGATGTGGAGAAGGGGCCAAGGGTGTTCTCTAGTGAGGTCTGCACATGTGGGATGCCCAGTGCCTACTGCTACCCACGGCTTTGCTCTTCCAGAGAAGCCAGGTCCTCCTCAGAGTATTAAGTTGGTGGACGTTTGGGGCGCCAATGCTACTCTGGAATGGACACCTCCACAAGATACGGGCAATACAGCTCTCCTGGGATACACGGTGCAGAAGGCTGATAAAAAATCTGGGGTGAGGTGCACCTGGGAAGAAGGGAGGGATATATTCTGGATGAGCTTCTGGCAGCTCCACAAACAAAGCCCAGGTGTCTCACACGTGTCATCCCCTGGGGACCCCACAGCTCTGGTTCACAGTACTGGAGCGTTACCACCGAACCAGCTGTGTCGTCTCTGATCTCATTGTTGGCAACTCCTATGCCTTCCGGGTCTTTGCGGAGAACCAGTGTGGGCTCAGTGACACAGCCCCTGTCACAGCCGACCTGGCCCACATCCAGAAAGCAGGTGAGGAAGTTAAGACGGTGTGCTGACAACACTGCGGAAAACAGAACTGAAGCAGGACAGAGTTCTCACGTGCTGCGTCATGGTTCTTCTTGATGCCCACAGCTACTGTTTACAAGGCCAAGGGGTTTGCCCAGCGGGACCTCTCAGAAGCTCCCAAATTCACCCAGCCTCTGGCAGACTGCACTACAGTCACTGGCTATGATACCCAGCTCTTCTGCTGTGTGCGTGCCTCTCCCAAGGTGAGTGGGGGGTTTCTGGGGTGGGGCTATCCAGTGTTGCTTCCTGTCACTATCCCATCCTCACCTGAGCTATATCACAGAGCATCCTAATTGAACGTCTGCTACTGGAGCCACCATCTATCTCCTCGACAGCAGGTTACTTAGACACTGTCGGAACATCTGTAATTCAAGATGGATGGATGGAAATGGTGTTCCCTTGGGGTGTTGGGTCCTCGTGTACAAAGACGTCACTTCCAGCTAGTTATCTGCCAGTAGTGTCTGTTTCCCCGCTGGTTTCTCTTTATTCATTCCTCACGCCTTGTCTGCGCAGGGCTATGCACATGCACACTGCTCTGCTTGCAATCTGGTCTTTCCAGTCCACCCCATTAGTGGCTTTTACCAAATAACTTGGGTTACAAGTACAGGTCAAACTGTGTGGAGATAACACCTTGAAAGGACACTTGTGATAAAGCAACTCTAGAAGCCACTTTCAAAACAGAGAGCACAGAAACCACTCACAAACAGTGGGGACTGAAAAGGAATGATTCACTGTATGTACATAAAAAACAAACAAGCAAAACATAATAACAACAAAAAAAACCAAAAACAAAAACCGGAGACCCTGAGCTGGCGAGCTGGCAAGGTGGTTCCGTGGGTAAAGGCCCTTGCTCCCTGACCATCTGAGTTCAAAATCTTGAACACACATGGCGGGAGGAAAGATCTAACACCTGTAAGTCTTCCTCTGACCTCCACATGTGTGTGGCACCAGTATACCCCTCTATACAGACAAATGTTATTTTAAAATAGTTTTTGAGTGGAAACCAAAGCTCGGTGTGGAGGTATGTACCTTTAGTCACAGAACGACAGAGGCAGAGGTAGGGGTGGATCTCTGCGAGTCTGAGGCTAGCCTAGTCTACATAGTGAGAACAGCCAGGGCTACATGGTGAGACCCTGTCTTAAAACAAAAATATTTTTTAAGAATTTAAAAAGTAGACTTTGAGGGCTGGCGAGATGGCTCAGTCATGTACATACACTGACTGCTCTACCGAAGGTCCTGAGTTCAAATCCCAGCAACCACATGGTGGCTCACAACCACCCGTAATGAGATCTGATGCCCTCTTCTGGTGCGTCTTAAGACAGCTACAGTGTAGTAATAAATCTTTGGGCCGGAGCTAGTTGGGTGACCGGAGCGAGCAAGGTTGACTGGAGCAAGCAGAGGTCCTAAAAATTCAATTCCCAACAACCACATGAAGGCTCACAACCATCTGTACAGCTACAGTGTATTTATACATAAAAATAAAATAAATAAATCTAAAAAAAAAAAAAAGAGTTTGATGCCCATGACAGCTCCTGAGCAATCTCTTCCAGGTCAGGGACATCTGTTGCCGTGGACTAGGGTTCAGTCACCGTCTTCAAACCTAGGAAGGAGCCCCAGTGTTTGCTCAGGGTACTGAAAGGGGACTCTTCCCACAGCATGGAGGTAGGGAACCTTGCAGAAAGCCATCATCTCCAAGCCTGTAGGCAGGGTCCCAGACACTAAGTGCAGAGAAGATGATTGGCTTCTACTCTGCTCTGCGCCCCTTCATCTTCATCTTCCAGCCCAAGATCATCTGGCTAAAGAACAAGATGGACCTTCAAGGCAACCCCAAGTATAGAGCCCTCAGTCAGCTGGGGATCTGCTCCCTGGAAATCCGCAAGCCTAGCCCCTTCGATGGAGGCATCTACACCTGCAAGGCCATCAATGCCCTGGGGGAGGCATCCGTGGATTGTCGGGTGGATGTGAAAGGTAAAGATGGGAAATTAGTGTCTCTAGTACCAGTCAGCTCCTCCTTCCACACAAGCTGAGATGGAAAGGTCCTCCCTTCATATCCGTCACCTGTTGCAGTGACCAAATACCCAACAAGAAGCAACTTGACCATGGGCTTATTTGGCTCATGGCTCGAGGGCACAGTCTGTTGTGACAGGGTGGACAATAGGGCAGGAGTGGAGCTGGGTAGCAGCAGGAGGAAGGGGGGACTGCATCCCCACATTTGGACACATCAGGAGGCAGAGAGCAGAATGCTGATGCTCATCGGGTGTTTTCCTTCTATCCCCTTTTATTCAGCCTGGGCACCCACACTGTGAGATGATGTCACCCAGGATTATGGTGGGTCTTCCCTCCTCCGTGAAAACGCTCTAGGAACCTCCAGACATGCCTAGAGATGTGTCTCCTAGGTAACGAAGACATGACACTTAACCACCACAACTACCCAGGACTCTAGTGTCACTGTCACCATGAAGATGTACCAGGAGCCCATCTTATCACCCAGGGTGTCATTTCTGTGCATCACGAGTCAATAGTATAGAAGAATCACTAATTCCATTGTTTTAAAGGACAAGTGTGAGGCAGAGGCAGGCGAATTTCTGAGTTCGAGGTCAGCCTGGTCTACAGAGTGAGTTCCAGGACAGCCAGGGCTACACAGAGAAACCCTGTCTTGAAAAACCAAAAAAAAAAAAAAAAGTAAAGGACAAGTGTGAAGTATGGGGAGGTAGCTGCTTTGTTAGCTGGGAGATGGCACTCTGGAGGCAAAGAGCTCCATGATCTTTGTCCCAGTGCAGGAGAGCTGCAGAGGACAGTTATTAGCTGTAGGTCATGCTGTACCCCCCACCCTACTTCCTCTCTAATCCATTCATTTCTCCTTTCTTACTACCTTGTTGGAATCTCCATCACAGCATATTGCCTTTGGGGGTTGGGTTTTTTTTTTAAACATCTTTCCTTAATCTTCAGAATCTTATACCTATATACACTAAATATGGCCATATCGTCCCAGCACATTGTTTTATAATTATCTACTTATAATAGATTGTTGTCTTCCAATTAAACCATAAACAAAGCTCTCTGTCCCTAGAGTCCGGCCTAGTTGCTGACACACAGAAGGCTGTAGCTAGGTGTTGCTGCATGAGTCAGGATTAAGTGGGCTTTATATATCCTACTCTCTATGTATAGACTCCCCAGCTAACATTATGGACACCCCCGAAGTGTAAATGGGACATCCGTTTCCAGGGCTCTGAGCGACAGTTTCCCAGAGATTTTATGCAATGTCAACATTGAGAAATGTCTACATTTTGCAGCTCCTCATTAAGGCTGTCCTAAGAAGACAGGATATCCAAGGAAGGTAAGGAAGGAGGAAAAGACATCTTAGTGGATTATTCCATGTTCCTGGCAAATGCTGACAAGTTTGGGATGAATGTGAGCCTTTCACTCAACCATCTGCCCCTGCTGACTTTTTTTTTTTCCTTTTCTCTTTTGAGACAGGGTTTCACTGTGTAACCTTAGCTGTCCTGAAACTAACTCTGTAGGTCAGGCTGGCCTTGAACTTACAGAACTCTGCCTGCCTCTGCTTCCTAAGTGCCAGGATGAAAGGCACAAGCTGGCACCAACACCCACTTTTTTTTGGTTGTTGTTGTTCTAGCACTGTCAGCACTGCAGAGGATACTGGTATAGATAAAGTCTGCTCTTGTCATATTCTGTGTGTTTCTACGCTGGTCAGTGACAGGGCTGAAAGCCAATAGTCCTCAGAGAATGCGAGCCTCTGCCTCTACCTAATCAGGGGGCTCTGCAGGAACGTGGGAAGAGAGAGACCAGAGTCTCTGCCGCCTCAGACCCACACTGTGGGTGGAGACAGGTCTGCTGATCTCTACCTCACTATCATAAGCAGGGTGAGAAACAAGGCAGCTTGTTCATAGTTGGGTTATTATTTTTTTTGCTTGCTCATATTCTTTTGAATTTTATACATCTCTTCCTGTTCAACAGATGAAAATCTTTTTTTTTTTTTTTTGTTAAATGTCAACAATAATTTAACATTTGGGTATGTGGTTCCCAAGCGGCTCATCACTGGCAAAGAGCCACTTGGATCGTTACCTAGAATGCAGTAGCTGCTTCAAACGCCCTGCCACTCACAGGAGGGATACTACATATAAACCAATGGGAAAGGGGAAAGGAAGGCCCAAGAGAGGACAGAGATCTGGCTCCCAACATTCCCTCCGACTTTCAGCTCCAGGCTGAAGAATATGGAGCACGAATTCGATCCCCGAAGCCATTGATTTAAGCTCATCAATGATACATAGCAAATGAAAACCCTAAATGCTACATTAAACGCACAAACTCTCCTCAGGAGAGCTTTCTCTGCCAGCTGGCTTACAGACACTTTTCTCCTTCCCTGCCTCCCCTGTCAGTACCACATTACGTCCATCTTGATTTTTACTTATCTGTGGCTGCCTTCTGTCTCCCAGCCGGGGCTCAGAAGCAAAGCAAGGTGAGCAGTGAATTTATAGCACTGGACCATGAGGAAGGACGGCCTTAGCACATCCTGGACGGGATCTGTTTGTCTGTCTTGTTGGCTATAATACACCCTCTCTTTTCAGGGCCTCCGAGAGCCTGACTCTGGCAAGACTGTGTCCTCAAGGAACATTAGCTGGCTTGGCCTAGACTAAATAAATGTATACATCCTCATTTCTTGAAATGTCCTCTTTCCAAGACTTTCTACAAGGAAAAACCTTACAAAGGTTACAGTCCTTCGGCTAGTCGGTATGGTCCCTGAGCCCTAAGATTCACAGTTTTCTTCTGTTCTACCTCATATCCACACAGTCTCTCTTACAGAATTGTATTCTTCCTCCCTGCCCCGTGACCTGACTTACATTTGAGACAGAGTTTTATATATTCCAGCCTAGCCTTAACTCTACAAGCAAACTAACGATGTCCTTGAACTTCTGATGCTCCAAACTTTATTGCCTCAGTGCTGGGATTACCACACAGAGTTTGGGGACCTAGGGGTTGAATTTAGGACTTCATGCAAACTAGGCAGGCACTCTACAAAGGGAGCCACTTCCCCGACCTATCCACAGAGTTTTCTTACATTATTTACCGCAGGCCGCTTATGACAGGGCTGCATTCAGTTCTATGAGGCATGAGGTGTTGGAAAAAGAGGAGACAATGATTTGCCATCTTCCCCCGTGGGCTTCCCTTTGTAAACTGGTATCACAGGATGCGTGCCTATCAAGAAGCAGCAAGCAGCACAACATCATCCTACAAACAAAGGCAGAGCCCTAAGCCCTGAGCCCCAAGCCTAACCCAGCCGAGCCGAGCCGAGCCGAGCCAAGCCAAACCTCGGGATGTTGTTCCTCTTGCTTCTTTTCTCTGCATCTTATAACAAGTCACATACAGAAGATGCTCTGTGATGGACTCTGTAAAGATGCTGATGGTCCCTCCCACTCCTATATGCCCATTGTACCGGTCTCATCAAGAGCCACAAACCAGGACTGGAGAGATGGAGAGCCTTCATTCAGTTCCCAGTGCCCACATGATGGCACATGGGCACCTGTAACTCCAGTTCCAGGTGATCAGATGCCCTCTTCTGGCCTCTGCAGGAACAGGCACATACATGCAGGCAGGCAGGCAGTTACATATACACATAAAAATAAATTTTACATATATATGTATACATACACACACACATATATATTTTATTTTTTTTAAAGAGTCTCAACTCAGCCGGGCGTAGTGGCGCACGCCTTTAATCCCAGCACTTGGGAGTCAGAGGCAGGTGGATTTCTGTGAGTGAGTTTGAGTTTGAGGCCAACCTGGTCTACACAGAGAATTCCAGGACAGCCAGGGCTGTTACAAAGAAAAAAACCCAGTCTTGAAGTATCAAAAAAAGGGCGGGGGCGGGGGTCAACTCACAATTCTCCTACCTTGATTTCCCAAGTGCTGGCATGACAGGCATACCGGCATGTACTCCCGTGCCTGGTTCCTAAGCCATCACTGAAGCAGTATGTTACATAAAAGAGGATAGAGGCTGCTGCCTTATATAACAGAGAACTGTATCTGGGTTGTAGAGCATTGGATCGCAGCAGCCACCTTGGTTCCCTCAGCATTAAAGCCCAGCCACAGTTAGCATCTTCCTGGGCGGGCGGCTCTGGGAAAGTCTGTCAATCTAAGACTGCACTGCACATGGATAACGGTGAGGATCAGCGCTGGAGATTGTCAACAGGACGACAAAGGTTCTCATGAGCACATGGGACCCTGCTGGTGCCTGAGGTTGCCTTCTGTGCCCATGGTAGTGAACCTTAGTGAAGAACTAGAGTGAACAAGGAAAAGCAAGAGCAGGAGAGGGGGCGGGGTAGGGATAGGGTAGGGGGTGCGGGGGGGGGGGGGGGCAGAGCAGAGAGCCTTCTATGCATCGGGAACTTCTCTTTTTTTAATCTTCATGTTACAAATGAGAAAGTTAAGTTCACCCCACCCCCCAAGCCAGGATCCAGTAAGTGCCAGAGCTTCCTTCCCCATTTCTCTCATCTATCAGCAGACAATCTGGGTTGGAAACATGGGCTTAAAAGAGAAAATATTTCAGGATTTGGGGCGGGAGGGGGGCGAATATCAGACCACATTTTTTTTGTTGTTTTTTTGTTTTTCGAGACAGGGTTTCTCTGTGTAGCCCTGGCTGTCCTGGAACTCACTTTGTAGACCAGGCTGGCCTCAAACTCAGAAATCCGCCTGCCTCTGCCTCCCGAGTGCTGGGATTAAAGGTGTGCGCCACCACGCCCGGCCACATTTTTTTTTTTAATGAGAAGAAAAGGGATGTGGATTGGCTCAGAAGAATCCAAAGGCTTTTTTCTTCAAACCAAAGAGATCTACTTTCACTTTGACACTGAGCCTACTCTGCCTCTTTCTCACTGAAGTTCTGGGAGAACGAAGCTTCCACGTGATGATAGCTACCATATGTTATAAATTAGCTCCTTACCCAACTAAAGCCTTACTACGTCCAAGCCAGCCTTGGGAAGACTGAGAAGACAATGAGCAAATCTATTGTCCTTAGGGAACACCAGTTCGAAATTGTGAGATAGAACCAGGTTTGGTGGCTGCTGTTAAAATGTCTTCCCTGGGAGAGACATAAACCACCTTGTCTACACCTTCTCTTTACCACCCCAAAGTCAAACAACAGGAGGAATCCCCCACCCAGAGTTTATCCAGAGGAACCAGTGAACTTACAGAGACGTGGGTGAGGGGGTGTAGGCACGGATGACCTGGAAGCAGCTCTGGTGACCTCCCTGAGGAGACTTTCCCTTACCTCTTCACTCTTCTATCCTCTAGCCCCTCCCCCCCCCCAACCATCTGCAGTTCGGACAGAATTGCATACAGCTGGCTGAGAGGGACGGCTGCATACTCGGATGAAGGTCCTGTGACCTTCTGTCCCACCTCCTCCTTCTATGAGGGAAGGTAAACCATCCACAGGCCCAGCTGTGATGGTCTTTCCAGAGCAGGTGCAACGGAACTCCTGAAGATGCCTGCAGATGTTTGCAGTTGTCTCAGAGGATGGTACTAGAGTATAGGGGCACAGGCCTTTAGTCCCAGCACTTGGGAGGTAGAGGCAGGAGGATCGGGACTTCAAGGTCATCCTTGGCTATTGTACTGGCTGATTTTGTGTGTCAACTTGACACAGGCTGGAGTTATCACCGAGAAAGGAGTTTTAGCTGGGGAAGTGCTTCCATGAGATCCAGCTGTGGGGCATTTTCTCAATTAGTGATCAAGGGGGAGGGTCCCTTGTGGGTGGTACCATCTTTGGGCTGCTAGTGTTGGGTTCTATAAGAAAGCAAGCTGAGCAAGCCAGGGGAAGCAAGCCAGTAAGAAACATCCCTCCATGGCCTCTGCATCAGCTCCTGCTTTCTGACCTGCTTGAGTTCTAGTCCTGACTTTCTTCAGTGATGAACAGCAACGTGGAAGTGTAAGCTGAATAAACCCTTTCCTCCCCAACTTGTTTCCTGGTCATGATGTTTGTGCAGGAATAGAAACCCTGACTAAGACAGCTATATAGTGAATTCAAAGGCCAGCCCGAGCTACATTAGATTCTGTCTCAGAAAACAGCAAAAAATAAAGGGAAAAGAGACAGATGGTATGTGTGTGTGTGTGTGTGTGTGTGTGTGTGTGTGTGTGTGTGTGTGTGTATCAATGAATGGAGAAGAGTGGTCAGGTCATAGCCAGTCAACAACATTCACAACAGCAAAGGCTTCTTTCCACCTGGAGCAGGCCTAGGGTAGAAAGTGGTAGAATATCCAGTGACTGTGCTCTAAGGATCCGCCAGACCATGCTATTTGCTGAACTTCCACAGGCCCACCATTAAAGTGCACACATCTCCCTCCAGCATCCTGGCGAAGAAATAAATTCTTCACACGAACAAGATCTCTAGCAATAGGTAATCCTTTTGCACTTAGGGAGCACTGCTCTGAAATCTTTTATTAGTATTACTACTTACTGTTTGCCTGGAAGAATGACTTCTTTGTTATTTATTTAAACTCTTAAATAGCTGCTCATACTAATCGTTTGGGGGTTGGGGTTGAAGCAGGAAGAAAAAAAATACCAGCTATCTCAGAGAAGTGGCCTTATGCTAAATGAAGAATTCTTGCAGCCTCCGGTGCTGGAGAGTTGGTCTATTTGGTGGTCTCTGCAAGTACAAGAGAAACCCAGCAAGGAAACCCAGTCTCAGAGACTGTAATCCAGGAGGTGGGGGAAGAGGCGGGGCTCCAAGCCCACATTGGTCCCCTTGTCTGACTCGCGGTTAGAAGGAGGCGCTCCGGTACAAGCCACCGCGCACTCGCGGCTCCTCCCGCCGCCTCGCTGTAGCCCCCCAACCCGTGGAGTATTTTTGGGAAGTGCCCTTTGGTCCAAGGGACAATCATCTCGGGCAGACGTCCCGACTGCTCCCGCCTCAGCCCCGCCCCCGTGAACCCACCAATCGCTGTGAGTTTGTGGCGGGACCGGGTGGAGCCTAAGAAATTCGAACGAAGCTCCGCCCCTCGGGAGCCCATTCCCGGGAACCGGGAGATCGTAGAAGAAAAGCTTCCTGCGTAGACTGTGAGGCGAGGTGGGGAGTGGAAACCGAGTGTGCGCTGGAGGTGTGGCGGGGATGTGGTGCCGCGGAGTGGAAGATGGCTGGGGTAGGGGGCGGGAAATTCCGGATAATAGTAAGGATGGAGGTGGAGACTGACCAACTGAGGAGAGGCCAGGCGCAAGTTGGCGGATTGCACATCAGGTGTTGAGCTTTCTGCACCTTTCCCTAATATAACGGACTAGTTTCAGGGACACGTGCTGATCTTGCTTTACCACCACCATGCCTCTTCACCCCAGCTAATGCACTCCGAGTCTTGATAGAGCCCTAAGGCAGGATAGACACCTGAGGTAGGCGTGTTTTCTTTCAGGTCTAAGCCGACTCGCTTATGCTGGCTGAGCATGGAGGATCTGAAAGAGGGTAAGGAAGCCATGGAGGGAGGATCAGGGCCCTGAGAGTCTGTCTGTCTGTCAAGAACTGATAGCTGGCATTTATTCTTCTCATCCCTTCAGATATCAAGTTCATCGTGGACGAGACCTTGGACTTTGGAGGGCTGTCCCCATCTGACAGGTACCAGCCTATTTATCCATTTATTATTTTCCTCCAGCAATACATCTGTAACCCTTTACTGCTAACTTATTGACCTCTAGAACCATGGTTGGTAATCTAGCAGAGTATGGTATGCCCTGCTGGCAGTAGTCTGGTAGAATTGGGCCTCTAAAACACATCTCTGCATGCTGGTGAGAAGGGAGAAGCTGTAGGGAAATTTCGGGGTAGATGTAACGGAAAGATGGATGTCCTTGGGCATGTTGAGGCATGCCCTACAGACCACCTCCATACCCCCAGGATGGGGGGGAGGGAGGGGGAAGAGAGAGACAGAGAGAGAGAAGGCAGGAGGGATTTTGAATTTGAGATCACTCTGGGCTATAGAGTTGAGACCTTGTCTCTGAAAATGGGAGTAGAACCAAGTTTCCCTCACCTAAAAGCAGTTCTCATGGCCAAACTGGAGTCAGGGTTGGGGACTGTCCCTGACTCACCTACAGGAATGCCTTCTGCTATCTGTTGTCCAGCATGGGGCCATATTTGTTTTTCAGTCACGAGGAAGAAGACATAACAGTATTAGTGAGTCCAGAGAAACCACTTCGACGGGGCCTCTCCCATCGGAGTAACCCGAATGAAGTAGCTCCGGCCCTCCAGGGTGTGCGGTTCAGCTTGGGCCCACTCAGCCCAGAGAAGCTGGAGGAGATCCTTGATGAAGCCAACCGTCTGGCGGCTCAGCTGGAGGAGTGTGCCCTGAAAGATCGGGAGAGGGCTGGTACAGGCCCTGGAAGGCCCAGCCCCAGAGGGAAGCCCAGCCCTCGGCGGGAGACCTTCGTCCTGAAGGACAGCCCTGTCCGAGATCTGCTGCCCACAGTGAGTTCTTGGAGCACCCCACCTCCAAGCAGCCTAGCCAGGCTCCGGAGCAGTGATAAAAAGGAGTCAGCCAGGGCTGTCCCGGTGGCATCTGGAAAGAAGCCCTCCAGCATAAAGAAGGTGAGTGTGGAGAGTGGATACTTGTGCATGTGTTTACCTAGACAAGGTGCAGGAGACACTGAAGGTGTAGCATGTCATGTTGTTCCCATACTGGGCAGAGGAAGACCCCTGGAATTCTTAGGATTAAGCAAATTGGGTTGGAGGCGTAGCCAGGTGGCTAGTGCTTGCCCAGCCTAAACAAAGCCCTGGGTTGGATTCCCCAACACCACAGGAATGGATGTGGCAAATGGTAAATAAACAAGTAAATACAAGTAATCCTGAGACTCAGGATACAGCCAGGGAAATCAGGAATTCAAGGTCATTAACAGGGGGGCTATGTGCAGAGTTTGAGACCAACCCGGGCTATTTGACTCCCTCATTTCAAAATAAATAATAATAATCATCATTTCAAAATAAATAAATAAGAATAATAATAATAATAGGTTGGTGAGACGTCTCAGTGAGTAGCAGCACTTTCCCTCAAGGCTGATGAAGCTGAGTTCAAGCCTTGTGACCTACATGTGAGGACTGTTGTCTACGTGATGAGCACACTCCCACACGATGTCCTCTGACTTGCACATGCACGTTGCCACATATGTGTATTTAGAGGTAGAATTGGGCCTCTAAAACATACTGTGTATGTCACACACACAGTAAATAAATAAATATAAAGTGGCTTAAAAAAAAAAAAAAAAAGAAAGTAGCCGGGTGGCAGTGGTGGTGCACGCCATTAATCCCAGCACTTGGGAGGCAGAGGCAGGCGAATCTCTGAGTTCGAGGCCAGCCTGATCTACAGATTGAGTTCCAGGACAGCCAGGGTTACACAGAGAAACCCTGCTTTGAAAGAAAGGAAAGAAAGAAAGAAAGAAAGAAAGAAAGAAAGAAAGAAAGAAAGAGAAAAGAAAAGAAAGAAAAGGGAGGGAGGAAGAGAGATCTTGTTGGCTGATATCTTCCTTACAGGTTCTAGACAATGCCCTACTTCCTATCTCCTCTCCTTAAGGCAGCAGAACATACACTGTCTCCACTCTGGTCCTTTTTTTGTTCCTTGTTCTGTTTCAGGACTCACCCACTTGCAATCTGTTCCCTGCATCCAAAAGCCCAGGGCGCTCTCCTCTCGCACAACTAACTCTTCCGCCTCGACGGAAAACTGGGTCCGGTGCCCAGACGACAGCAAGTGAGACCCGGGCAGCAAAGATGTGGGCGAGGCTGATAAGGGGAAGAGTGGAGCTGAGCCCCACCCTGACCTGACTACACTCCTGTCCACAGGCCCACCAGTTCCTGTCAGACCAGTTCCACAGTCCTCAGCGAGCAACTCCCAGTGTTCACCCCGGCTCCAGGGAGCAACTGTCAAGTCTTCCAGCCGCCTCCCCGTCCCCTCAGCCATCCCCAAGCCTGCCACCCGAGTGCCACTCACTGGGCCGAGTCTACCACCTGGAAAAGGTGCCCTAGCCCCAGATTCTCTCTCAACTCAGAAAGGGCATCCAAGTGTCGTAGGGCACAGAGGTAAGATAGAGTGAACAAATGGTCAGGCTAAACATGGTGGCACATTTCTGTAGTTTCAGCACTCAGAGGGTAGACACCACAGAATAAGAAGCTCAAGGCCAGCCTTAGCTATATCAAACCATGTCTCAGGAGAAAAAGAAAAACAAAATTGAGCCAGGCAGTGGTGGCGCATGCCTTTAATCCTAGCACTTGGGAGGCAGAGGCAGGCAGATTTCTTGAGTTCAAGGCCAGCCTGGTCTACAGAGTGAGTTCCAGGACAACCATAGCCATTATGGGGAGATCCTGTCTCAAAAACCAAAGAAACAAAACAAAAACAGAGAACCTTAGATAGGAGAATGTCTGCAGTGACCCAGCTTGATCTTCCCCCCCCCCCCTGCCCCTACAGCTGTAACTGCTGATAACACTACTTTCAGGTAGGAAAACTGTATTAAGGAGGGAATACCTTGCTTTGTCCATGGCTCATGGTTTTACCTTGGTCAGGAAACACATACCTTCATCCAGTCTTTCTGAGGAAGTCAGCTGAGCTTCGTTCTAACCCGTCTCTTGCTAATTTCCATCAAGCTTCTGTTTCCCAGAAAACAAACCTTCCAACCACCAGTGCTGCTCGAGGCAGGACCACCAGTGTCGCTCGAGGCAGGACCACCAGTGCCGCTCGAGGCAGGATGCAGCCCCTCAGGAAAGCTGCAGTCCCTGGACCGACTAGGTAAGACCGGGGCCCTCTGTTCTCATCACCTGGGCTTCCAAGCTGCTGTGCACACAGCGTCCTCAGATTCTGTGCTGAGTGGGGAAGAGAGGGGTGAGGGGTGCTACTCTCTCTCCCAGCCTGAGGGAGTGTGAATTTGGCTGGGTACCAGACAGGCTCAGGAGGAGGAAGGTGTTCTAAAGTAGTCCCCCCTCTCTCTTCAGGTAAGAAGAGCAGGGCAGCAAACAAAGACTCAATAACAAGCCACTACCATCTTAGCCATCAAAGTCTGGACTCTCCTCTGCCAGCGGTCCCTAACTCCAGTAGCTCTGTGTCCAGAGATGTGAGGAAGAGATGCCTCCAGGACTGACCTCTGAAGTAGAGACTATGGAGGACTGGGTGCCTTGAGCTTGAAGGAGACTCAACCCTACCCTACCCTGTCCTGAAAGAAGAAGAGAGGGGCAGAGGTCATCTGCCCGTGGAGAAATTCACAAACAAAAGTGACCTATCTGTTTCCTTCCATCATGTGGTCAGGACTAGAGAGCTTGACCTGCCAGGACCACGGTTCACTGGCCATTTCCATCTGAGTGACCTTAGGAGCCAGCCGGCTCCGTTCTCTAGGACAGGTCTTCCTGACTTATTCCTACACTAGATAGGAATAAGTCTGGTCTGTTTGGCAAGGCCAGGGGGACAGCTGATGTGCAGAACTTGTTTGCTATGAATTCTATGACTTCTCACAGGCCAATCAGTTATAAGCTCACTCACATCTTCATAATTTTTCTTTTTTTTTTTTTCATATTAAACTTGTAGTTTTATTCAGGTTTGATTTTTAACAACTGTGTCAGGGAGAGAACCCACAGCAAAGGATAAAGCCTGTGGGGGCAAGGCCTTCCCAGATGCCTGAGGAGGGATCGTGCACCCCACCCCCTTCTCACCACCCCTACAGGGGTTTGGGAAGAGACACAGGCAGGGAAGGGGGCTATAATTTTTCTTAAATAAATGAATTAAAAATATTTTTTCTGTATATCTGAAAGTAGATTTTAACAGTTTTAAAAATAAACATCTGTGTAATTCCAGTGAGATCTCAGACATAGGCCCTAGGGATTTGAGCCTCCAGCTCCTCCAGCCGTGACTAGTACCTTGGTGCCATTCAATCCCGATCAAGTCTCCTTTCTGCAATTCAAAGTTGACTGAGGTTTCATCTACAGTGCCTGAGGCTGTTATGGTAGGAACTAAGTCTACTGTTACTCCTATCTTAGACTTAAGTATTATTTCCGACAAGACAACGGAACCCCTTAGGGGATAGCGGCCCTTGGTTGGTGTTGCTTCTGAGGTAGCTTCAGTCAGAAGGCCTAGTGGTGTCTACCTCACATCATTAGAGTTGCCTGCACTCCCTCTCTGTTCCCCTCCTGAGGGTTGGCATCAGAACTGAGGAATGTGGACTGTGCCCTTGTGTTAGAGCTTGTCTGGTGGAGTACTGAACCTGTGAAGAATGGACACGTGCTAGTGGGGACTTACTGAAAACAGAATAAGGTTCTAACAAGCCCAGCTTAGGATCCAGTTTGTAGCCTTTGACTCTTGCAGTCAGAACTAAATCAGTCCTTTAGGAAGAAGAAACTTTCCCTAAAGGCAACTAACTGGGCAAAGGAGAATGGGTAGCCCGCTACTGTGTCCAAAAGTGCATTTAGGCCTTCCTCCTCTATCCCCACATCCAGGGAACCTCTATAGCATTTCCCCTTATGGCTGACTGTAAGATTAATTTAATACACCTAAAAATACATGGGGACTATACATAGTGGACGACTATACACGGGGACTATACATAGACTGCCTCTACATTCCAGCTTCCACAGCCCCTGAAATTCGCAGAGCCGACACTCGGGAGGGAGCGGATACACACATGTCATGGGTTCTGATTTGAAGAAATAGGGTAGAAGACAAAGTCTCAGGTGTGTTTCCCAGACTCCAGCCTACCGCATCTTCCTTCAAACAGCCTGGCTCAGGGGAAGGACTTCTGGGTGGGCTATACAGAGGGCAAGCTTACCAACCAACCAGTAGCTGAGTCCCCTTGATCTCCTGGGTCCTGTCCTGGGCCTCCATCCCAGTGAATAAGTCACTGCACAGAGCTCAGGGAGCAGCCAAGCCTAAGAACACGCCTCGGCATGGCCAGTAGGTGGCAGGTGTGTTTCGTTTTGTTTGGTTAGTTTTGTTTGTTTTTGGAGCCAAGCCCCTATGGGTGGTGATGCAAAGCCAGCCACAATCCCTGTGTTGCTGCCACCTGGTGGCTAGAGCCGGCAAGGCATGGTCTCTCACTGGGTCAATCTTGAGTTTTCTGCCTCCACCTAACAGGGTGCAGCTGACTCCAAACCTGCCGAAGTGGCATTCACTTGGTGGTAGTGCCTACCTGCCACAGCTGCCCTTCTTGTTTAGCCACCTGCTTGTCACCTCCTCCCTGGCTTGGATTTCTAGTTTCCTCTCCGTCCACTCTTCCACTCCACAAGCAACAACAGGAGAAGCCAGTGTTTATCGGCCTCTTGTTATGCACTGTGAAAAGTTGTAAGCACTTTGCGCGTGTTAAGTTATTTAATCCTCCTAAAAGCTCAATTAGGCGGATGCTGTTACCGCTGCCCTCATTTTGTAGACAGAGGAACCAAGGTGCAGACAAATCAGGCTGCTGCTCGAGGTTCCAGGGTTGGTTCATAATATCCTCATTTGTCGGATGGAGCTTTCAAAAACAAAAATTAGGACTAGAAGTAATGTCACCAAACACATACTTATCCCCAGAATGAGTGTGTGCTACATTCCCCAATAAAACAGACAGACAGACAGACAGCCCACAATAGCCAGGTGGTGGTGGCACATACCTTTAATCCCTGCACTTGGGAGGTGGAGGCAGACAGATCTCTGATCTCAAGGCCAGCCTGATCTATAGAATGAGTTCCAGTGCAGCCAGGGCTACACAGTGAAACCCTGACAAGGAAAGGAAAGGAAAGGAAGAAAAGAAAAGAGAAAACAAACAAACAAAAAAGCCCCAGAAACTCCCACCCGACTCCTTCCTATCTACTGAATTCTGCCCTAGAAAACTCGTTTGTCTGGGACTGAGGCTGAAACCCGGCCTGATTTGTATAGCCTCTCCAGCTTCTCTAGCCTCTCTAGCTTCTGCAGCCTCTCCAGCGGTACACGCTTATATCCTAGGGAAAAACAAATACTCACCTACCCACCTATCTTCTCTCCCTTCCCACAGCCAGACTCCGCGCTCTGTGCTGTTGCGGCTTTAGTCTCTCTGTCTTTGGGATTGTCAGGGTTCTACCTACCCTGTTTCCCAAAATCCAGGCCTCAACCCAGGTTGCTTTACAGAAGCCAGTGATGACACGGCTCCTGCACAGAACTAGTTTATTCAGTAGTATGGGGGGAAAAAAACAAAACAAAAACAAAACTCTACCATATTTACAGCAACAATCAAACTGTACAATCTGATGGTTAGTATCAAGTTAGCATCCAGCATCTTTGTAATTTTTTTAAGTCAAGTCATCAGTAGTTAAAAAAAAAAATTCCAGTTAAATTTTTAACCCTTTACAGGAATTGCTGAGGGGCAGAGGGGCAGAGGGCAGGTGAGAATCCATGGCAGAAAAGGCAGAGGCCAGCCTTCCAAGGGAGGGGCAGGAACATCTTTCCTGCCGAGAGCCTTTATTCTACACCTGTTCTAGAAGGGAAGTCAGTGACAAGTCTGGAACACATGCTCAGAGGAGAGGGGGACTCAAATGAACGGTGGTCGGCAAAACCCCGAGGGGAGCAAATGGAGCGAGAGGATGGATGGTGGGCCCCAAATCCAGGGCTGCCAGGGACTCACCCAGCCTGCGATGGCCACATGAGACCCCCTGCGACCAGACACAAACCCATCCCAACACACATTAAAAAAAAAAAAAAACAAATAAATAAAAAATATATTAACTCTCTCTTCGCAGGGAGCTGGGGTCAAGTAGGGACACAACGGGACCGAGGACCTGGTTCTTTGAAGAAGAGAGCCAATTCCAGGAAGGGGTTAAAAATAGAACATGTCTCAGAGGCCACAGCAGGTCAGACAAAAAAATGGCATATGTCTGATTTGGCGGGGAGGGGGTGAGTGGACAGCAGAACCTAGACCTGGCACCTGTGCGGGAGGTCCCTCAGGGCCACCACGCCAGCTCTGTGCTTACCCTTCCTCCTGGGGCCGCCCACACAGCAAAGAAGCAACGGAACAGTGACTGGCCCTCCCTGCAAGGGTGGGCAGGAGAAATGAAGCACTTTGGGGTCAGCAAACTGAGCAAACACCTGGGCTGTAGCGCGTGGCCAGAGTCCAGGAAAAGGAGAGGGGCTGGGGTATAGTCCTTCCCCCCATCACGAGGGGCTTCCCCTTAAAAAACGGTTCATGCAGCATTTGGGGGGTCCAGGGGCCATGAGTCCTTCTGCCCCTGGCCGGACAGGGCTTGCCAGTTCCTGGGAGAGGTGGAACTGGCGGGTGGGAAGTGCCTTGTTTTTTGTTTTTTTTGTTTTTTGTCTTGACCCTTCACCAACTGAGGCCTGTCTGTCCGACTGTCCGGTGCAGCCTTGCAGGGGCTCCTGCCCCTGGTGCACGTGGCTTTGTCCTTTCCTTTTGGTGATGGCAAATGAGGGGCAGGCCCCCTAAGAGTCCCTCTCCTCCCAGAGGCACAGGAGATGAAACTGAAGAGAGGCTGGGACGCGTCCTGGGTAGTCCTGTCCTCTTTGGGAAGGGGAAAGGGAAGTCCACTTCCAGCGTATAAAAACAAAATTAATCCCTGAAGTCATGAAGAGTGGAGATCCTTTTGTAAATTCTTTTTTCCTCTTTTTTTTTTTTTCTGAAAAACTTTGTCTTGGAGATGTTGGCCCCCCCCGAGGGTCCAAAGTGCAGTGAGGGGGAAGAGGGGAGAGGGACTTGGCACTAGATGGCCTTCTGGGTGCAAGGCCCATGCTCCTCAGATGGACGGTTCTTCGCTGCTGCTTCGACAGGCAGGCAGGAGGGCGGTAGGGAGCAGGGGCAGGATAAAGCAGAAGACAGGATTGGGGCATGAGCGCAGCGGGGATGGGGACGAAGGAACACCGGCCCAGGGTTAATGCAGGAAGTTAAAGAAGAGAAATCTGGAGAGGCAGGAGAGGAGAGTGGCAGAGAAGGCAGACAGGGGGTTAGCTGGAGCCACAGAGGGGACAGTGAGCAGCTTCCACCAGAGAAAGAAACAGAAAAGGAGCCCCAGCGCCCACCCTCTCGCACTACCGGGACAGGCGCTACGCATAAAGCCCAGGGGGTCTGGTATACCCCCTAACAGAGCACCATGTTGTCTGGGCGCACAAGGGAGCTGGACTCCGCTTAGCCCAACTGTCAAGCAGAGTAGCCTGGTGAAGCTCAGAGGCAGCGGTGGGGCAGCGAGGACCTCGGCAGGTTCCCCCCACCCCACCCCACCCCCGTCCCTCCCGCCCAAGCCGACTCACTCAGAGCCAGAGGAGTCCTCATCCACCGTGCCTGCCTTGATGCTCATGGCGACAGGCATGACCCCATTCAGCTGTTCCTGCAGAGACTGGCGCGGAGGTGGGCGGGGAGGAGGTCCGTGCCGACTGCCCTCGCTGACGGAGGAGCCCCGAGAAGACCCTGTGCCCTGCTCCAGGGGCAGCCTTAGGAGGCTGCTCTTTTCGCTGATGGTGGGCAGACACTTCTTCTTGAGGATGCCTGGGTACAAGGTGTGGGTGTCATGAGATGGGGAACCCTAACAGCTCCGGCAAGGGAATGGAGATGGAAGAGACTCTACTCACCTTTGTGAGGTTGGGTAGAAGGGCCCGGAAGGGGTCCCAGAGACCCTTCCCGAATTAGGGCATCTCCATTCTCCCGTGGCCGCTCTTCAAGGGGCCCACCACCACTAGTCTCCTTTGTTGTGGTCCCAAAGTCTCCCGGCCAAGGGACCTTCCCAGACCCCGGACCCCCATCTGTCAAAGAAAGGAAGCCGATAGTCCCAGAGAGGGCAGACAGTTAGGATAGCCACCACCCCAGCTCGATTTTCCGAGAAGCCCTGGCCTCTTAGGCTTCCGTTGCCCCCCAATGACTGCAGCCCTGGTCCTGGCCCACCCTTGGGGGTACTGTGGAGGGGCAGTCTCTCAGCTCCAGGACCCAGCAGGCTGTCCCAGCCCTGCTCGCCAGGGAAGGCGGCCTCCTCCTCCTCTTCCTCGCTGTCTGACGAGTGGGTGGAGGCATAGGAGCCACTCTGGTCATCTTCCAGGGACAGGTCACTGTCAGAGTCCGTGTCGGGATCTGGGAGGTCAGGGAGGGATCACAACTGTCCCACCTGCCCCGGCCCACCCTCAGCAAAAGCCAGGCCCCTGCCCTGCTAGGCATTCAGGGCCTTTGTCCTCACCGTGTTGCTGGGCTTGCCCTTCCAAGAACAGGCCACTTGGGTCCCCTAGGCCAGGGGGAACCTGGCCCGGGTTCAGCGTGGACTCCTCCCTAAAAAGACAACATTATGATGTAGAGGTCAGTCTGGCTGCTCTAGTGGGATTCCCAGGTCCTACCTTGTGTCCCTTACTGCTGCTAATCTAGGCTGCGACCTGTGCTAGCTGAGACGCTCAGCTCCTAGCAGCTGGCTGGTCTTGGTTCTAGCGTTCACCGTCTTTCCCTTGTTCCCAGTTCTCCCGTTTCCCCGGACTCACCTCAGCAAGAAGGGGATGTAGCTGGGCTGACTCTTGCCCGAGCGGCTGGCACTGTGCAACGAGCCAGCTGAATCTCCGTAAGGCTGGTACAGTCTCCCGTCCGCGTAGGGGCTGGGGCAGTTATAAGACTAGGCCGGAGACAGACATGTCAGTGAGTGGGTGAGCAGGAGGGTGAGGCCCCAGGCTAGAAAGTAAAGGGTCCCAGGAACTTACCCCAAGTCCTACCTCCCGCATGCCCAGGGATTAAAGTGGAAAGGCCACTTTTGTGTTGCCTTCACCATAGGGCCTAGCAGTGGGCACAGCTACACCATAGCTGTGTAGCATTGAACACTCCAAATGCCCTGGACTTGTATAAGGGCTTGCTGTTTTTTTATTATTATTATTATTATCATCATTATCATTATTATTATTATTATTAAAAAATGGCACTTGGAATTGTCTTCTGAGAATATTCTAGGAGACAGGAAATTTATCAAAATTCACAAGGAACTCTCTGGCACAGGGTGTCCCACCCGACAGCCAATCTCTGCCTGCATCTCCCTCAAGTCAAAAGCTCTTTTACCCAGTGATAGCATTTCCTCCCAAGGGAACACATTCCACCTTGCCCCCTGCCGCTAACACGAAGGTGTGCGGAGATGGGAAAACAGGATGCCCAGGTTAAAAAAAGCACAGAGAACAAACAGGTTCCTCGGGCCTGCTTCCCCTTCCATCAGACCGAGGCTCCCTCACCGAGGTCAGGGTAGACTTAGTGGTCAAGGCAGGGTCGGGACTGGGCTTCCGGCTGCAGGCGAACTTGAGTGCTTTCCGGACCTCCTTGCTGAGCACCACGTAGGAGAGGAAGATGAAGGGGCCCTGGCAGGCAGAGACAGCCACGGTTGACACACTAGGCACCCACCTACCCCCAGGTGTGCTCTCATCCACTCACCAGGGTGGGGGCCAGGTACCTGGACGCAATTGCAGGCGGCGAAGAGGTAGTGGAAGAGCAGAGTGTCGCTGTTGACAGAGAGCAGTGCCAGCAGCCAGGCGGCACTCAGCAGCAGGAGGACGGTGAAGGAGGAGCGCAGGCCGGAGCTGGAGGGCAGGGCGGATGTGAGTCCTGCCGTGCCGTCCTCCACACCAACACCCGCCCCACGCCCGGCCACCTGCCAGTACTCACACGGGCCCTTTCTTCTCGAAGCCCTGCCGTTGGGCAGCACAGGAGGCTCGGGCCGACAGGATGTACAGGAAGACACTCATCTGGGAAGCGGAGAGGGATGTGAGAGGACCAGAGAGCAGAGACGCTTTACCTTCTGCCTTGCCCTGGGGGCTCCAGAAGCCTTGGCTCTTCCTAAAGGGGATCTGTAGGACCCCCTCATCCTGCTTACTGCATATCACTTACCGAAACAGCAAAGGCCACTGGTCCAGCAAAGCTCCAGATGAGGGTATCATAGACAGAGAGCCAGCAGAAGTCAGGGTTCCCATAGCCTTCCGGATCCAAGCCCACAGCGAGGCCTGAAGCATAGATACAGTAGCAAGACAGGGTGCTCAGGGTGGAGGCAATTATGCTGCCATCAAAGCTCATAGAACCAGGTGTGGAACACATAGGTCTGTCCACTCCTCTCTCCAAGGAGAAGCCCAGCCCCTGACACCCAATACCAGGTTGTCCAAGTATAGGGGGAAGGAATTCTTAGGACCCGAACTATGGGTTTGCGGGTACATGCATGAAGGTGGAGCCAGGGCCTAGGGACAGGGGATCTCTAGGCTGGGAAAGGAGGCAGGATACCTGTGATGAAAGCAGGGACGCCCCAGCCCAGCATGTAGTAGAAACGCATGGGACTGGCGTTGACGTCTCGCACCTCTGTGAGCGCGCGGTACAGGTGTAAGGCCTCCAGCAGAGCCCAGGAGAAGGTGCAGAGGTACAGGAAATGCAGCAGGATAGCGATGACTGTACAGGCAAACTGGGGGCCAGGACACGGAGTCAGGAGCCAAGGCGGCTAATACAGGGAGGGCACTTAGGGGGAGGGAGGGAGGGAGGGAGGCGGTGGGGAGGCCTGGTGGTGTGCGCGGCTCCCCCGGAGGGAAGCCCAGGCTACATGCAAGAACATCTGGGACGCTGGAACATTATGAGAGAACTGGAGAAGAGCAAACTGTGGGCCAGGTGCTGGGATGGGCCCTTTATCCGCTCACTGCCGTGGGAGCAGGGATGGGAGAGGGCCACAGAGGGGGACACACCAGGAGCCTCGGTGGGGCCGGAAGTTGGGAGGGTCTCTGGGAGAGGAAGAATCTTACAGGGAGGTCAGCCTGGTTGATGCCCAGGAGAAAGACCAGCTGGGCCAGGCCCAGGGCAGCTGTGAGGTTGCGTCGGATGCCGTGCTGGTTGGAGCGGAGGGCACGGAGGAGGGTGAGGAAGAGGAAGGTGAGCGTCAGGGCGGCTAAGGTGACTCCAAGGGCCACGTATGTTAGGGTCTTCAGTGGCAAGATCTCACCGTTCTGAGGGATGAGTGGCAGGGCGTCAGGTAGCCGGCCCCCGGACTTGGTTCCCACCCACCGCTCTGGGCTACCCGTGCCGGGTCCAAACCTCCCGTCTCGACACGTCCATAAGCACGGCGAAGCTTGTCATATGGTTGCACTGGCAGCTGACGTGGCTCTCGTTACGGAAGACTACTTCGCAGCCTCGGGCCGACCAGCCACCAGTGCCGCTGACCCTGCGGGAGGAAGATGGGAGTCAGGGAGGGAAAGGGTGTGCAGCCAGGAGCCTGGACTCTTGGTCCAAAGTCATGGGGGTAAGAGTGGTACAGGCTCACAGGATCGAATGGTTCCAGAAGACGCAGATGGGCTTGGTCCGCTCCTCGGTCTCCAGCAGCCGGAACTGCACGGTGACTGGCTTGTCCAGAGCCCGCGGCAGGAGTTCCTCGTCGTCGTGGACGCTGATGCTCACCACAGGGGTGTTGATGACTGGGCGCTTGGGGACTCTGATGACAGGAAGGTACACGGTCACCAAAGTGGCCACCGGACACCCTTATCACTGGGAGATGTTTCCCATTCCCTTGTTAACCCCAACCTCCCAGGCCTTATCCTGACTGCTTACCTCAGGCTACGCTTATCGGGGTCATAGTTGTGGGGCAGCAGTCCAGCCAGGGTGTGGTAGATGATGACACTGGCCACTGCCTCTCCCTGACTCAGTTCTGGGTGCCTCCGCTGCCGCCGGGCCAGCTCCTCGGTCTCCTGGGCTTCGCCGGGTCCTGCAGACCTCACCATGGAGGGCATCTCTGGAAGTAAATGCTGCTATACTCAGCTGGCCCTGCCCACTGCATGGGCGTCCCACTCCAAGCCGTTACCACATCCGTGTTCCCTGCTGACCTCTGAAGACAGACTCTGGCAAAATGACTGTGGTCTCAAGATCTGGGGGGCGCTCCCCACGTAATGCCTCATAACGGGGCAGCTTGGTCCCAGCAAAGTTCCCCTTATCGAGGCGTACCACAGAGATGACTAGAAAAGAACACGGCCACAGTCACTCACCAAGTGAGGCAGGTGGGCCTTTGAAACAGGGGCAGGGCTCTCTCCACAACCCTCCCTACATCCCCCACCCCCCAGCCCAGCACCACCTCACCAATGTTGGGTGTGACGATGGTGAAGGGGCTTAGGTAGGTGTGCCGCATATTCTGGGCAAGGGCGCTGGCATAAGCCTCATAGTGCTGGAGCAGCCAGGCGGTGCCACCCTCTGTCTGCTGGATCAGTTCCCAGTGCCTCTTGTTGGCTGCATCCAGGAGGGCGCTGCCCACCCTCAGCAGATTCTGGGGACAGGCATGGTCACAGTAGCATATGCTTGTGGTCAACCTCATACCAAGTCCCAGCCTGTGCCTGCCCCAGACCCGCCCTCTGCATCTTTCCCTCAGCAGTCCCTACAGTCTCCCCTGGGAAGCCTTGTGTATCATACTGTCCACATCCAGCATGGGTACCTGCCTCTAACCCTTCCTCCACACTTTAATCGTTGCCGCCCAGTGTGTCCTCACAATGCCTCCTTCTGTTGCCTGCCTCTCTGGTTCCCTGAAAAGACTGAGCTCTTGGTATAATAGGCAGGGCTCTGCTTCAGCTCAGTGCACACCCAGTACAAGTGCCTCTGCTAGGTACTAGGATGCTGATACTGGCAGGAGGAAGTACACTCCCAATCAACTGTGCTGCGCCATGGCTTACAGGCTGGCATGGAGGCCTCGTGCCAGGGGTGGGGCTCCTTCCAGTAGGGGAGTATCTCCCTCTCTCCCCCAAGATCTCCAGGAACAGGCTGTCTCTCTGGGCCCCCACCATGCCTACTTCAACCCCCACCTCAGTGAAGTGGACATCCTGTGTGGCAGATAGCCCAAAGCCCCGCTGGGCACTCTCATGAGCCAGGAGGCGTGTGGCCAGCTGGTAGGCCACCTTGACATCACTGCCGAAGTAGCCAGAGGTATGCTGGGTGGCATTGCGCAGGAGTAGGGCTAGCCTCTGGGAGCGTCCCGAGTCCAGGCCTGACTCGTTCCTCTGCAGCCGCTCAGCCTGCAAGGAGGACCAGAAGAATTGCAGAGGGTCAGACAGGATGGAGGTGACTGGGGCTCTGGAATAAAAGGGCCTCAAGAGGTAGGTAGGGAAGAAGGAGTCTCAGGAAAAGCCGGAACCTGGGGTCAGGAGCTCTATTTCCAAAGACAAGGGTGTGAAAAAGAGGAGAAGACAAGGGGTCAACTTACGAAGCCCTTTAGCTCTGAGAAGGTGACTGACGTGCAGTTGAAGAGGTTTGGGGGGAGCCAACCCCTGTGCTCATCACAGTGACGCACAGCAGTCCCTGGAGGGAAGAAGCCAAGGAGGCGGGACTTAGGGAGAGAGGAAGCCCGGAGGACCTCACAAGCCAGACCGGAACAAGCAGCCCAAAAGAAAGTAAGAATATGGGTGTGCAGAACCCCAAAACATCTCAGCAGAACCAGTACAATGGCCAGAGGAACAGAGGTCTGTAACCTCCGCCACCACGACACCAAGATATCACTATGCCTGTCCATCCAGCTCCTTCCTGCCTTGCATTCGGCTACTCCTTAGCCATGAGTCCTGTACATCACTGATTGGGATCTCTTGGGAGACTACCCGGCACTCCACACTCCTCCCTTTAATGTGGTGTAACTCCAGTACTAGGTAGTTAGCCGAACGCAGGAGCCTCATACAATCCGCCTTTGAGTTTAGCTCCCAGCCCCATTCCCAGAACATGCAGGATTTTCAACAGTTCTGTTTGGGTCGGACACAGGCACGTTTGGTCAGCCTAGGTTGAAGGGTGAGTGAGTGAAGGAAGGTGAGACATTGACTCTCTGGGAGCTAGAAACCAGAAAGTGGGGCCCCAGGGAGCTACAAGCTGGGGGAGGGGGGCTTGCTGTCTTTACTCCTCTGACAGTAAAGGTCAAGGGTTCAATATCTTATTGTAGTCCTCTAAGACCTACCAAAGGAGCCTTTGGGGCAGGGGGCAGCAGCAGGCAGCCCGAATCGCGTGCGGGGCCACCAGATCCCAGCCTCTATGGCCCGTGGGCAGCTGTCATAATTCACTGTGGAGAAGAGCACACGGTCACCTATAAGCAATTCCGTCCAGGCCCCGCAACCTTCCTTCCACATCCCCGACTGACCCACGACCAGACTCATTTCTATCCTCTGCAATGTAAACTCTTAGCATACAGTGAAGAGGGAACCTACCTGTCCCAAGATTCCTACCTTCACAGCCATTGGTGGTGACCTCAGCAAAAGGGTTGTCACAACGGTCACACTGACGCCCAATGACTCCAGGCTTGCACGGACACTGGCCGTCCTCAGGGTCACAGACTCGGGACAAAGAACCAGTGGGATAACAGTCACACAAGAGACAAGTGGTGCTGCCGGGGGGCCGGTAGTGATTCTCCTAGGAGGGAAGAAGGGGGGGTCACTGGGTCAAGATGTCGTTCCTGGATGCTGGTGGCGCTTCAAGCTGCGGCCTCCCTGGAGAGAGTCTCCCCTACCCTGGGTCCTCGTGAGAATATGACTCAACATTCTCAAGAGTGGGTAAAGACCTGGAGTTGAACTCATCAGTGAGAAACCAAGCATTCAGAATAGGCTGCAGACAGCCCGTAGAGCCAGTCCAGGGCTCCCTGCCTCAACACTGGTCCTGGATCCCCCTGCATCTGGATATAAGGGCAAACGACCTCTTGCCATGCCTGCTATGGCGAAGGCATGGGGCGCTCGGCTCTCTGGAGGAAGGCTCGGATCCTCTTCTCTGCTTTCCCCGACAAGGCGACAGGGCTCACAGAAGTGGGGGCTCACTGGGGACTCTCACCTTGCAGTGGCACTCGCCGCTTGTCTTGTTGCAATCTGGGTCAAAGCCTTTGCTGACATCACAGTTGCATGGACCACATGTGGGGTGTCCCCACCAGCCACGGGGGCAAGGTTGGTCAATCCTGCAGAAAGACACCCAGACAGGCATGAGCCCCCTCTGCTACGACATCTCCTCCCACTTGGTCCAACCACAGGCAGTCCTTTCAGCCTTGGCTGCAGCTCAGCCAGACTCCTCGGGGGCTCAGAGTGACAGCAGAGATAAGCCCTGACCCACCTACCTGGTCTCACAATATGGCCCAAGGTAATTTGGTAAACACTCGCAGATGTAGCCGTGGGGTGCATTGGGTTTTCGGGTACACACGGACTGGTGCTCGCATGGGTTCAGGTCACACACGTTTGTACAGTTGTCACCATAGTAACCTGAACAAGAAGGATCAGAAAGGTTTAGGGCCCACCCTCTACTGGCATTGTCTTCTGTCCATCTCCTCTTTTCTATTTCCACTCTGAGCATTGCGCCAGCCATAACCCTGTAGGAGATGACGGCTCAGAGAAGAAGTGATTGGCCACATATTAGAGTATTAGAGGTAGAGTGTGACCCATGGCACCGCCCCCCCCCCCACTGCATTCTCAGCATACCTGGATCACAGCTACAAGAATAGCTGTCCCAGTCATTGCTGCAGTAGCTGTTGGTGGGGCATGGATTCGAGTCACAGGGATCTGGCCAGCTACAGCCTGGCTCCACATTGATGCTCTCCCCGCGGCTGGGATCTAGACTGCTGATACCCTCTGGTGTCTCGCTTACCCTCACGCCCTGGAGGGATAAGAGCGGCATTAGCCTTCAGTGGAACGGGGCTCCAGGTAGGAATGGGAGGTCAGGGGAGGAGACTCACTTGCAAACAGCCCCGGAAGCCACGGGCCACTCCGCTGGCCGGCCCAGGAACTCCCCCAACTGTAATATTGCTCAGGTGCAGTCCATGCAGCCGAGGGCCCAGATTACCCTCTGCCTTCTGTTGCCCGTAGTCAAAGGACAGGATGGCATGGCCGGGGCCCCCGCTGGCTCCCAGGGCCAGCTGCGCATGGTGCCAGTCACCATCATTGGCTCGGCCTGGCTCCAGACGCAGAGATGACGCCTGGAGCCCTGTGCCCTCCACACTTAGCACTACGTGGCCTGCCCGAAGCTGTACAAGAGGGGGGAAAAATCAGCAGACCACCTCAATGGGCTCTTCCAATCTGCCTGGTTGAGGGCAGAGGAGGCTGCTTATCTCCCTTAAGCCCAGTAGGTGGCAGCACTGACCCACAGGATGGGCCCAGCCAGCTCTTCGCTTCTGCCAAACCCTGCCCATCCACCTGGGTCCAACCCCCTGAAGGATCCTACGCTAGCCAAGCCGGGGCTTGTCACACTCCCATGTGCTCTGCATCACCTGCAGGGTGATGGTGCTGCGCCCCCTGGTGACGGCCTGCAGCAGGACGCCATCTGCCTGGCGTGTGCGGAACATGAGGCTGAGGTGCCAGGGCTGAGAGATGGGCAAAGAGAGGCCGTGCCAGGCCACAAGGCTGCTGCCCAGGAAACGCTGGGGGTTGGCCATTTCTGGGAAGGCAGATGAAAAGTGACTCAAGGGCAGAGCAGTGAAGTCGGAAGCGTGGCGGCTCTGTGAGAGTTGGACCCTCGCCTCCCCTCACACCCGATCCTCTCAGTGCCCCGCCCTCCGGAGCCATTTACCTATCCCGGGCCCGCCCTACATTGTGCCCAGGGCCTGCCTGCCTCTGACTAGGCCCTTTGTCTCCTGCCTAGCTTCTCCTTACTCTGCCCAGACACGCTTTTCCACCCACAGCCCAGCTCGCAGAACCCTGCCCAGAGCCTGCCCCAAGCCCTGCCCGTGATCCCAGACAAACTGACAGCACCCAGGCCCCAACCTGTGGCAGGTGCCACTCCTACCCTGGGCGCAGCTCTTGCCCCCGAAGCCTAGTGGACACTCGCAGCTGAACGCATCCCACCGGTTCACACAGGTGCCACCGTTGTGGCAGGAGCTGCTGTCGCACACGATCTTCTTGGTGGGGCAGCCTGGAAGGAAGGGAGAGAAAGAGATTCAGGGACCAACGGCAGTGGCTGGAAGGCCACACAGGTCACGCACAGCCGATCCTCTCGGCAGTTGGCTCCCAGCCTTGCCCCTACCCCCGGGTCCTCATACCAGGCACAGTGCCATTGTTGGCAATGAAGTCGGCCATGTCGACCTGCCGGCTATCCACCTGGAGGTTCTTCATGCAGCCCACAAAGTGCCGCATTCGAACGGGGAAGCTCTCGGGCAGATCCGGCACCCCGCCCAGCAACAAGGGACCTGTCAGGTCTAGAGACCTGGGGGGAACGAAAGCGTGAAAACACAGGGGTTTAAGTTTATGATTCTTCTCTTACCCCATACCCTGTCACTAGGCCCAAGAAAGGGAGTGCTTGGACCAAGGCTAAGGGGCCCTTTTAGAACAATGCCCAGGAAGTAGCGGCACTGCCTTATAGCAAATGTGTTCTCAGCCTATACCCTTCCCTCACAGTCCGCTAAGACCAGACTCTTAACTCCCCAACACTGCCAGTGTCAGGAAGGGGCGCATCTGACTGGCTCCCGCTCTGGAGCCCCATCCCTTTGGCCCGCACTATCCTCTTCCTAGCTCCTGCCCCCCCTCATCCTCTGCCTCCTGCCCCCACTTTCCCCTCTTACTTCTTGCTGCCTCCTTGGGTGCCCTGGGCAGCACAGGAGTAGTTGCCCAGCATAGCTCCAAAGCGCAGAGCCACCCCTGTGTCGCAGCCATCCACGGACACCACGGCTACCTTCTGATCAGATGGACCTTGGGGAAGCCCTGTCTGACCCAACAGTGGCTGTGGACAGAGAAGGGAGGCAGTGGACAACCCGGCATAGGGCTGCACCTCTCCATACACATACACCCACAATCGAGGACCACCCAGAGGGATGGAGGTGCCCTGCACAGTACATCCCCCCACCCCTTCCCAGGCACAAGAGCTGTGAGCAGCCTTCCCCACCACTCACAATACCATCCGGGGCTGGAAAACAAAAAAACACAAAAACACGCATGCACCAAGACCAGGACCCTCTAACTCCTACATCCCTCAGCCAGACCCACCTTGTTATAGTACTTCAACTGCACTGTGTGCCACTGGCCGTCACTGACCCCTCCTGGCACGAACGGAGACACAGTGGTGGTCGATTCCCCTAGAGAAAGGACCGGGTGAGCTGGGTCACAGGAAGAGAGTCGGGAGTGGCAGAGCAGCGGGTATGGTCTAGGGATGGAGGCCAGGTCCAGGTTTGACTGGGAGGGAAGGCACGTGGCTTGAGGTCAGAGGGTTGGAGGCATGAGCTCTTAGGAGACGGGCAAGGACGTGAGGTGCTGGGCTCACCTGCAGAGAAGGTGAGCTGCACCTGTTCCTGGATCACCTCGAGAGCCACAAAGTCATGCTTCTCATTGAAGCGCCCATTGTACAGCAGTAGCCCGTTACGCTCCTTGGTAGCAAACCTGTATAGGGGGGGTTGGTCATGGGGGCAAGGAATGAGGTACCCACCTGCGTGCCAGTACCCCAGACAGCTAAGCAATAGCAAAACTGGCGCTTTGGCTAAGGCTATGGAGTCAGAACGCGGATAATGAGCCCAAACGAGAACCCTGGCATTGACTCCCCATTCTCAAGGGTCGGGGAAGAGTGCCAGCCAGACTCTGATGGTGAGGGCAGCCTGCTGGCCAAGCAGACAGCTGCTCCTGGTACGTTCACTGATCTGGTACCCCCCACTCTCACACATGCCCTGCAACCCTGGGACCTCGTCACACTCACGAGAGGGCCAGGGTGAAGTGGAAGCGCTGGCGCAGCCCACGGAAGGTGATGAAGGAGCGGGCGGGGAAGCTGCGTGTGGTCACCTGGCAGAAGGGTTTCTCAAAGTCCCCGGAGGGGCAGTCACATTTGAAACCTCCCACCAACAGGTTGACACAGGTACCCCCGTTCTTGCAGACACCTGGAGTACAACGGCCTGAGCGGGTACTCGCTTCACAGTGCTCGCCTGGGGAGGAAAGACAGGCGGAGGTGAGCCCCCACCAGGAGAAGGCGGCTGAGCGTGAGGTGCTCCTCCCTCCCCCAGCGCCTATAATAAAGGCTTGGTTCTGGCTGACGGAGCTCGGTTAGGAGGTATTGGAAACATCGGGAGGAGTGTAGCTGAAGGAAGCCAGTCACTGGAGTGTGCCATAAAGGGCTATATGTTGTCCCAGGACCCTTGTCATCTGAGTGAGTGGCTTTGCCACCCTGATATCCTTCTGTCTTATAGCATGGGACTGGCCACCAGAACTGAAATGGCATGGCAGAGATTGCGAGACAAAATTAACCTTTCTTGTTTTAAACTGTCCCTCTTGGGTAATCCGGTGGTGAGAAGTTTTTTTGTTTGTTTGTTTTGTATGTTTGTTTGTTTGTTTTCGAGACAGGGTTTCTCTGTGTAGCCCTGGCTGTCCTGGAATTCACTCTGTAGACCAGGCTGGCCTTGAACTCAGAAATCTGCCTGCCTCTGCCTCCCGAGTGCTGGGATTAAAGGCGTGCTACCATGCCCCGTGGTGAGAAGTTTAACACGTCCCTGGTGACATCTCCTGAGACCCATCCTCAGGACTCTCCCATGTGTTCTCTCTTCCTCTTGGTGACTTTCTCGTCTGAAATCTATGACACACCAGCTCCTCTTACTGGCCCGCCACGCCATTCTCTCTGTAGCTCCACAGATGCTCTCTTGCAAGCTCCTCGAAGTTCTTCAGCCCTTCCTCACACCTGTCCGCAACCCTGGTCCCCAGGCCCTGGCCCCTGCAGAGGCAAATGCCGAGGACAGCAAAGGGCTGTACCGGCCCCTACTCTCCTGTTCTTCCCGGCTGCCCATGGATGCTTTTGTTCCTCTCAGGGTCAGAGATCAGTTTTCTTCCCTAGAGATGTGACCAGGTTTCCATGTCTATTTGAGTTACAGGTTGGGGTGGATGGCATGAAGCAAGCCGGGGCTCCCCCCAAGAACAGAACTGAGGATCCCTCTGCACCCAAACAAGACTGAGAGAATGGGGGGGCCTGAGCCCAAGGACAGACAAGAAAACAGGTGACTGAAAACTCAGATATCAGATGGGAAAAGCCACTCCCTTCTCTCCCTTCCAATTCTGATTCTAGAGATAGGTTCTCCGTTCCCTGTGCCTAGTGACTGGCTCTTGTTTCCATGGAAACTGTTGTTCGCCTACTCGGGAGCCCCCTTCCCCATCCTCCTGGACAAAGACTCCCCTCCCCTCTCTCAGTCACACCCTCCCTTCTCCCCACTTCCCCCAGCACCCTCCACCCCCCACCCCCAGCAGCAGCACAGAAGAGTCAAGTCTGGCAAGTTCTGAGCAGAAGGATGGCGCAGGAGGCACCGAGCCTGCCTACGCTACTGGCAGAGCCAGTGCGCCTGGTGCTGGAGGACATGAAGCCTGGGAGTCTGGGAAGGAAAAGGAGCAAGGGAGCCAGCAAGGTGGGACAGGGTGTGAAGAGACCTGCAGCCACAGACCAATGGGGAGGCAGAAATGGAGCCTTGCTGCTCAGGACTACACAGGTCCAGCGCCCTGGAACTCCCATGACGCCAAAGCCCTGCTTTTCAGTGCCTTCCTCCAGTTCCTGGGTGGGGAAAGTCTGGCTCCAGGTTAATGAAGGGATTCACTCAGCGTTATGAAGGCCTGGTCCTCGGCCAGAAACACCTCAAAGTGGATCAAGTCACCTCAGCCCAGGACTTCCTCAAACAAAAGCCAACTCTCACCACACAAGCCAGCCTTCTCTTCCTGTCAAATTACCGACATGAATCCTCCCAAGCAACTTTTGACCTACATAAATTGGTTATCTCCATCTTAAATACTAGCGGGAAGAGAAGCTAAGTAGCTCGCTCATGTTCACACAGCTATTAGTGGGAAAGCTGGAACACGAAGCCAGGTGCTGGACTGACCTCAATCACACAGTCTTAGTGGGTCTGTGTGCAGGCAGCATGTGCCAGCGTGGGTGTGTGGGTTTGCACAACGAACACAAGGCTCCTCATTCTGACTTACCAAGCAGGTGGTTACCAAACAGCAATAGGATCTAAGAACGGCTGATGCGCCTATAGGTTATACGCTCGGAAGGAACGAGGCAGCCCCATTATTAGCTTGATTTGTGCTTGGCCCAGAGCGTCAGCCCTGCAGGGCCACCCCCATTGCCCCTGCCCTAGGCTCACCCGTGTAGCCGTCCCGACAGAGGCAGGTGTAGCCGCCTTCTCGGCTGCGGCAGCGCCCATGGGGTCCACAAGGTCTTGAGTAACAGAGGTCCACCTCCGTCTCGCAGTAGTCGCCGGTGAAGCCTGGTGGGCAGCGACAGCGCAGACCCCCGACAGGGTGGATGGGCCGGAAGAGCACCGAAGAGGAGGCGATGAAGGGCGCAGAGGAGTCGAAACGCAGCACAGACACACAGCGCATGTAATTCTCGCAGGGCTCCCGCAGGCAAATGTTGTCGTCGAAGGGGAGCACGCGCTGCGCCGAGATGGCGGTGAGCAGGCTGCGGTTGAGGTACAGGCGCTCCTGGAGATCCTCTGAAGGCAGAAAGGGTGGCCCACCCCCGGGTCCTGGAGGCTGGCCCACTGACAGGCTTACGTTGAGGATATGGCCGCCTGGGGCATCAGTATCCCTTTGCACATTGAAGACCACCACATGATCCGGGGGTGTGGCCAACGTGGCTGCCACGGCCTGAATGAAGAGTCCCAGCAGTGGTGAGAGAAAACGTTCTGGAGACATGTCTTCCAAGCGCAGCGTGATGCTGTGTGTGAGCATCTCGTCTGTGATGATGGTGACCCGTAGTGAGCACTGAGCTGTCACACTGTGGACACCATCTGAAGAGAAGCAACACGGATCAATGTCAGCCGTGGGAGAAGCAGGCAGAAGCAGGTGTGCCAAGCCACAAGACCCTGGCTTAGCGCAAAGGAGGCAGTAGGTTTGTGTGACAGTCAGAGGAGGAGTCAAGAAAAAGGAGTGAGGAGGGAGTATCAGGAGGAGGAAGCACCATCAGAAAAAAGTACTGAGAAGAGGGAGCACCAAAGGAGAGAGCATTAGAAGTGGGGAGCACCACTGGGCAGTGGTGCCTTTAGTCCCAGCATTTGGGAGGCAGAGGCAGGGGCAGGTGGATTTCTGAGTTTGAGGCCAGCCTGCTCTACAGAGTGAGTTCCAGGACAGCCAGGGCTACACAGGGCTAAACAAAACAAAACAAAACAAAACAAAACAGTAGGGAGCACCAAGAAAAAGATGAGAAGTAGGAGGGCCAGGAGGAGAGAACACCAGGAGGAGGGAGCACTATGAAGAAGGACTAATGAGAAGAGAGATTATCAGGAGGAGAGAGCATCACAAGCAGGGAGCACTAAGAAGAAGTAATCAGAAGAGTAAGCACCAGGAGGAGAGAGTGCCAGAGGAGGGAGCACCAGGAGGAGGGAGGACCGGAGGGAGCACCAGGAGCAGGAAGCATCAGGAATAGAAGGTGCAAGCAGGCTAAAATCCAGCCCATATCCTGCAAGGTACTCAAGAAAACCTTTTTCGATGGGCATGGTGGTGCTTGCCTTTAATCCCACTCAGGAGGCAGAGGCAGGCGGATTTCTGAGTTCAAGGCCAGCCTGGTCTACAGAGTGAGTTCCAGGACAGCCAAGACTACACAGAGAAACCCTGTCTCGAAATACCTCATACGTGCCTAAGGAAAGGAAATTTTTCAAAACTGTTGTGTGTTTTCCCAGTACTCTTTGGCATGACGCATGAACTGCCTTCCAGCATTTCTGCCTGTCACTCCCCTCAGTATACGCCCTGCCCCTGAGACCAGTCCTTGGGTTTCTTGGCTCCACAGCTGTGCTTTTTCTTTGCTGGCCTTTCTAGAGGGCACAGAGTACCATGAGAGGCTGCCACCCCCTACCCTGAACTTCTCAATCCTGCAGTGACCCCGCCTCTCAGCATGCTGTAGCAGGTTGTGTGGAAGGTGAATCTGGTCAGAGGTGCCAGGTACCCCTCGCACTCAGCTCCATCACTGGTTCGGTGCAAGCCTTCTAGCCCATGGCCACACCTCTAAACACAGAGCCCTGTACCCACAGGACTCTAGGTAGCCTGGGGTCCCCACCCCAAGAAATCCAGCTGAGCCACCTCAGCCAGTGGTAGCGACACACACTGCTCCAGGATGGAGAAAGGGTAGGCGGGGTGGGGGACGTGGGCGGCTTTCACCCTGAGCCCCACTGGGCTGGTCTCTCCTCTGGCACTAGGGCCTCCTGTTACTCATCACTTGCTTGGCTCACCAAGTTGTACCCAAAGGTCCGCCTGCCATACCCGCAGGCGGCCAACTCACTTATAAACAGCTGAGTGCTAACACATTGGATGGTGTCTCACTCCACCCACGCACCCTATGCTCGGAGGTGCCATGCACACCTGAATGTTGCATACGCATGGCAATGAACTGTGCTTAGATTAAAAAATGAAATCTGGGAGGCAGAGAAAGGGAAATGGCTTGGAAGGGCTATAGGGGGTGTTCCTAGTTAATACAGCGCCTTACACATAATTGAGTGTTCAGTAAAAACTAAGATGCTCATGAGAATCCCTTGTACATAAAAGCATCTTGAAAACATGGCAGCAATCTAGGAGGTGGTGATGCCTGTCTTTCATACTAGTGCTCAGGAAGCAGAGGCGGGAGGATCTCTGAGTTCAAGGGTAGCCTGGTCTACAGAGCCAAGTTCCAGGACAGCCAGCCAGAGCTACACAGAAAAAAACCCCATCGTGAAAACCCAAAATGAAAACACACATAGCGCAAACTCTCCATCAGATGCAAAATATGACGTCCAAGTGGGATAGGATGGAAGCCAGTGTTGCTGAGACAAAAAGGAGAGATGGAGATATGGGACCCTACTCTGGACATGTCACACTTCGAGTGGCTGCTACCTTGGGCATGCCCTGGGCCTACTGCCTACCTGTCCTATAGCCTCATTGCCGTGATCTGCTTGTTCTCACAAGCCTGCTGCTGTGACTGCTGCTCACAACTGCTCCTCCTGCTTTGCCCAGGGTACCGAGACAGCAGGTCATGGTCCTCCAAGCCCTCGAGCCTGCCCCTGGGTCACCATCAGATTCCTTCGCTTCCTTTCAGAAGCAGGGTTCAGGAGCTGATGTCACAGCCCAGTGTTTGCTGGATGGGATGTTCCCTCCAGGCAGAAAGCAACTACACAGGGCTCTACAGACAGTGCTCCTGGACCAACAAGCGAGAGAAACTTTGCTGTCCCCTGGCCCTGGGAAGCAACACTCCTGCGTGTTGTCGTCCACCAACCCAGGCCCGTCTGTGCCCCTCACTCGGCATGTCTCTCGCTTCCCATCTGGCCCACCATCTGTGGCCACCTGCCCCTCTGCTAATGTCCCCCTCCCAGCAACCAACCCATTGCTCCTTCCTCTTTGTCCTTCCTCCGTGCCCTGCTCTGGGGTCACTCCTCAGGTGCAAAGGCAGGTTGGGAACAGGAGTGGCTGGTACATTGCCTGGCTCCTTTTAGACAGAAGAAAGAGCTGGGGTAGTCTCTGACTCAGGAAAAACCACCTGGGTCTAGGCCTCAGCCAGCAGCACCCGAGAAGATGCCAGAGCCACCCTCCCAGTCTTCCCCCTTCTGGCAGAGTCTCTGCTGTCTGGGAGGTGAGCAGGCCTCGGGCAGGTTCTCCTGTGTGTCTGAAGAAGACAGCAGCCGGGGCCATTTGGGCTTCAGGACCCATCCAGCCCGGGCTGGGACAGCTGCAGCCAGAGGGAAGAAGGGAAGACAGGATCTAAACACAGAGACCAACAGGGAAAGACAAAGGCCCAGGAAAAGAGCCAGCAGTGGAGGAAGAAGAAGTGGGAGAAGGAGAGAGACACAGAAGCTGGGGAGAAGGTGACAGACAGGCAGTGCAGGAGGGTCCCCATGGGCAGGGTGGGAGGGGAGGAGGAGACAAAGAACCAGAGAAGGAAGACAAAGGGACAGTGGGCGTTAGTCCCTCTCACCCAGCCTCCTGAACTTTGGGGTTGCCTTGGTGACTGACTCTAAGGGTCAGGGCTGATGGGGGAGGGGGAACAAGGGCAGAAAGGCCGCCACAGTGTGCCCTAGCCGCAGCCCCAGCCTTCCCTCTAGCCTAGAGGGTTGTGTTTGGGGCTGTGTGTCCTGGTGAGGAAGCAGAGGCTAAGCAGAGCTGTCCTCCGCACAGCCCCCGGGTATCTAGCCAGATTCACTACTGAAGGCTGTGGATGGAGGGGCAGCAGGGAGAGGCCTTTCTTCTTTCTCTAGTGCCAGGCTCAGGTGAGGGTACTCCTGGCTTCCTTCTCCTGGAAGGGAACTGGAAGCTTCAGGTGGTTCACAGCCTGACCCATAGCTTTGAGAGCACCTTCTCACTGGCTCTTGCCACCTGAGGGGTGGGACCAGGAAGTGTCTGTCCAGTAAGAAGTATGAGCAGGAAGGGGGGTAAGGCCATCTTCACTTCCCTGGTGTGCAAAGGGGGCCTAGATGGGGCTGCCAGGCCTCACCCCTGGAAAAATCGTTAACAGTCCTCCCCCGCCCCCCCAGCCTTCACTCCAAGTCCCAACTCCCAGAAAGGACTTGGCTACCCAGTCTGCCTCGAGGGTCCCGCCTTGCTTCTCATCCCCAGAGCTGACAGAAAGGACAGAATACTGTCACCCAGTTCTGCTTGCCTTCCCCAAGTCCTGCTGTCTGGGGAGTCTGCAGGCTGAGCGCTTGACCAAGCAGCAGGAATGCCCAGGCTGGGTTCTGGCCAGGCTCCCATGCCCCTAGAAATCTGTACTCCTCCCACCAAGTCAGGGCTCTGGAGTCTCTGACCTCAAAGCTCAGCAGTCCTGGTGCACTCTGATCCCCCTGTCTATTGTCCTGAGACTGGGCCACCATGGTCAGCAGGGAAGGCCTAGTACCCCAAGAAAAAGCCACGGGGAGTCTAGGGGCCCAAAAGGTCCATCTGCCCTGGCTTTGTTGCTGCCCTCCCCCCCAAGCCAGACCCCAACCAAGAAGTCAGGACAGTGAGGTCTGTTTGGACGGAGACAATGAGCTCTGGCTTTACTTCCTGCCTGGAGCTCTGGAGGGGGAGCCAGGGCAGGCTCCTTCTGCCTGGAGGGAAAAGCAATACCCCAGACAAAGTCCAAGTCAGTCTCTTCTGCAGCTCTACTGAAAGCCAGAGGGGGAGAGAAGAGGGCGGCAGGGTCCTGACCCCCTTGGTGGAATCCCGTGTCCCCAAAGCCCTCTGACCTGCCGTGTGAGATCACAGGACCATCCTAATGAGGGTGCCAGGGTGCTAAGGAGCCAACTTGTCTTGTCCCCTCCTCTGTCCCCTCCTCACCAAGGTCTCCCCCCCCCCCACCAGCTCTTGGGCCTTCCAGGCTTCCACGCGCCCTTTTTTTTTTCTTCACAATTCTTGGCAGCCATAGTCAGGGCAATCTCACAACACTTCCCCCCACCACGTCACAGTCTGGTAGGCAGGGGGGCAGCCAACCAAAGCAGCCCAGCCCAGCCCAGCCTGGGGCAGCAGCAGGCGGGGCCTGCGCCAGCTGCCAGGAGTCCTGGGCTTTCTCCTCAGGCCAGGTTCCCGATTTCTCAGCCTCTGAGCTGTCCACAGGGTAGAGAGTTGGGTCACCAGCTCCTCCTGGATGGCACCCCACCTCCGGTGGCTGCCCAGAGACCTCCCTGAAGCACTATCCCCACCCCAACATCACTGGGCATCTTCCTTACCTGACACCAGCACACTCATGATGGCTTCCAGGGGCCGGTTGTTGTCCAGGGCCCGGCTTAGTCTCAGCTCACCGGTGGAGGCATTGAGCAGAACCAGGCTGAGTTCATTTCCTCGCTCAAAGCTGTACGTCAGGCTGTCTGAGATATCGGGGTCGTGGGCAGGCACACGACCTATGGCACCCCCGGGGAAGCTGCTGGAGCGGTTGGTGACATAGTTGTTGAAGAGAATCTCAAAGTTGCCCAGCACGGGCGGGTTATCATTGCGGTCAAGGAGGCGGACGTGGACAGTAGCCCTGCTCACCAAGGGAGCAGACGTAGCCTGGATGACCAGGACATATTCAGGCCGGTCCTCATAGTCCAAATCTACCAGGGCAGTTAGCTCACCAGAGAAGATATCCAACTGAAAGACCTCGGGGATGTTGCCCTCCACAATCTGATACATGATCTGTGCGTTGGTCCCTTCATCTGGGTCAGTGGCTGTGACCCGGGCCACGGCCAGCCCGATGGGGCTATTCTCTTCCACAAATACGTCAAACTCATCCTGTTCAAAGACAGGGGGGTTGTCATTCACATCCAGGACAGTAACTGTCACTTCCATGGGTGTGCGGGCTGGTGGCATGCCCTTGTCCACCGCATAGGCCCGCAGGACGTACTGGGCCACGTTCTCACGATCCAGCCTCCGCAGTGTGCGCACAATGCCCGATGTCGACTCTACAATAAAGTCACCATCCCCATCATCTCCTCCTTGGAAGGTGTAGAAAACCCTGCCGTTCAGACCGGAGTCTCGATCGGTGGCTGAGATCTGCAGGACGCTGGTGAAGGGTGGCACGTCCTCGTAGACGCTCCCCTGGTAGGAATCTCTGAGGAACTGGGGGGCGTTGTCGTTCACGTCATTCACCAGGATCTCCAGGTAGGTGGTGTCAGACTTCTGGGGAATGCCATTGTCCCGGGCAGTGATGGCCAGGGTATAAGACACCTGGTCCTCATAGTCCAGCTCGGCCTGGGTGGTGACAGCCCCAGTGTCCGCGTCGATTCGGAACTGAGGGATGCTATCCTCCATAAAGTAGGTGATCCGGGCATTCTCCCCCGTGTCCTCATCCGTGGCGCTGATCAGCACCACCGTGGTGCCCGCTGGCCGGTCTTCATTAACGTTGACTGTATAGTGGGAGCTCTGGAAGACCGGACGGTGGGTGTTGGCATCGGTGACATTCACTACTATCTGAGCTGTGTCCTGCCTTGTGCCATCCGAGGCAGTCACTGCCAGCACATACTGCCGCTCCAGTTTGTAGTCCAGCGGTAAGGCAAGGGAGACCAGCCCACCACCACTTTGGCTGGTGATAGAGAAGCGGTTGCGGGTGTTGCCGCTGGTAATCTGGTAGGTAATGACACTGTGGGCGTCACGATCCACGGCTGACACGGTCACCACACTGGTGCCCACGGCGGCATCCTCGTTGAGCCGCACCGTGTACTCTGGCTGCGTGAAAGTTGGGTTGTTGTCATTGACGTCCAGGATGGTTACACTGACGCTGGCTGAGGCCGTGAGCGCTGGGGTGCCATGGTCCCGGGCCTCTACACCAAAGCTGTAGAAATCAACCTCTTCCCGATCCAACTCTGCAGCCACAGAGATCCAGCCTGTGCCATTGTTAATGGTGAAGGGGAAGTCGTGCCCAACCCCGGCCAGGCTATACTCGAGGCGGGCATTATCACCGGCGTCAGCATCAATTGCCTGGACGTGCAGAACCAGGTAGCCTAAAGGGACGCTCTCTAGGACGGTGGCCTGGAAAGGGGTGCTGACAAAGATGGGGGCGTTATCGTTGATGTCTAAGACTTGCACTGTTACTAGGCCAGAGACGTTGGAGAGTGGGGGACGGCCACCGTCCTGAGCCCGGATCCGCAGCGTATACTCTTTGGTTGTCTCATAGTCGAGTGGGCTTACCACATCCAGGGCTCCAGTCTGAGCATCCAGATAGAACTGGCCCCGAGCATTGCCACTCATGATGCTGTAGTGCACCAAGGCATTGCTGCCCTTGTCTCTATCCGAGGCGGTGACTCGGAGAACTGGGGCTCCTGGGGTCACATCCTCCCGCACCTGGACCACATAACGCTTCTCGCTAAACTGGGGGGCGTTGTCATTATCATCCTCCACGGACAGGAAAACAACGGCTGTGGAACTCCGTGGGCCTGGGTCCCGACCCTGGTCACTGGCCTCTACTGTTAACTTGTAGGATTCCACTTCCTCCCGGTCTACGGGGCCACGGGTTCGGATCACCCCCGAGCGAGGATCAATCTCAAAGACTTCTGAGGGGTTGCCTCCGGCCCCCTCCAGCAGGCGGTACAGAATATTGGCATTGGGAGGGGCGTCGCCGTCGGTGGCCCTGACTGTAAGCACCTCATAGCCAACCTCCAGGTTCTCCCTGAGGCTCTCCTTGTACTCTTGCTGCTCAAAAACAGGGTCATGATCGTTGGTGTCGGTCACTAAGATGGTAAGCGTGGCCAAGGCACTCCGTCGGGGCATACCGTGATCCTGTGCAGTGACCCTGAAGACATGGGTGCTCTTGGTCTCCCGATCCAGCTCCTCAGCTGTGGTAACAGCACCGGTGATTGGGTCCAAGGAGAAGAAATGATTGGAGCGGCTATCAAAGAGGGCATCCATGGTGTACTCAAGTCGACCCGCCTCACCCTCATCTGGATCAATGGCTCTTAAGGATGCAACAGAGGTACCAGCAGGCTGGTTCTCAGGCACTGTGGCCTGGTAGCTGGGAGGCTGGAACTGGGGAGCTGTATTCACATTCCTTTTCCTGCGCCCACCCAGAGATTCCTCTGGTGAACCTTCCCCGGCCCTGAGCCCTGGGGCCTGTGCCAGCTTGCAAGACTGGCATCTGAGCCTTGGGGCCTTTAAGCAAGGGTGCTCTTCAGGTAGGGTCAGCGTGCCTTGTGGAGAAAGGTGTCCTCCGATACCCAGGAGACGACAGCTCCAGGGGCAGCCTTCAGAGGATGGCGGAAGAGGGATATGTGCCCCTGATTCTGGACACCAAACCCTCAGGCCATCGTGGTGGGGCACCAGGTGGCCGGTCAGCTCAATGCCAGAATCTCTGCAGCGGCTGGTGTAGAGCCAGAGGTTCGAAGAAGAGGCTGGGCAGAGCCAGCCCACGGGGGCGCAGGCCCCAGAGGAGCTGCGTCCCCCGGACCCCAGAGAACGACAGGGCCCCACTTGATCTCCCAGTAGTGGCGACGGTGGCAGCAGCAGCAACAGCAGTAGCAGCGGCAGCAGCGGCGTTGGGAGTGGGGCGCTGGCAGCCCGGCTCCGCATCTCTCCCTGCTCCCGGCCAGCCGGGTCAACAGCCGCGGCGGCTCTTCCTCCGGCTCCTGCCGGCCCCGCCGCGCCTCATGCCCGGGCCGGGGCGCCGGTCCCCGGGGGCCACCTGTACGTCCCACTGGGCCTGCACCCAGATGGCTCGGCGGGGCCGCGCTCTCAGCCCACGATGCGCCGGGCTTCCACCACTCTCGAAGCCGGGCCCGCTCCCGAGTCGCCGCGACCACTGCGGGTTCACGCTGCGCTTCCACCTGCGCTCAGAGCGCTCTCTACCTGCGCCCGCGGGCCGCGAGGATCTCTGGCTATGTCGGGTCCCCGGGTCCCGAGCCCCAGAATGTCCCCTCCGCCCGCGTAAGGTCGCCCACCTGCGTCTGCGGAGCCGCACGCTCCGGCCCGGGCCCGGCTGCCAACGATGGCCCTGCGCCACCCGCTCGCGCCCTGCGTCCCCGCCGCGGCAGCTACCGGTCGCCGCGGTCCCGGGCCCAGACCCGCGTTCCCTCGCCTCCCGGGCGGGCGGGCGAGCTCTGCAGAGCAGCGGCGCTGGCGGCGGCGGCTCATTACCATAGACCTGCTCGCGCCGCCGCGGTCTTAAAGCGGCAACGCCCAACGCTCCGGAGGAGGTGGGCCCCACCCAGCGCCCTCTTCTGCATTGCTGCTCTAAGTAAAATTCCCGCCTCTGGTAGCATTTTTCTTCCCAGCACATCACACTTGCTCCTTGCCAATTCTGGATCCCTACTATAGCTTAAAGAGGAATGAACAATCAGAAGCCACACAGGGAACTGTAAAATTCTATGGCTCTTTCAAAACAGTCTGAATGTCTGCAGGTGACTAGTCGGTAGGAGAGGGGTGAATAGAGGCACAAACACGGGCAGGCAACTTTCCAGTCTTACCATCCCTGAAAGCCCTCTTTGCTGCACCATCCTAAAGGTCCAGGGTCAGAAGTGAAGAAGACTTTGCTCGACACTACAAAGTCTCCCCCGGATACCAGAAGTTGTGCTCGCACTTGGATATCTTGGGACAAAAGGACCCCTAAGCTCATTTGGAATACATCTTGGGTACCACATGGCAGGTCAGGGGAAGTGAATGAGAATGCCCAAAGCAGTGAGTACACTAACACTACCAGATTCTTAGGGCCAAGGTGAATTGGTTCCAGAGGGCCCAAGCTTCCTGGACCTTAGGACTTGTTCCTTTTTCTTTATCCCTCCTCCCTCCCATATCAATGTCCAACCGCTGTCCTCCTCCTACCCAAGGCTTTGTAACTAGCAAATGGCCCTGTCCATTGCACAGGACTGCTGAGCCCTTCATGGAATGCCACCCCAGAACCTTCTGGAAGGGGTATGAAGAACTGATGAATCTACCCATGAGAGGAGTTCACACAAGAAGCTGAGGTCAAAGCACCAGCAAGTGAGGTTGGGCAAGCCAGAGGGCTTCTTCCTCTCATACCCTGATCGATGAGGGGTGTCAGATTGTATGAGAGAGGAGACAGCTCTCATATGCTAGCTATGTGACATTTCCTAGAATGAGGGACTTGAATAAAGTAATGGATTTTCAGAAGCCTCGAGTGAGGTCATGATATGGTCTGAGGAGATATCTCAGTGGAGAGAGAGAACCCGCCACGCAAGACTGAGGAGCTGAGTCTGGATTCCCGGCACCCACATTAGAAAGCTGGGCACAGGCTCACCAACGGGACGGCCCAAACATGGGCCAAAGTAGACAGGAGACAGACCAGGGGGCCTCAGCCCTCTACAAGAACTGCAAGCGACTCAGGGATTCTGAGTGGGAGAACAGGCTTTCCCTGAGGAAGAGCACACTGATTTGTTATCCTGTACCAATGGTCAGTCCTGAAAAGTACATACAAGTAACCCTCTACAGACGGAGTAGGTCGTATTTAGAAATGTCTATACATATATGAATATAACAGCAATGAAAAAAGAGGTGATGAATTTGAAAGAGAACAAGGAGGGGTATATAGGAAGATTTGGAGGGAGGAAAGAAAAGGGAGAGATGATATAATTATACTATACACTCAAAAGTAAAAATAAAACATTATCAATTAAAAGCCTGGGCACAGGAGTGTACATCTGTTACATCAATGTTAGGGAAGCAGAGACAGGAGGATCTTAAGGGTGCATGAGACATGCATGCACACACACACACATGCACACACATACATGCACACACACATATACACACACACGCATACACACATACACACACATACACAAACATGCACACACATACATACATACACACACACACACACACACACACACACACACACACACACACACACACTGGGTCTGGTGGAAAAATCTGGGATTACTTGGAAAGCACAGGCTAGTGGATCAGGAATTCAAGGTCACCCTTTGCTACAGATTGAAGCTACATGGGATATAGCTCAGTGTTTGCCTAGCTATACAAGGTTCTAGGTTAATTCTCTAGGCCTGGGCTGAGTGGGTGGGATGGACTATTTAGTAGAATTTTTAGGGGCTGGAGAGATGGCTCAGTGGTTAAGAACACCCACATGACAGCTCATTATCAGATGCCACCTTAACCCCAGAGGGATCCAGTGCCCTCTCTTGGCCTGCATAGACTCAGAGTACAAACATACATGTAGGCAAAATACACCTTACACATACAAAAAACTTTTTTTTTTTTTTTTTTTTTTTTTGGTTTTTTGAGACAGGGTTTCTCTGTGTAGCCCTGGCTGTCCTGGAACTCATATTGTAGACCAGGCTGGCCTCGAACTCAGAAATCCGCCTGCACTCTGCCTCCCGAGTGCTGGGATTAAAGGCGTGTGCCACCACGCCCAGCTTACAAAAAAACTTTTAAGCAGGCATAGTAGCATACACCTTTAATCACAGCACTCATTTGGGAGGAAGAGGCAGGTGAATTTCTGTGAGTTTAAGGCCATCCAAGGCTACATAGTGAGATCCTGTCTCAAAATTAATCAATTTCTTTTATTACATGTACCTGCAATGTTTTTTCAATTTCTTACTAATCTGTTGTCTTATTACATGTATGAGATGCCTTTTAATTTCTCTCTCTCTCTCTCTCTCTCTTTCCTTTTTGGCAGAATCTCACTGTGTAGCCTTGGCTAGCCTGGAACTTGCGCTATAGACCAGCCTGGTCCCTCTGCCTCCCAAGGATTAAAGGTGTGTGCCATAGCCAAATGCATCTTTGGGGAAATGTCGCTTTTCTTCCACTGAGGGTCTCAGGGACTGTCAGGCTTACACAGAGAACACTTTCACCTGCTGGGCCAGCTCTCTGCCCCAAGGCTTCAGCTGTAAGAAGATGAGGAGCTGTCTGAGAATGAGATCCGGAAGCCCTGGGCTGCTCTGTGGAACCCGAGGATCCTTAGGAACCTATCTGAAAGAGCACAGGATCAGCTACTCTCCCCCATTGTCACCCTCTGGTCACACAGTGTCCCTGTCAGCTAGCTACAGTAAAGGACTCCCCCACCTTTGCTCTAGACCAGAGAACCCCCCATGTGACCTCAGAGTTATGCCAGAGGTGACAAGCCAGCTTTTCTCTCTCTGCAGGGGAATATAAGAGAAGCTGGATAGAAGGATTATGTTGGACCATTTTCCTGGTAGTGGTGGTGGGGTTGCTGGAGTAACCTACAGTTTGACCCAAGATGAACTTCCTTCCTTTGGGCAAAGTCTCTCTAGATAGAGGAGTATAAGTGGTCTCCATGGGGCTCTGCCTCTCCTCATTTCCTCAGACTATGTTTTCTGGGGATTGCGTGGGCATTTTTGCTCTTCATTTCATAGGCATGTGGTACAGAGAATGCTTGGAAATTATACTGTCTGTTAATTATCCTTTGAATTGTGGTTGGATAATGAGACTTGTTTTTGATGAAGTTCCCAAACCAACGCATGGAGAAACTGTAGCTCTTCCTTCTCATCGGCTCCCTGTGGGACAAAATGGGCTTGCTGGGTAGAGGAAAGAGCAACTGGGACTCAAGAATGTGGCCATGGTTCTGAAACTGGGCTGGGAGAGGGAGATGTGAGAGGGGGCAGGGCTGTCAGGGAAAACTCAGGCTTCCAGAGCTTCCTCTAAGTAAGTGGCCTTTCTCCTCCAGGTAGACAGGGTGCGAGATGCAAGGAACCCTCCCTTCTTTCATCCTCCACACATACTTGGCAAATAGTACTTAATCCCCTCCTAACCTCAGCCCCTGAGGACAGACAGCTGCCTCCTCTCTGGCCCCCTCAGCCCTTTCCACCTCCCCCAAAACAGGAGGGAAATTTGCAAGTCTTATATTCATCACTGGGACACTCAAGAGGGGGTGGCCCAGTGGGGTGACCCCCCCTAGAGGGGCTTCCTGCTTCATGGAGACTTTCAACTATCAGGAACTTTGGGTCTCCCTCCCACCTGCTCCTACCCAGGTCCAATGAAGTCTTACAGACTTAAAAGGGAATGTACTGTGCCTTCAATCTCAGCAACTTTGGAATGTTGAGGCAGGAGAATAAGAGTCCCAATATAGCTAAACCCTAATTCAAGGGGTGGAAGGTGGTTCTGGGGAGTTATTACTGTATTGGAAATTAGTTTCTTGGCCTATGGCAAGTTCATACTGGTGTAAGATGGATCTGGTGTGGCTTTGGCAGAATGTTTCTGGAGCAACGGAGACAGGGAGGCAAGTAGGTAAGACACTTGCCTTGTAATCACGAGGACCTACATTCCATCCCCAGGACCCACATGAAACACAACTATGTGTCCGTCTGTTTATTTTATAATCTTCACACTGGCGAGGTGGAAACTGGCAGATCTAATCAGTAACTTGAAAAGCTGGAACTGCGGAACAAACACCTGAGCGCGCGCGCGCACACGCGCACACACACACACACACACACACACACACACACACACACCAGTGGTTTGAATATGGTGCCCTCTGAATTCTTGGTCCCCATTGATAGCACTGTTTGGTAGGTTTAGGAGGTCCAGCTTTGCTGTTGGGAGTTTGTTACTAAAGGTGGGCTTTAAGACTTTTAGAGTCATTTTGAGTTCTCATTCTCTCTGCTTCCTGCTTGAGGTTTAAGATGTAAGCTCTCTGGCCTGGGCATGGTACACACCTTTAATCCTAGCACTCAGAAGGCAGAGGCAGGAGAATGTGACTTTAGGGCCAGCCTGATCTACATATTGAGATCCAGGACAGCCAGGACAGACTCAAGTTTAAAAAACAAAAAATCTTAAGTGAGGGTGGGGGAAGGGACAAAGGAGAAGACAGGGAGGGGGACAGGGTAACCGAAAACAAAGAATATATGAAAAACCCTATGGAAACCTACTACTTTGTAAGTTAATTAGAAGAATGTGTGTGTGTGTGTGTGTGTGTGTGTGTGTGTGTGTGTGTGTGTGTGTTAGGGGGAGCTTGTACACATCACAATGGATGGGTGGACAGTGCTTTTCCTAGAAGACATGCTCTTAAATGAAAATCTCATGGCCAGGTGTGGTGTACCTCTCCCTATGGATTATTGGTCATACAGGCCACGACGCTCCCCACACAACATACACACAAACACACACAAACACACACACACACACACACACACACACACACACACACGCTATTGCCATTCCACTCAATTGTTCATCAGAACTACTCGGTGAGACTCTACTGCGGCTGGGTGCGTGCCTTCAATCCCAGACCTAGGGAGACAGAAACAGGCGGATCTCAATGAGGCCAACCTGGTCCACATTGTTCCCCGCCAGCCAAGGCTGTATAGTGAGATCTGTCTCAAAATAAGAAGCAGACAGACATGAATAGACCCTATTGCTGAAGACACACACACTTGAACTGTAGGACACAGAAGATTGATACTCCCTAGAACTGACCAGGAAACGTCTTCCCTGCTGGCCAGCTTTCATAGCACCAGAAGGTGCTGCACAGGTCCCTGGGGGAGAAAGGTCACTGTCGCCTTCCATAGCAATAATCCCGAGTGGCTGACCTGCCAGGCAAGATGTACCCACGGGTGCAAGGGTGGCATGGATGTTATTAGTAACCAATTGATTTCTGGTTAGATTTGAGGATTGGATTTCACACAAAGGAAGTTATACCAGGCTCTGTAAACCTGGTCAAACCCCATGGCTGTCAAGGACATAGGCCTTAGGGGGAACGTAGTACTGTTGTTTCACGGAATGGTCACAATGTCAAGATGCCTTCTAAATATTTATGTTTATATCAATGGGTTAGTACTGTTGTCAATTTTGACTAGAGAAGTTTCTTTAGAGTTAATTAATCCAGTCCACTAAGAATAAATAACGAGTGCTCAGCCATAAACAGGACGTCTATATCCTCCTACCGTCACCCAAGGCTCAGGGAACACTGCAGAAGAGAGGGTGGGAATAGTGTAAGAGCCAGAGGATGGGGAGACGTGTGTGCTGGCATATGCCTTTAATGCCAGTACTCTGTGTTCAAGGGTAACATGGTCTGTAGAGCAAGTTCCAGGCTAGCCAGAGCTACCTAGTGAGACCCTGTTTCTAAAACAAACAAAACAAAAAGAAACATGTACCTTAAAGGCTGGGAGTGTAGCTCCATTGGAAGAATGCTTGTCTAGCACACCTGAAGGCCTGGCTCAGTCCACAGCACTGCATAACCTGTGCTCAGGTGGTACAAAGCTGAAGTCCCAACACTCAGGAGATAGGAGAACAGAAAGCCATCAAGGCCATCCTTGGAAGATCAAAAACTCAAGATGATTCCTGGCTGCATAGGGAGTTTAAAGTCAGCCAGGAATGCATGTGAACATGTCTCAAAAAAGAAAAGTTAAAGATAAAAATTGTGCTATAATGTACACTCTCTGCCTAGGTACAATAACTGCCGACACAGCTTTTTCTCTCACAACTTTTGGAGTACCTGGATTCTAGGCCCCTCAGCAGGCTGTATCAGAGATGCAGGGTCCTCTCCCTCCTCCATCACCTACAGGGGCTCTGCCATGGCCACAACCAGAAACATAAATGAGACTCTCTAGAATCATCTCTCATATCCAATCCAAGACAAACTAACTATCTCTTGAAGTTTCTGCTTTTTTTTTTTTTTTTTTTTTTGGTTTTTCGAGACAGGGTTTCTCTGTGTAGCCCCGGCTGTCCTGGAACTCACTTTGTAGACCAGGCTGGCCTCGAACTCAGAAATCCGCCTGCCTCTGCCTCCCGAGTGCTGGGATTAAAGGCGTGCGCCACCACGCCCAGCAAGTTTCTGCTTTCAAAGCAGATTTTTGTACACACCATATGCTGCTGGTATATACAAAATGCTGCTGTTTTTTTTTTAAACTTACTATTAATGTATGTTTGGTATGTAAAATGTATTACATGAGTGTAGGTGCATGCTAACAATGATATGCCTGTAGAGGTCAGAGGTCAACTTTCAGGCATAGGTTCATGGGATCTGGAGTTCAAACTTAGGTTGGCAGGTTTGCTTTACCTTCTGAGTTGCCATCTCAAATGTCATGTCCCCTCCCCTCTCCCTACCCCACCATTTTCTTTTTCTTTTTAATGATATCGTCTGAAGGGTCCAGGCTAGTATTTTTGTTTAGGTGCCACGATCCAGATTTTCTCTCTCTCTCTCTCTCTCTCTCTCTCTCTCTCTCTCTCTCTCCTCTGTGTGTGTGTGACTGTGTGTGTGTGTGTGTGTGTGTGTGTGTGAATCTGTGTGTGTGTGACTGTGTGACAGGATTTCCCTACCTCTCTACATAGCCCTGGCTGTTCTAGAATTCACTATGTAGACCAGGTATAACTTGAACTCACAGAGATCTCCCTACCTCTGTACCACAGGTGCTGGGATTAAAGGTGTATGCCACCAAGTCCCAAAAGGAGTTATGTGATTTAAGGGCCCTTCATGATGTTCTTCTCAAGAGTAACATTTCAAACTTAAGTCTGAATATGTTGCTTTCCTGCTGAGACCCCTACCCTGTTGCACACTGGACAACCCCTCCCCCCATTTTTAGCCCATAAAGCTCCGTGTAAAGTGGCCTAGCCTTTCCCTACTCCCCACTCTGTTCTGGGTACCTGAGCCTCCTCCCAATGGTGATTTGCACTTACATAGGATTTGTACCTGTCAATCTACTTGCTTAGCAGCTGTCATCCTCAGGACCAGGGAGAATGAGTCCCACCGATACCTCACATCTAGCATGTGACCAGAGACATAGTAGACACTCAATAAATATCAGATGAATAAATGAATAAATCAATAGGTGGATGGCACAGATGTCAGGTGTCTCTTTATGCTTCGAACTTCTATCTGGTAGGCCGTTGGGTGTCACTTCAGCCACAAAGTGCATTCTCCGCGCCAGCTGTACCTGGAGGTGGCAGGCCCAATGCCCCAACTTTCAACTGGGCTCAATTAAAAATGGCATGGATGTCTTCATCATAGCAGGCTCCATCCACAGTGCCAGCGATGTTTGCTAGGGATGACTTAAAAAATTAGCATTCTATAAACAATGCAAGGTCCATCGCAGATGCAGCTAAGAGCATATGTGGTTTGTCACATGTGCATAGCTTAGGTCATCTGTGAACAGAAAGGCTAAGATGGAGCCTGGGGCTGAGGCTTATGCAGAAATCCCCAAAGCAATGCCTCTGGTAACTTAATTGTCAGGGTTATCAAAGCAGACAGAGGAGTGCACAGGTAGACAACACAGATGAATGAGACTCTGGTTCCAGGTTAAGCCGAGATACCAGGCTATATTCACTAATATTTTTGTGACCCCCCCCCTTCATTTATCTACAGTGTGCACATGTGTGCCTTCAGAGGTCAGAGGTCAACCTACAGGAGTTGATCCTCTTCTACATGCAAGTCCTGGAGATCAAACTCTGCTCACCAGGCCTAATATGTGCTAAGTGTCTTCGCCAGCTGAGTCATGTTACCAGCTCTTACTGAAGGAAAATCATGGCTGACCCATCACGGGCTATTCTGGTACCCTAGGGGGGCTACCCCTGCAGGACTATAGACCGACCGGCAGGGCAATGAGAAGGGGAATCTCATGGTGAAGAGTCAGTGGGACTGTGCAGCAGACTGGCCTGGGGTAGTGAGCAGGAAGCTGTCTAGGGTGACCCCCAGGAGTCTGGGGCAGGGGTATATATGGATGTGCTGTGGGAATAAGGGCTCACTTGGGCTTGCCATCCCGGAGAGAGGCATGTTTGGGAGCCCCACGTGTTATTGAAGACCAGGCATATGGAAAGACCAGACGCTTCTGGAACCAGCACGTGAAATCAGGTGCCATGTTTTTCCCCAAGCTGCTTCCTTAGCCCCAACTCAGACTTTCCTTTGAGATTCCAGCTTGCTTCTCTGGAGCAGAGCAGTCCACGTTCCCTCTTAAGTGGGCAGACGCCAGAGGGTCCCCTGAGAACAAATCTTTGAGGAGAAAAAGGAGCCAGATAGGATGCAGATGGGGGGGGGGCAGTGTAAGCAGGTTGAGATTAAGGGGAGGCAAAGGAAAAGATGAGACAGAAGAAGAAATTTAGGAACAGCAGCTTAAGGCTAAGACACTGGAGACAGACTCTAGGCACAAGGGGGTAGGGCTGGTTTGGAAGAGTAAAAAGAAATTGTTTTCTCTGACACAAGATGGAAGGTGTATACTATTCTCAACTAGGAGCGCAGTTCTTCAGTTCAGGATTTAAAATCCCAGTGTCCCTTAAGGGTCATACCTTCTTATCAGCAATTTACACCTCAACAAATGTAATTTCCCAGACTCATTCCGACAGCAGGCTTCTGTTGGGGAGGGGGGCAGTCTTACTAGATATGAGACTCCAAAACACCGCCTTTTCCAGACCAGCCAGTTAGAATAGCTAGAGAGGACCCGTCTCTCCAGAACAGAGGTCTCTTGACCACCGGAACCTTAGCCTTTGACCAGAGCCTTGAGAACCGGGATCTAGGTCTTTCCAGGCACCTTGGTAGGGGAGCTGTACATTGCTGGGTTTCTGCAAGACTCTGCTTGCAGTACCCCGCCCCCATTGGGAGGGCTCTTAAAAGGGCAACATCAGAGGCGGAGCCTTAAGCTCAATCAGGCCTCGGTGTAAGTGGGGGGCTACAAGGATGCACCCCTTTTGCGCCTATCTGGGAGGGGCTACTGAGGAAGCCCCTGCTGGGAGAGTGGTAGGGGCCCCTCATCCTGGCACAGGCTCTGACATGTAACTCATTTCTTTGGGGCCCATCCCAGCTCAGCCTGTCAGACTTACCCTGGGAACACAGCCAGGACTGCTCTAGGCCCCCAGTAGGAGGGATGGGTGTTGGGGGGAGGTATCTGATAGATCCAGGATAAACCGGAAACGTTTCAGGAAAGTTAAAGCAGGACAGACTGCAGGGAGTCTGCTGCCGGGAGTGGGGTCTCAGCCTAGGGGTGTGTCTGGTTGACACAGCTGTTGAGCGGGCTGAGCTCAGGATGGTCCCTAGGAAATGCTGGGCCTCCACACTTGCCTGACCTTTCAGAACACATGCCTTCTGGTTCATGATCAGGGCTTAGGACACGCATCAGGTCCCAGCAGATTACTTCGCTCATCTAGACCTGCATTTTGGCTCTGAATTCCTGGGTGTGGGAACCAAAGCCTTCTAAGGGACCCAGGGTTCTGACTCACTCCACAGGGCCTCTGGGGATGTTTGCTGAGGTAACCCGGGTAGCTGAGGTTGGAGCTGGGGCAGTCAAGGTGCCAGGGATGAGGGCATTGGCTGCGGAGGCACTACCAGGGTGGGGTCAAGGTTATCTGGGCTCATTCCCAAGTACTTCCAGGTGGGTCAGCCCATCCTCTAAACAAGGCTTGCATCAGCCAAAGCCACTGCTCCAAAGGAAGGAGTATGGTTCGCTCTGGGGAATAAACCACACCTTCCCAGTGGTTAACCTTCCTAATGCTGCAACCCTTAAATACAGTTCCACCATAAAATTCATGCTGTTACCTCATAACTACAATTTTGCTAATTACATAAAGCATAATGTAAACATTTTGGGGAACAGGGTTAAGGGGTCGCGACCCACCGGTTGAGAACCCCTGAGTTAGCACTTGTCCTGACAGCACAGGACAATGGTTTTTTTTGTTTTTGTTTTTTGTTATGAAGGGTGGGAAGACTGCCATTTTTTGCTCTCCTCTGGTTTGGCAATGAGGCACACGTTCTGTGAAGGCTACTTGGCCCTCTCTGGGGAAGACAGATGTGGGGGAGAAATGACTGACTGCACAGAGTGTCTAGAGTCCAAAAGCAGGCCGTTCCAGAAAACTGGCAAGGCAGAGTTAAAGCTGGCTAGTGAAGGGGAGACCAGAGCCGATGCAGAAGGAGGGCAGAATCCTGTGCCCGAGGCTACATGCGTTAGAGGACAGGAGTGGGGAGAGCAGCTGTGGAGACCTAGGTCAGGCCCGAGATTCCTAACAAACTTGTAAGCAGGACAGCCTAGCCTCCCGATCACGGTTCAAGCTGCTTTTCTTCAAACTGAATGTTAAAGTTGTGGGAATGCGAATTAATCACGAATGGGAGCAGCCTGGCTTTGTCCTCTTGTCCTGGCTGTTTCCCAGGGCTGAAGCCAATGGGCCACGGAGCCTGCCTGGGCCCCCAGCTGCCACAGCAGGCAGAAGAGCCTTGGTGTTCCCCCTTGTAGGTACCCAGTTTTGACAGGCTTACCAAGAGCAAGGTTCACCAACTCCCTAGGAAGAAATGAGCACACGGCCTCTTTCCTTGCTTGGTACTGGGCCAAAGTTGAGGTGGGCTGAGCTGAAGGCCTGTCACAAGCCGGGTCATACTCGGCTCCCAACCTCTCCAAGTCGCTCTGAGCCAGACTAGCAGCTGGCCACGCTACCTCATTCTCCCACTGTGGGACAGGTATAATCATGTTCCCACCCTACCTTCTGGGCCATCTGAAGATAAAAGACAGCATCTAGAGGAAGCACTTTAACCTGCGAGGAGGCAAGCTCCAGACTGACCTAAGGTGTCATTAGAGTGGAGGATACAGATCACAGATGAAAGGGAGCTGCTGAAGAAAGCTTGAATACCACCTTCCCCGGGGTGCAGGTGCCCAGCTATTAGGACACAGTGGGAGTTCCTGAGGACAGACCCATCCTGCACCCCTCTGCCCTGCCTCTGACACTACAGCAAGTGATTGCTATATGGCAAGTCTCTCCACATGGGGACAGCTATAAAGACAGAAGCTGCTGTTCGTAACCACAGCTCATGCTTTTGAACCTAGGGGCTCTTGTGGAGGCGTGGCAGCTACCACATTCAACCTTTCTCTTTCCGAGAAGCCCTTCCTAGGGAATGCACGTGCTAGCAGGCTTTTCTATCATACTGGTCTCTATCTAAGCTTCACAGCCTTTAGGCAGGGGTAAATTTACAGAGAATCCCAATTTTGTCATGACAACTTGTGTTACAATTCCAGGCTTTCTAAAAAGCCTTTACTTAATTAATAAATAAATACACCTCTTCACTAACACCTTGGCTGAAGGGCTCTGTATCATTCTCAAAGAAGCCTTATCTAGGAGAGCAGTTCAGGCCCAGGGAGACCCAGCAGAGACAAGGTTCAAGCCTGGGGAAGGGAGGAGCCTGAGGAAGCCTTGTGCCCTCCCCAGAGATGCTTTATTGCGTGGCTTCACCAGTCATCAGTGAAGAGACCCTTGGCCCTGCTCTGTCCATGGCAGACGGTTCCCCAGCCGCTGTGCAGTCAGATGGGACAGGGTGAGGAGTGGATCCAGGGCAGGCCTGGGAGCCCAGCAGGCAGGCAGTCAGTCTGGCAGTGCTCAGGCCTCGGTGACCTCCATGTTCTGCAGTTGCTTCTCCAGGGTGACCTCTTTTGCTTTCTTTTTGCTGCCTTCATGTTGCTTCTTCTGCTTCTTAGATGGCTCCTGGTCAATGGGTGCAGGCTTCACAAACGGGATCAGTTCTTGGAGCCCTGGGAGGGAGGGAAGAGCCCATGAGTAACCTATGACTTCTGTCAAAGCCCACAGACCGCGATGGAGAATGTAGACAATGTCCTTTCAACAAAGGGTACCCACACGAGAAGGACTGCTCTTCTCTTCTCTTCCCCACTCTGAAGTTAGGATCTGCATATGACACCCACACTCCATTCCCAGCACCATGCAGAGGGCAGAATGATGCAGACTGTAGGAAAATGGGATGCAGATTTCAAAGGGCCCCTTCAGAAGGTGTGAAGATGGAGGACTGTACCTGGTGGCATGAACTCCCTCAACTTCTCTGGCACCACGATGCCCTTCTCTGCCTGGTAGTTCTCCAGGATGGCGCAGATGGTCCGGGTGGTAGCACACATTGTGGCATTAAGCATATGGACAAACTCCACCTGGGAAGAGCAGGTTCCACAGGGAGAATTAAAGTCATCCCTCAGCTGCAATTCCTGACCTCGAACCATCCGCTCAGCCATAAATTCCCCCATTTCCAACTTTATAAAACTTGATTTTCTTTACTGCCTCTAAGGTAACACTAGGAAGATTCCTCAGTTCGCACTTGTGACAAGTAGAGGCTACAGTACTTTCAGCAGGATGTGGAGGAAGAAGAGACCTCCAGTGTGGCCCCTCCTTTTAACCCATGCCAAACCCAACTTGGGACAGATCAGGGTCTGAAGACTGGGTCATTTCTGCTTCTTTGAGACAAAGTCTCAGTGTATAGATCTGGCTGTCCTGGAACACACTAGATAGATCAGGCTGACCTCGAACATACAGAGCCTGCCTAAGCTTCTTGAGTGCTGAGGTTAAGGGCATGCGGCATGCGCCACCAAGCCCAGCTCTGGCGACTGGGTTTAAGAGAGGAGCTTACAACCTGACCTTCTTGGGCGAAAAGAGAGAAGACATTGCCTTCACCTTGTTCTGTGTAGAGAAACGGAGGTTATTCTTTTTCTGGAGTTAAGGAAAACAAAGCCAAAGAGAGAAAAGCTTGAATTACTGTGTAGAATAGAGCTAGGCTCAGGTTTCTGTCTACAAGAACCCAGTCCTGACTCAGCAGAAGTAAGTTCTACTATCTTTTGGATCTAGACTGAGCTGATTTTCTCTTATGCTGGAAACATACACTTCCCAGGAATTAGAAATAGAAAAATTGTGCCCTGTGTAGGAAGCCCCGGGGAGCTAACTACCTTGTCCATCATCTTCTTCGTCTGCCCATAGCGGATTCGGAGCCGGCGAGCCTGGTAATCCGTGCAATTAGAACAGGACACTAACTCACGGAAGGCACCCGAGCCTGGAAACCAGGCCTCCAGGTCGAGCTTCTTACTGGCAGCGTGATTCAAGGAGCCTGTAAGGAAACCCCTAGATTCAGGAAGGGCGGACGGGGTTTCAGGAGGCCTGAAGAACCCTGCACCATCACATTGAACCCCCAGAAGGGAAATCCACTCAGATCTCGTCACCAAATGCTCCAGTGGAGAAGGATGTGATATTTTAATGAAAGTGGGTAATGACTTGAACTGAGAGCTCTCTCTTTGTGTGGTTCCTCAGCTGGTGAAAGTGATCTGTGAAATGCAGAGAAGGGAGAAGGAAGAGATGAGGGGTTCCATACCTGAGACAATATTCACAATATGGTAAGGGATCCCCAAAGACTGATAGAATTCTTCTGCGGTGGCAATCATCTCGTCAAACATCTCCCATGACTTATTGTCATGGGGCGATGAGTACACGAACTGCTCAATCTGCAGAGAGGGGCCGAGGATACAGACGGCAGTGAGGGTGAGAAAAAGTGGAGACGCTCTAGCAGTGAGCTCGTCCCACAGCCCCGGGCACAGGCCAGGCTGGGTCCCAGAGATCAGTTCTCAACTGGACTGCAACAGCCAGGATGATGGAGTCTATAGAGCATCACCATCTTGTGCTAGCCATTGCAGTAAGTGCCCGGCACACACTAACCTAACCAGCCTGGTGTTCGTTCGGCCAGCCTCGGGAGGGTGCTCCCAGCATTTGCTCTCTTTACAGGGTCACACAGCTAGTAAGTGGTGGAACGGGCACAGGAGATTTAGGAAACCTTGCTCTGTCTGTGCACGAAGCACTGCGTGCGTTCTCCAGGCTCTTCCCCGCCAAGAAATCCGTAATGAATGTAAAAGCTACAGCCAGCGGGCTCCTCCTGGGCCCATCTGGACACACATACCTTCTCAAACTGATGGACTCGGAAGATCCCACGGGTGTCACGGCCATGCGAGCCCACTTCCTGACGAAAGCAGGTGGAGAGGCCAGCGTACTTGATGGGCAGATCCTCTGGCCGCAGCCACTCGTCCCGGTGCAGAGCCGCGATGGGCTGCTCTGAGGTGGCAATCAAGTATTTCTCGTCATACGAGTTGTCATCTGACTTTTCACTGCCTTTGCCAATCACCTGGAGGGGGGATACATACGAGGAAAGACTGTACGAAGCCCCAGGAGAGATAGATAGAGCAGTGCCTGGGGTGAAGGATACAACAGCGAGGCCACAGGTCCGTCTAAACAGGAGCCCCCGCGAAGGTTTAAAAAGACATCCCAGCACTCAGGAGTCTGAACCATCAAGGCCTTGAGTTTGAGGTCAGCTTGGGCTATGTAAGGCACTGACCAAAGCACCCTGACACAAACATACAAACCAAACCAACCAAACAAACAAGACTGAAAATCCAACACTCATAAAAACAAACATGCAAATGAAGAGCCTAAAAACTTACTGAACAACTGCAAAACATAGAATGATATTAAATGGTCAATGCTGGCAGATGTACAACATCTTATGCACTCAACAAGTATTTCTAAGTCCTTCTGCCAACGAACAGAAACCAGGTCAGAGTGCCAGGCAGATCGAAGCTGTGTTTAATGTCAGTCAGCTGATCAGAAAAACATTCTGAAATTCAACTTGAACCCTCTGGTTGTCCCAGGTTCAAGCAGAAGCTACAAGGATGGACATTTCTAGTCTGCAGTCAAGAGCAGAAGTCTCGAGAAGTAGACTGGGAGATCGGTCCATGTTGTAGCCAGTAAAGGGGCTTCTCTTCCAAGCTTCTAGTGATAGAGTTACACAGGTTTCTAGGGGAAAGATGAAAGGGGTTCTGTTCTACACTAACATGGTAGGTATCAACTACATGTGGTTTTCAGCATTGAAATGAACTAACATTAAAAACCTGCTGGGGGGCTGGTGAGATGGCTCAGCGGGTAAGAGCACCTGACTGCTCTTCCGAAGGCGATGGGTTCAAATCCCAGCATCCACATGGTGGCTCACAACCATTCATAACGAGATCTGGCGCCCTCTTCTGGAGTGTCTGAAGACAGCTACAGTGTACTTACATATAATAAATAAAAATAAATCTTAAAAAAAAAAAAACAACCTGCTGGGCTGGTGAGATGCCTCGGCAGGGAAAGGCACCTGCTACCGTGCCTGGCAACCTGAGCACGATCCTCAGGGCCCACATGGTTGGAGAAAATTACCCACTGTCCTTCACAGCATGCCACGCACAAGCCTCCCCGAGCCAAACAAAACCCACCATAACATAAAAGAAAGCAGACAACCCTGCATACATCCTAATTCCTGTCCTCTGATCCCTGTCCTCTGACCCCTATCCTCTGACCCCTGTCCTCTGATCCCTGTCCTCTGACCCCTGTCCTCTGACCCCTGTCCTCTGACCCCTGTCCTCTGATCCCTGTCCTCTGACCCCTGTCCTCTGATCCCTGTCCTCTGACCCCTATCCTCTGATCCCTGTCCTCTGGAGACAGAGGGAGGAAATCACAAAGGAGTGGGGCCAGCCAGGACTACGCAAGCAGCAAGACTGTCAAGCAATCGTGCAAGCATAGTGCCCATTCCTGTAACTCCAGTACTCATTCTCTCTCTCTCTCTCTCTCTCTCTCTCTCTCTCACACACACACACACACACACATTCTCTCTCTCTCTCTCTCTCTCTCAAAAAAAAAAAAGTCGCACCTCGTGGTGCAGATCTGTAATCCCTGCTACTCAGGAAGAATTCATTTTTGTTTTTTTTGAGACAGGGTTTCTCTGTGTAGACCTGGCTGTCCTTGAACTCACTCTGTAGACCAGGCTAGCCTCGAACTCAGAAATCCGCCTGCTTCTGCTTCCCAAGTGCTGGGACTAAAGGCATGTGCCACCATTACCCGGCGAGGAAGGAGAATTTAAAATTCAAGGTATGCCTGGGTTAAGTGAATTTGAAGCTAGCCTGGGCAACTTACCGAGACTGTTTCAAAATAAAAACAAGGGGTGGGACTATAACTCAGTCTAGAACACTTGCCCCGAGAAGCCCATGGTTCAATCTCTGCCTTAATAGTACTGCACAGCAAACAGAGAGACAACAAAACCATCAAACAATTATTTGTGATCAGAAGTACACAGAAAACGAACAAGAACACAGTGAGCAGGTGCAAGCCAAGAACAGAAGCATCAGAAGAAATCAACATGCTAATCTTGCACACTGGGCTCCAGAACTGTAAGACAGTATATTTCTGTTGTGCTAGACATAGTAGCATACACCAGTAACTCTACTACTCAGTGGACTGAGAAAGGAGGTTCAGCAACTCAAGGCCAGTCCCACTTACAAACAGTCCATAGTCAGCCCAATGTACTCAAAAAAGAGGGGTGCTTCCTTGGTTATAGTGGAACTCTGAAAGCATCCTACCATAGCAGAAAGCTGTGTGGAGAACGTTATCACCATTGAGCTTTGCAACTTAAAGTCAGCCTACCACACTACTTACCTTATAAAGTTCTTCATCAAACTGGCTGAGCTGGGCCACTTCCTGCATGACCTCTTTCCTCATGAAGAAGGGGGTGTAGATTGGAGTGTAGCCCCGACTCCCCAAGGTACGTAGTGCATACTGGATAAGCGCCTGCTCCAGGAACACCAGGGGCCCCTAAGGACCATACAAAGCAAATGGAATTGAGTCTTGTCACCAGGCCAGTCATTAGAACCAACAGGCACAGGCAGGTGGATGAGACCAGACTGCAATAATAAATAGCCTGAGATACTGGTTTTAAAGTGATATCTTACTTAGTTGGTCCATTAAATACTCTTGTATGGAAACATTTACAATATTAATTGAACTCAATCTAAGAGACCAACTTGCAGGGTTATTATTATTTTTTAATAACTCGATACCAGTTATGAAGGGATAATCAATAGAATTATGTTTAAAATTATGTCTGGTTTTAGGGTGTTTACATACAACTCAGTTTTGGGTGTTATTTGGCTTCAGGAAAGAACGTTTGCCCACCTCACCAATGGAAATTTCTCTTAATGCTGGGCTGGCATCTCGGTACACTGGTGGAAAGTTTACTGTTGTGACTGTCCAGAAGAGCAACTTATGAGCTGCCTCCTAACTGCTATGTAAGTGGTGTGGACTGGTGTGTGGAACTGTCATGATGAGTACCTCTCCAACTCAACTTCACTCAGACAATCACAGATAACCATGCCAAAAATCCAAACCCAAGTACCCAGGCAATTCTTAACACCCAAGGCCAACAGCCTATGGTCAGGATGCCATGTTTAAGAGATTCAAGTAGCTGGTGGCCGTGGTCCACACCGTCAACCTGGAAGGCTGAGGTAGTATTGCTGGGAACCTGAAGCCAGTCTGGGTACTAGTGAGACCTTGTCTCAGAGTCCTCGCACCTCCATCCCATCTCCACGAAAACAGACCAAAGTAAAGAAATTATCCAGCCAGGGTACATTGGATGGGTGTTTTCTGTGTTAATCCTTAAAACACCAGACTCATTTGTAAATGTACAATGTTTAAGTGTGCAACATTTCCAAATTTATTCTGCCATTTCCTTTTGGAAGAATTCCTGAATTCACATGCCCTCTGCCCCAGTTAGTCTGTGCCAGCTGCCCACACCGACCACAGCTCAAAGCATGCTGGGTCGCCTCAGAGCACAGGCTTACCACACTGGGCTCGGCGTCTTTGTTACTTGTCTGACTGTCCAATTACACTGAGCTCCTCAAAGGCAGAGGCTGTTCTGATTCAGTCAGCAAACCATATTCATTATGAAGGATCACTGAGTGGCTTTTGTTCTGTGAGATCTGGGTAAGTACTCTCTTGCCTCAGAAAGAGAATCATGTCTAATTGCCAGGAGTTCACAAGCAGGCATCGGGTTCAAGTCGAGAATTTGTGAGCCCCTTCAAGTATGATCATGCTTCTCGCATTTATTTATTTATTTATTTATTTATTTATTTATTTATTTATTTATTTATGTGTGTGTATGTGTGTGTGTACACGTACGTATCTATAGTTCCTTCTGGTTCCCGACTCTTACCTTCAGGAAGTACCCCCGACTGCCAGCCACCACGGCTCCCTTTTCGCCTTCAAAGCCATCTACCATCACCACCAGGTCCACGTGGGAATACTTCTTCCTGACTGTACAATCTCCCCAAATACGCTCTACTTTGTTGTCTGCATCCTGAGGAAACAAAGGAGAAGGGCATATAGCAGAGACCAGCAGAGCCTCTGAGTGCATCCATTAAACCGAGCACCAGCTTCGGGTCTCATGTACAACCAATGAGGAAGGGAATGTCTGCTGACAGACAAGTAAGTTACAAAGTCACAGAAGCAGTGCCAGGCAGCTAACTTGGAGCCTTGATTTGCTCGGAAGCCTGCAGTATACTCTCTTTACCCTTTTAAATGGCTTTCCAAAAACCCTGCACAAGACAATTGGCATCACCTGGGGTACAGAGGAGAATGCAGGACTTTTTCTTTGTGGGCTCTCTCTCATTGGTCTCTGGGCCACATGAGGGTGGGCTCCAGGCCCTGACCTCGGTCTGCTCAGGCTCCAAGGCCTCATTGCACCCCAGCCGGCAGTGAGTTCAGTGTTCACAAGGGAATGAATGAAAGAGGCACAGATGGGCCCCACCACTGCTGGGGTGTCTGGGAACAAAGGCTGGGCTCTGAGCAGCTTTGTGCCAGGGAAGCTCCCGCTCTGCAGGAAACTTTTCTCATGCAGATTTCCCTTCAACCTGCGGCTTCCCAGTGGGGTGTGGGTGAAGGGTTAGGTTGATTTAACAGATCCCTCCCACAGGACTTACTGCTACCAGGGGCAACAGGCCACGGAGGACAGCAGCCCCATTTAGAAGAGATTTCTGGGCCGGGAGTCCCCTCCTATCTGCTGTCTCTGCCACTTCCCAATCGGGCAGGGATCTGACTCCTGCAATGCTCAATTGGTGGGCAAAGGGAACACACAAAGGCCGGCTTTTCTGAGAGCCAGCCTTCCGTCTTTCCTCCCACACCGCCTGGCTGTCAGGGAGGGGGGGCTCTGCATGGCCCAGCCCCACCTACCTCATCGTTACTAATGGGCACAGAGGGGTGCAGAAGGTTCCCAATCTCACGAAGGTTCTCAAACCGCTCTGCTTCCAGCTTTATCCGCTCCCCGTCACATTTCTGGATGGCTTCATCAACGAGGAGTCGGACTTTTTTAATCTGTGAGACTTTCAGGGCCTGCAGAAGAGCAAACCCCGAGGGTGGGGCATCCATAAAATATCAGCGTCTTAACTGTTGTCCTCTAGTGACAGCTCATTCTTTACTAGAGGGGCGGCATCTGAGGCAGCAGCACAGCTGGGGCTTAGAATATGCTAGACAAGCGCTCTGCCCATGATAACGTTTAAAAACCAGACAAGGAAGCTGAGTGTGGTGGCGCACGCCCTTGATCACAGCACTCAAAGCAAAGGCAGGTAGATCTGAGTTTGAGGCCAGCCTGGTCTACAAAGTGAGTTCCAGGCCAGCCAGGGCTACACAGAGAAACCCTGTCTTGATAAAACAAAAAGCAAAAACAAAACAAAAAACAAACAAAACAAAAAAAACCTCAAAAGAATGGTACCCTGCACCTGCTCGTTCTACCAACTAGAAGGATCATAAACCCAGGCCAGCCTGTGATACTGTCGCCAAAGCACACACCTGTAATCCCAGCAGTCAGTGGGTGGAGGAATCAGAAGTGTAAGCCTTAATCAGAGTCTGAAACCAGCCTGGACTCTATGAGACCCTATCTCAAAATAACAGCAAGTACTAAATGGCAAATTATTCTCCGATGGTAAAATGAGTCAATTCAAGCTGAATTAAAGTACAGAAAGGCAGCTGGGCGTGGTGGTGAGCTCCTTTAATCCCAGCACTCCAGAGGCAGAGGCAGGTGGATTTCTGAGTTCAAGGCTAGCCTGGTCTACAAAGTGAGTTCCAGGGCAGCCAGGGCTATACAGAAAAACCCTGTCTCGAAAAACCAAAAAAAAAAAAAAAAGTACAGAAAGGCAGGTTTACTGGGAAGCTGTTTTCCGGTGGGTTCACTGAAGTCTCCAGGGAGAGGGAGACCAGACGGGGAAGGGGGGCGTGGCCTGTGGGGTAGGGGGCTGTGACAAAGACAGAAAGAGTGTGTACACATAGGGACAGAGAAAATGCAGAGAGAGGAGGAGGGAGACCAAATAGTCAGGATTCTATAGGGAGGAGCTTCTGAGGGAGGGAAACCCAGCCCCTAGGCTGGAAAGTTTGGGGGGGGGGTGCCAGCCATGACCTGACCTGTAACAGGCAGGGACTGAGAGATGCTGGGAGATCATGAAGGCCTGGTCCCCTCTGGTATGTTCAATATGCACCTCACTCAGCCCCTTGTCCTGGGTCTAAAACCTCACACTAGAAATGGATGCATGTAAGAAGTGAGGTTGATTCAACAGGGCGGACGGTCTTGCCTTTTAATCCTCGAGCATTTTCCTTTTCTTTCAGGAGCGGAAGTGTGTAGCTTGACCCTCCTTCCCTTCATGTGCATATACATAGAACCCGGGAGTTTGGTCCTGTGCTTTCCCTTAACTTCTAATTTTCTAGATTGAGCCAGTTTAGCAGCACTCTATTATGTATTCCCACTCAAATTTCTCCAGGAAGATAATAACTTTACGAGAACCAAGAGACCCCGTCTTAAGTTATATCCCTTACTGTAAACATTTCAAACTGTGATCTAATTTCTCAGGGGAAACCTTACCATCCCAGCTAGAGGAATGAGCCCCTAGACCAGCCCTCTATGCACAGCAACCCTGCATTTCTGGTTTATACTCTTGCAGTGTGCTAAGGATTTCCAAGAGCAGTTTGGTGACAAACACAGAAAATGACTGCCCTGAAACTGCTGCTTAACTAGAGTAAATTGAGAAATCCCCCTGCCTTTGTGAAAGAAGGCAGAAAATGGAGCTAACACAGGCCAACTGGATCCATGCCTTCTCTTTTCCCCCTTCACTGTCCCTTTCCACCTCTCTCCTGTGACTAAGGAGTCTCAGGAGTAGAGCAAAACGTAAGCAGGTAGGAACAGTCTAGCACAGGATGGAGCCTCTCATACTGCCTGTCCAGGAATGAGGCCACCATAGGAACAGAGTCATCTTAGAAGAAGAGAAAAACCTACAGCTAACATGTCTGCAGTGAGGTCATCAAAATTCAGCACGTTCTCTGGAATGGATTCGTCATCTCCCACTGCTTCTTTTTTCTGCGAGGAGAAAGAAAAGACAATTTAATCAAGATAACGTGGTAGCGCACGCCTTTAGTCCCAGGACTCGGGAGGCAGAGGCAGAGGCAGGTGGATTTCTGAGTTCAAGGCCAGCCTGGTCCACAGAGTGAGTTCCAGGACAGCCAGGGCTACACAGAGAAACCCTGTCTCAAAAAACTGAAAAAAGAAAGAAAGAAAGAAAGAAAGAAAGAAAGAAAGAAAGAAAGAAAGAAAGAAAGAAAAAAATTCTAACACTGTTTTATTAAGTACATGCCAAGTTAACACATCATATAAGATAATCACACTGCATTATATTTAGTAAGCTGCAACATGTAGAGACATTAGTTAACTGAAAGCCAGAAATCAAAGTTTCAAGTCCTTATTTATAATCTTCCTTTCTGACCCTGTCAGGTGAGAGCATTAATATCATGAAAGTAAGAACAGCTTTTGCCACACACAGAACCATCAAAGAAACCACAAGACACCTAGGAGACAGAGGGAGGAGGATTACTGTGAGATAAAGACTAGCCTGGTCTACAGAGCCAGATCCAGGACAACCAGGGCTATATAGCAAGACCATGCCTCAAAAGAAAAAACAGGGCTGGTGAGATGGCTCAGCGGGTAAGAGCACCGGACTGCTCTTCCGAATGTGATGAGTTCAAATCCCAGCAACCACATGGTGGCTTACAACCACCCGTGATGAGATCTGACGCCCTCCTCTGGTGCGTCTGAAGTCAGCTACAGCGTACTTATGAATAATAATAATAAACGAATCCTTGGACCAGATAGAGCAAGTGGGACCGACCGACCGGAGCAAGCGGGGCTAGCCGGAGCGAGTGGGGCCGAACGGGGGCAGCCAGAGTAGGGTCGGCCAGAATGAGGAAAAAAAAAAAAAACAAAGAAAAAACAAAACAAAAATCAATGTGGTAGTCAAAGCTGGCGCTGAGGATGAATCTTGTTAACACTCTAAGAACAACCCCAGCAATAGGCTAAGGATTAAAGGTGGATCCGAGGTAAGGAAAAGGAACAAACAAATCAAGGCATGACAGAGGCAGGCGGACCCCTCCCTCACCCCGACTCTGTGCTCAGGACTTGTCATCTGTCATCTCATTACTCCTGATCTCAGCGGGCACTGTCTGTGAAGGGGATCTAAACAATACTGAGGTAGGGGTACATATGGCACAAAAGTATTCATGGCTAAGGGATCTCCGAAATGAAAATGATTAATCAGCACGAGTCCTGTAGGAATAAAACGGTTACTGATATCCATTTTCACAGCCAAAAGTATAACAAAATACTGCCAAAGTATGCAAGATATCATGAAGAATAATGTGCCACAATTCCAGGTCGGACTTTACGCCCGTGTATGTGTATGTGTATAAATGAAGCACATTCCAGTCACCAAGGACTCCTTCATACATGCATGTACTCACATAATAAGATATTTTAAAGAAACAGGTTCACTGGCAGAGTGCCTAAAAAGATACAGGCAGCATGTATGTGCTCCACTCAAAGCAGGACTACACTAAGACAAAGATCTCTGCAGCCTGGTGGGAAGACGCCTTCCTGGAAATGAAAGATGAAGCCGCCACAGGGTCACTTATTAGCCGGGCAATGGTGGTGCACACCTTTAACCTCAGCACCTTTGAGGCAGAGGTAGGCAGGTCTCCTGATAAGAGTTCAAGGCCAGCCTGACAGAGTACACAGAGAGACCCTGTACCTTGGAAAACTAAACCAACTAACCAATTAAATAAATAAAATAATTTATCCCTGGTAAGAAATTCAGTATCACAGACATTAGACACAGGGTTAGAGCTTCACTTCCAGCTAAGACAAGCCAGAGGAGCTCGGCTCAAGCTCCCAAGCCTGCTGGTTCTCTTACCTTCATTTTCTCGCCAATAGTTTTGCTGCATAAATTCTTCAGCTTGTTCAAGTTGTCTGCCCGAAATCTGCCTAAAATTGAAAAAGCCATATGTCAACACTGCACACGTCATTAAGATGCTCACTGACCCCTGTCCCTCCTGCAAATGCTCTGTGCTATGTATTAAAGGCTTGGTTTTCGGTTTGTCAGAATTTGAAGGTGGTAGACCCTCTAAGAGCTGGAACCTGGTGGGAGGTCACAGATACTAGCTAGCATCGTGCACCAAGGGCAGGGGATATATTTACCTTTCTGCTTTCTTTGCTTTCTAACTGCCACAAGGTGAACAGCTGAGGTGGGTGGCCTTCTTTCTTTTTTTAGACAAAGTCTTGCTACATAGCTTTGGCTGGCCTAGAACTTGCTGACAATCCTCTTGCCTCTACCTCAAGTGCTGGGACTACAGGCAGGTGCCACTATATGTGACTTCTTCCACTTTTCATTTCTTTTCTTTTTTTAAAGACAGGGTAGCCCTGGCTGTCTTGGAGCTAACTCTGTAGACCAGGTTGGTTCAAAACTCAGAGATCCGCCTGCCTCTGCATCCTGAGTGCTGAGATTAAAGGCATGCACCACTACACCAAGATCTTTCATTTCTTTGCGTCTTCTCAGTTAACTGTTAGTAACAAGAAGTCTACTAACCCAGTGCTGATCTCTGCTTAGACTGGTAACCTTGGTGGACAGAGACTGATTACAGTAGGGAATCCCAGAATTTGGTGACAAGGAAAAGGCCAGGCTGGAGTTGAAACTGAAGGCTGGAGAGATGGCTCGGGGGTTATACTTCTTCTAAAGAGGACCTGAGTTCAGTTCTCAGCACCCACACCACGGAGCTCACAACCGCCTAACTCCAGCTCCAGGGGATCCAAAGCCTCTGGATTCCACGGACACCTACATTCACATCCACAGACACGAGAGCATGCACACACACGCACAAAATTAAAAATACAAATAAACCTTGTTTTAAAAGGCACCATGAGCCGGGCATGGTGGCTTACGCCTTTAATCTCAGCACTCGGGAAGCAGAGGCAGGTGGATTTCTTTCTGAGTTCGAGGCCAGCCTGGTCTACAAAGTGAGTTCCAAGACAGCCAGGACTACACAGAGAAACCCTGTCTCAAAAAACCAAAAAAAAAAAAAAAAAGGGAATAATAAAAGGCACCATATTCTATACATCACCAGAGCACAACCAAGCTACCTCCAAAGCCTGCCCAATTATCCTAAAGTCCACTTACAGGAACTATGTAATACTTTTCCAACTGCTATTTATACATACAAACAGCGCTGACTGTTTATTATACTCAGTGGTCTTGCTAAAGTTAATGAGTCATTCCAATTCTGCACATTACAATCAAGACATATGCAAATGGTGAGTTTGCTTCTTCTGTCCCAATCTTTGTTTCTTGCACCATAGCATAAGGTCTGGAACCTCCACCAACAAGTAATAATGGGCAGGCGTGGTAGTGGAATCTGACTAACACAATGCCCAACTCTATTTATAGTCAACATGGAGACAGGTCTGGGAGTGGTCGTAAGTGTAATCATACACTTGGGAGGCTGAGGCAAGCCTTCACACTGCTCACAGAACACCAGTCCTTACAACAACTCTGGAAAACTGCTTTATAGCAGCTATGTGCTATCACCAACCCAATTCCCACTCTAGGGCTTGTTGGCCAGCTAGTATAGACCAATTTTACTGAATAGTCCAGTTTTACTGAAAGACTGTATGTCAAAAAATAAGTGGAGAGCCAGACAGAGGTGGTGCACATCTTAAATCCTAGTACTTGGGAGGCAGAGAGAGGAAAGTCTCTCAAATTCAAGGCCAGGCTGTGCAGAAGAAGAAGAAGAGGAAGAAGAGGAAGAAGAAGAGGAAGAAGAAGAAGAGGAAGAGGAAGAGGAGGAGGAGGAAGAAGAAGAAGAAGAAGAAGAAGAAGAAGAAGAAGAAGAAGAAGAAGAAGAAGAGGAGGAGGAGGAGGAGGAGGAGGAGGAGGAGGAGGAGGAGGAAGAGGAAGAGGAAGAGGAGGAAGAAGAGGAAGAAGAAGAAGAAGAAGAAGAGGAAGAAGAGGAAGAAGAAGAAGAGGAAGAAGAAGAGGAAGAAGAAGAAGAGGAGGAGGAAGAGGAGGAGAGGAAGAAGAAGAGGAGGAGGGAGGAAGAAGAGGAAGAAAGGAAAGGAAAGGAAAGGAAAGGAAAGGAAAGGAAAGGAAAGGAAATCTGGAATAGTGGCACACTCTTTTAACCCCCCACTTGGGAGGCAGAGGCAGGACGATCTCTCTTCATTTAAAGCCAGCCTGGTCTACACAGTGAGTTCCAGGGCAGCCAGAACTAGAGAGATCCACTCTCAAAAACAACAACAACAAAACACACACATACACACAAAAAAGTGGAGAGTGACTGAGATACCCAAAATACGTGACCTTCATGTGCGTGCACACACACATACACACACACACACACACACACACACACACACACACACACACAGCAGCCCTCTGGAGGCATCCTGACCACCTACACAGCCTGCTGTAGGAGAAGAAGGAGAGTATTGAGAACAGTCAACAACTGAGGCACGCACACACACACACACACACACACACACACACACACACACACGTACACGTGAACCAAGCCACAGAAGGGGAAAGCAGTCCAAGGACTCTGACGGGCTAGAACAAAGTGGAGGCCATCTACAGTTGAGGGAGGAAGATGGGGAGCCAAGGAAGAACTTGGAGGTATATTGTGCTTTAAGGCTATGGTCCACTGTGTAGTCTTTAGCTATATATATGTGATGACCACTGAACATTTAAAATGTAGTAAGGCCTAAATGAGACTGTGTAAAACACACATTAGGTTTTGAAAACTTGTAAAGAAGAAAGAAAAGATGTAAACTATTTCAGCAAATTTGAGTATGGATTAATGTGAATCTTAATATGGTTAATCATGAAACACACAATTTGGGACAGGGCCTGTCTTCAATTGATAAGGAGAAATCTCATTCCCCATGAGGATGCATAATACATTTCAGAGGACAGAATCCTGGGGTTGGCTGCATATTTCAGACACACTGAAATCAATAAGAACCTCGTCCTTATCCTCTAATCTGAAGTTCAGATGTGAAAGAACAGTAACACATGTCAAAGTCTGCCATGACCAGCCAGAGACTCCTGTGATCCTGGCTATTTGGGAGACTGAGGCAGTTAGGTCACAAGTTCAAGGTCTGCCTGAGGTACAGAGTGGGTTCAAGGATTTAATACTCAGCACAGCAATAACAAAGATGGTAATTTTTAGAAGTACCTTGGACACAGATCTTCATACACGGGATAAATGTCTGTCATACTATTACCAAGGATGAAGTATGCTGCCGAGGACTGGAACATTGTATGTATTTGCACATGTGTTTATGTTTGTGCATGATCTTTAAAAATTATAGGAGGTTACCGTTTTAAGACTATGCACCTGCACCCAGCTCCAACACACCATATTAAAAATCAAAATGGGGGCTGGTGAGATGGTTCATTGGTTAAGAGCGCCGACTGCTCTTCCAAAGGTCCTGAGTTCAAATCCCAGCAACCACATAATGGCTCACAACCATCTGTAACGAAATTTGATGCTCTCTTCTGGAGTGTCTGAAGACAGCTACAGTGTACTTACATATAATAAATAAATAAATAAATAAATAAATAAATAAATAAATAAATAAATAGAATCAAAATGGATACAGCCCATGTTAAAGTTCCACTCTATCCTACCATCTTACAGGGAAACTTAAGTTGACTGATCCACTTTTTGCCTTTGTTTCTACTGTCTTCAACCAGGATCTATAAAGCCAACTCCTTCTGCTCAGCTCATTGAAATATATAATTGCTTTTATAGAATTAAGTGTTGCTGATCCTAAAACTGACAACTGGGTGTGGGGCCTTTAATCCCCCAACACAGAGAAAGGTGGACCACGTGAGTCTGAGGGCAGCAGGGGCTGCACTGTAATAAGAGTTGAGACAGTCTCAATTGCCAGTTTAAAGACAGAATAGGCAACATAGCAAGAACTTAGCTCCAAAGAAGGGAAGGAAGGAAGAAAGTAAGTAAGCTGTACATAACTCAGTGGTAGCATAATTATCTATCATGTACTAAAACCTAGGTTCAAACACTGTAAACACACACACACACACACACACACACACACCTCTTTAAACCTGCTGTGGTGGTACACACTTGAAATTCCAGAATAAGGCACATGAGAAGCAGAATCAGTTTAAGGACAGCCTCACTCCAAAGGGACTACATGACACTCTGAAACTCTGATTGAAAAAAGTAAAATCTTTTCCCTTTTATATACATTTAAAAAAAGATTTTATTTTATGTATCTGATTACATTGTCTACCAGAAGAGGGCATTAAATCCCATTACCGATGGTTGTGAGGCACCATGTGGTTGCTGGGAATTGAACTCAGGACCTCTGGAAGAGCAAGTCAATGCTCTTTACAGTTGAGCCATCTCTCCAGGCACTATGCATTTCTTTAAAAAAGATTTTTATCCATCTACCCCTCTCCAGTTCTGCTCAGGGCCCACCTGCCTGTTTCTCTCCCAACTTCTGGTCCTCTTCTTTATAACTGTCAGTAGTTCCTGGTCTGACTAGTGCTCACCACCTTTAAAGCCAGGTGTGGGAACAGATCTGCACCCCAGCTGAGAGGAGAGGACTGCGTGGGCCCGCTGAGTTCTTCACTAGCCTGGACAAAACTGCCAGACCTCACCTCGAAAACAACGTTTGCTCACTTTTTAAAAGTTGTCCTTTAGTGCCTGCCTATACTATTGATCCCTAAAGAACCTACCAATATCTCTTCAGATAAGAGTCAAAATTTCCTATATATACAAGAGACCACTAACAAATTTAAAAATCACATTAGTCAGATTAGATAGGTACAGAAATCTTGCTATTTCTGATTATGATTCAAGTCAAGGTGCTCAGAACACCTGCGTCAGACACCAGGGTCTGCTGGCCTTGAAATGCATATCCTCCTGCCTCTGTCTACTTTGTGCTAGGTTAATATGTGAATGCCACCAAGTCCACCTCGGAGTATTTCCTTTTTCTTTCTTCCTTTCAAGAGAGGATCTCACTATGTAGCCCTGGCTGGCCTGGAACTCTCTATGTAGACCAGGCCAGTCTCAATCTCAGACATGATCCATCTCTTTCTGCCCCCCAGAGTCCTGGGATTAAAGGCAGGTACCCTCCCCCAATATTTTTTATCTTAAACAAAAAAAGGGGGGTTCAGTTTAGACCAATTCAAAACTTTAGGTCCAAGTGTAGACTCTGACAAATTACCCTATTTGAATACCTGAGACATACTGAACGGGTACACAGCTGTCAGCCAAGCCAATATGTTTTGATACCAAAGAAGCTTTTTAACAGTAAAATCAATGTCCCCAAAAGATAAAACCATAACACCCAGATGGGTATGGTGGCACACACCCTTGACCTAAGCACTCCCGAGGCAGAGGTAAGTGGATCTCTAAGTTCAATGCCAGCCTAGTCTACAGAGCAAGCTCTGGGATAGCAGGGCTACAGAGAGAAAGAAATCCTGTTTTTTTTGGAGGGTGGAAGTAGGAGGGAGACATTCTTGGATCGAGCGACTGCCTTTGCAGTGCTCTTATAAACCAGGTTCTCAGCTGGTTGCAGACCTATTGCATCAGACAAACCAAGTCACATGCCACTGACAACATCCGGTCTGCCAGGTGATCACTTGGAGGCAGGGGATTCTAGGGCTTCTTTTAATTTCATGAATGACGGTGGGTCACTTCTACTCTGCCAAGGTCTTTTCCAGAAAACTACCACAAATCTCAACCATCCTCAGTAATTACAAGCTCTTTCTTGACTTACTGTCCCCCTCCCTCCTATCTGATCTAGCACGGAAGAGCCTAATTCGAAAAGGCATGCCTTCAGGGTTTGAGAAATGGCCATCCCAAGTTTCAGGGTCACTGCATTTAGCCAAGAGTAGCCTCCAAAGTCCCCCAAATGGTTCGACTGGGGTGGAGTAATCCTGGGGTGCTGCAGAAGTCACTCAGTCTGAGAGAGCAGCCTTTGAGCCCCTCAAAACCGGGAGGACTACGCTGGGTTTGCTCAAGCTGAATAAAGCACTGGGAACGACCAAAACGTATGGAAAAGAAATTTCCAGCCCGCCCCCAAGTAAAACTCCAGCTCTGGCTTGCTCGGAGCTACGCAAAGGGCCTGACAGCTCTGCCTGCGCGTGCGTGCCTGCGTGCGTGTGTGCTGCTTCTTCCTAAGGCACTGGCGGCAGTCAGCATAGAGCACGCGCGGGGAGGGACCCAGGCCGCAGGAGCTGCAGGGAGAGGGGGGACAAACCCGCTTTCCAGCTTGTTCTACGGACAAGCCGGTAGAGCCAGCCAGTCCCGGGAGCATCTGACAAGAGCTGTAAGCTGTGACCTCTGAAGCGATGAGGGAGTCAAGGGATAACGTGAGCTCCTGGTACTTACATCGTCGCCACTCACTGTCTGCTTTCACCAGCTGGTCCACCAGCCCTGGATCCTTGAAGCGCTTCTCCTGCGTCTCTCGAATGAGGGCCGGGTCCCCTCCTTTATCCACCCGAAACAAATCCAGGTCCAGCACCATCCTTCTACCTCACCAGTTAACACTACGAGAGGACTGTAAGGGGAGGGTGAACGATGCACTGCGCCTGCGCGCTGACCTGGTCTCACTGCGCAGACGCGGGGTGGGCCGGGAAGGGGCGGTGCCTAGCTCGCCGGAAGCCGCAGTGCTAGGCGGGGTCCAGAGGGAGTGGCGGGAAGCTAAAAGGGCGTGGTAGCCTTCTGCCCGGTGTTTCTCTTCTGAACTCCTTTCTGTAAGGCCTTCTGAACGCCGCCGGTGAAATCGTGAATGCCTCAGGTTCCTCTTGTTGAAGGGAGTATCTAGGTGTGGACCGAAGCTGACCCGGAAGACAGTGCACTTTGCAGATTCCAGTTTTCCTCTATCTTGATACTAGAGCACAGCTACATAACCAGTTACCGACCCTCAAGATTCTGGAGCCCTGGGGCTTTTTGTTTTGATACAGGGTCTCACAATGTAGCTCTGACTAGTAACTATGTAAACCTGTCCAGCCTCCATCAAAATGTTGGGATTAAGGATGTGTGCCAGTTCACCTTTTATTTTTCTTTTTATACTAGTCCCCCCACCCCCGCAACAAACCTTTGCCAAGCCCCCTTGAGATAAAAGGACAAGGCTAGAGACCCTGATGGACTTAATAAATAGAGACCCTGAGGGAGGCTAGGAGGCAGGATAATCTGAGCTTGCCCACTCCAGATCTCTTCTGGTTTTGGCTACAGTTTTGTGTTTAAAACCAGGGGAAGAAGGGCTGGGTGTCAGAAGAAGAGTCCACGAGATGAGCACACTTCTCTTCTCACGTACCCCTCGCCCAAATCCAATAGACCTTTGTAAGAAGTTGTAGCTTATATTTATGACTGAAACTATTATGTTTACGTAATTTGAACACCGCCAGGCTATTCTATAAACATGTTCAAGTTACTCTTTTAGTTTGTTTGTTTGTTTGTTTAGATAGACTATGAGCCTCACTATGTAGACCAGACCAGGCTGGCTTCAGACAGAGATGCCTGCCTCTGCCTGAGGAGTGCTGGTATCAAAAGGGTGTGCCACCAAGTCTGACCTACACACTCCTGTTACACTTGAAATTACCTCCCTTGGCCAGATGTGATAGTGCATGTCCATGTGCATCCCCTGTGAAGGGGAGCAGTGGGTGTGTGAGTTCAGGGCCAGCATGTCTCAAAAAAAATCAAAACCTAGCCGGGCTGAGTAGAAGGTACCTTTTATCATATCGGAGGTAGAGAGCTCTGTAAAGTCAAGGCCAGCCTGTTCCAAGTTCCTGTACCAAGTTCCAAGCCAGCCAGAGCTGTGTAGTGAGAATCTGTCTCAAAAACAAAACATACGTACAACCAAACCAAAAACCTACCGCTCTCATACAGTAGAAAACATTAACTGACACAGAACCCGCAAACCTGCTCTACCCTTCTTGTGTCTTCTCCTGTTCCTAAAAAGTACACTTTCCTGAATATCTAGCAGTCGGAAGGCAGAAAATGGAAAGCAGCCGAAAGAAATTATAATAATAAATGTTAAGGATAGAGAGCTGCAGTCTTTGCAGAAAACACTTGAAGACTGTCATCAAAATGTTGGGGTCACTGAGCCCCTGAGAGGGCAAGATCTGTGTAATCTAAGGTGTGAAAACAGTGGCAGGTGCTTTGGGGGGTGGGGCGTAGGGAGTGCCTCTGCACCAGTCCTTTATACCAGAAATCACTGTGAAATTCTGGCCTCTCAAAAACAAAACAAACTCCAGGTATATATATATATATATATATATATATATATATATATATATATATATATATATATATATATATATATTTTACTATTAGTTTTATTATTTATAAATACCTCTCTTTGGGCTGCAGAGATGACTCAGCAGATAAGACCGCTGGCTTCTCTTTCAGAGGACCAAGGTTCAATTCCCAGCACCCAGGTGGCAACTCACAACTGTGTGTAACTCCAGTTCCAGGGTATCTGGCACCTTCAAACAGACATACGTGCAGACACACCCCACCAGTGCATATGAAATAAAAATAAATTAATTACTGGGCAGTGATGGCTTATTAATTTAATCCCAACCCTGGGGAGGCAGAGACAGGCAGATCTCTATGAGTTTGAGGCCAACCTGGTCTACAGAGCAAGTTCCAGGACAGCCAAGGTTACACAGAGAAACCCTGTCTTGAAAAACCAAAAGTTAAGGGGCTGAAGAGATAACTCAGCAGTTAAGAGCACTGACTGCTCTTCCAGAGGTCCTGAGTTCAATTCCCAGCAACCACATGGTGGCTCACAACATCTGTAATGGGATCTGATGCCTTCTTCTGGTGTGTCTGAAAACAGTGTACTCATATACATTAAATAAATATTTTAAAAAAGAAAAGACAAATAAAGTTAATTAACAAATCAGTTAATTAAAAATAAGTCTAAGTAATTCTAGATAGTCTTTTAAGAAAAATATAAATAAATAAATACTTCTCTTTAAAAATGCTTGTGCTAAGGCTAGCTATGAGGTGACTCACCAGGGAAAGGTGCCTGACTGGAACCTTAAAGTCTTGCATTCAATCCCTGGGAATTGGAAGGAAAGAACTGACTCCCATGTTGCACCCCCCCCCCCAACAAGTATAACATAAATAAATACATAATAAGATTAAAATCGGTGCTACCTGGGAAGTATAACAAGTAACAGAATAGCCCAGTCCATTTGTCAGATAAAGATTAGGATTTTAGTGCTGAGGGAAATCAACTATCTCTTTTCCTTCTCTCTTACTTTTCTTTTCCTCCCTCTCTCCCTTTATTCCTTCTCTCTTTTCCTCTCTTCCTCTCTCCCTCTCTCATTCCCTCCCTCCCTTCCTTACTTTCTCAAGTCTCCCTGTGTTCTGAAGCTAGCCTGAGACTGTGACCCTGTAACCAAATGCAACGAGTTCACAGCTTGGTAAGTACAGAGCCAAAGCCCACAAATTAAAAGACAGGAAGATGTGCTACCTTGGATGAATAAGGAGAGCACAGTTACTGCCCAAAGCAATGGCTTGGTGGCCTGGAGGTGGCCTGGAGGTAGGGCTGTGCAGGAAGCCTGTCTGTACTCAGAAAGTCACTTTAGGAACAGGCATTTGTCCGAGTGTGCTCATGTTACTGAGCCAAGGCTTCAAGTGTCCTGGGAGACTAGCCATCCACTCAGCACACCAAAGAGACAGTAGTCACAAAGGACCGGAGATGGAGGTTTTTCACCAACAAGATCACTTTGGGGAGAACAGAGAAATGGGTCCAGTGACTCTCAAGTCTGTCTCCAAGACTAACAGGAATAGGGACTTAGCTCATCTATAGAATCCTCGCATACTCAAGGCCCTGGTTCAGATTTCAGCACTGGAAAGGAGAGAGGTAGGGCAAGAAAGGGGAGAGAAAGGAAGGTTTGGGGCCTCTTTAGGGGACAGAGACGGAACAGGTAGTCCTGGTTAAGACCACAGCTTGATTGGTCATCATCGCAATCTGGTTCTTCCAGGAGCCCTGGAGAGGTTGTGACAGCTCCTTTGCACTTGCCTAGAACAGTCCGATTCCGAGGATACGATGAGGCCTGCTTTATGGAGCAGCCTTATCGTTGAGGATAATCACCCGCGGGGGGGGGGGGGGGAAAGGGGGGGCTAGGGGTTTCTTCTGTAGATTTCTGCGGTTGCTTGGAAGTAGTTTGGGTCCTTTGTTCATAAAGATGTTTATCAATCATTTCTGTAATTCCTGGAACCCAAGGTAACTTCAAAAGAAACTCAGGAGAGGAAAAAAAATTAAAGTGACAGAGCCAGAGACAACTGTATGGGATTAGGCCAGCCACTGGTGCTCCTCATTCAACCATGTGGAATTAGACCAGCCACTGGTGCTCCCCATTCAACCGTGTGGAATTAGGCCAGTGCTCCCCATTCAAGCTAGTGTGTGTGTGTGTGTGTGTGTGTGTGTGTATTTGCTTCACTGTAGCCAGGATGAGGTATTAGATCCCTTGAAGCTGGAGTTACACATGACCATGAGGCACTTGGTGGAGGTGCTACACTACAAATTATGGCCCCTTGATAAAGCAGTGAGTGCTCTAAGCCATCTAGACCATCTCTCCAGACCACAGGCTAGCTCCGGTTTTGTTGTTGTTGCTGTTGTTGTTGTTGTTTGTTTGTTTGTTTTGTTTTTTCCCTCTGACACTCTTAGCTCATCTTTTTTTTTTTTTTTTAGATTTATTTTATTTATTATATGTAAGTACACTGAAGCTGTCTTCAGACAGTCCAGAAGAGGGCGCCAGATCTTGTTACGGATGGTTGTGAGCCACCATGTGGTTGCTGGGATTTGAACTTATCACCTTCAGAAGAGCAGTCGGGTGCTCTTACCTGCTGAGCCATCTCACCAGCCCCTCATCTTTTTTTTTTAAAGATATTTTCTTCATTTACATTTCAAGTGCTATCCCATAAGTCCCCTATACCCTCCCCCTGCCCTGCTCCCCTACCCACTCACTCCCACTTCTTGGCCCTGGCATTCCCCTGTACTGGGGCATATAAAGTTTGCTAGACCAAGGGCCTTTCTTCCCAATAATGGCCAACTAGGCCATCTTCTAATACATATGCAGGTAGAGACATGAGCTCTGGGGGTTCTGATTAGTTCATATTGTTGTTCCATCCATAGGGTCACAGACCCCTTCTGCTTTTGGGTACTCTCTCTAGCTCCTACATGGGGACCCTGTGTTCCACCCTATAGATGACGGTGAGCATCCGCTTCTGTATTTGCCAGGCACTGACAAAGCCTCACAGGAGAAGAAAGAAATTGAAGAAGATCTCAGAAGATGGAAAGATCTCCCATGCTCATGGATTGGCAGGATTAATATAGTCAAAATGGCTATCGTGCTGAAAGCAATCTACAGATTCAATGCAATCCCCATCGAAATTTCAACTCAATTCTTCACTGCGATAGAAAAGGCAATTTGCAAATTCATCTGGAATAACAAAAAACCTAGGATAGCAAAAACTATCCTCAACAATAAAAGAACCTCTGGTAGAATCACCATGCCCAACCTAGTTCTTTTTTGAGATAAGTCTCTTTATCCAGCCCTGATCCTCTTGGAACTATGTAGATGAGTGTAGCTTCAGATTCATAGTGATCCACCTGTCTCTGCTGGGATACAAGGCAGGCGTCACTCCCCAGCTCCGTGCTAGTTTTTATTTCACAATTTCCACAGTCATTCCAATTCTGGGTTTCCCATTTCCTTCTATCAGAGAGACAGAGTGATGACCTCATGGATCAAGGAAAGCGGCCAGACCTGGGGAAGGGTTGGGGATAGGGTCGACACTGAGTTAGCGTAGAATCCGGGTGACAAGTCAATACCTCTGTCACACTGCACCAAGTAAGAAGAGGCACTTTATGTAGGATTGTGAAATTTTAAATCACACACACACACACACACACACACACACACACACACACACACACACGAATGAACAGGGTCTCATTCAATATAGCCCACACTGGCCTGGAGCATGTCTCTTTGAATTCAGAGTAATCTCTACTCTCAGCCTTCTGAATACTGGGATTGCTGACACAAACCACCACAGTCCACTGGTCAACTGTGTGTGTGTGTTTGTTTGTTTGTTTGTTTGTCTTTAAAATAAATTTACTTATAAAGAAAAATGGGAAAAGATTCAAAACTAGACTGCTGTTCCCTTAACTATATCTACTGTAAATTCAAAGTATCAGAAATCATGTGTTGTCCCCAAAGGCCATGCATGGCACTACAGCATAAGAATGCTAAATCATTGGCACAAACTCTTGAAACAAAGGGGGAAACCAATGAGAAGAAACCCTTGTAAGGACACAACATGAGCAGGTGCTTTGGGCATCAGGATCTGGCTGATGAAAGACTCTGGTCCTGCAATGAAGGAAGATAGACATCTGGTCAACCATCCAAGGGGAAAGCAAACAACTGGCAGGATTGAAGGAAGAAGCACTGCTGGACCCTTCAAAACAAGTCTTCATTTCTCACTCCCAGGAGCGTGTGCTCCAATGTGGTCACCTTGAGTATATCATTTTCTGCCTCCTAATATATTTGTATTGTTTTGTTTTGAGACAAGGTCTCACTCTGGCTGTCCTAGAACTCACTCTGTAGACCAGGCTGGCCTCAATCTCACAGAGGCCTGCCTGCCTCTGCCTCCGGCATGGTGGGATTCAAGGTATTCACTACGCCAGCTCTGCTTTTCACTTGTTTTGTTTTTCAAGACAGGGCTTCTTAGTGTAGCCCTGGGTGTCCTGGTATTTGTTCTGTAGACCAGGCTGGCCTCAAACTCAGAGATCATTCTGACTTTGTCTTTGCCTCCTGAGTGCTGGGATTAAAGGTGTAACCACCACCACCAGACCTGCTTTCCACTTTTAATTTGGCTTTTTAAATTGGCCTACTGAGGATAGCTAGACATGAGTTGGGACACAAATTGGGACCCCACATTCCGTAACAGTATCACCCAGTCAGGAAATGGGTCATATACTGCCTGACAGGAGAGCCACAGAGACTTTTGCTCATCTGAAGGCCATATGAGACAGTAAAAGAACACGGAGCCACTCACAGCAGTGGACACCCACAAGGCCAGCACTCAGGAAGCAGGGGCCGAAGAATCTCAAGTTTGAAGCCATCTTGGGCTGCACAGTTCCAGACCAGCCTGGGGCTGCATCCTGAGACCCTGTTTCAACAGAACAAAACAACCCTACATGATGGCTTAGTGGATAAAGGCCTGCCGATAAACCTGATGACTGAGTTCAATCCTAGGGACCCATAGAGAGGAAAAGGAGAACCAGCTCCTGCAAATTGTCCTCTAACCTCTCCACAGGTGCACCATGGCACTTGAATACCTCACTGTAACTGTGCAGGGGGCTTTTTTGTGCCAGTTAAAGAGTCTGAAGTCTCAAGCACAACAGGTAGTGGCTTGGCAAAGCTCAGACAGCAAACAAAATTCCCTGGTCAAGACTTTTGCTGGACACAGAGGTGCACACCTCGAATCCCAGCACTCAGGAGTCAGAGGCAGGTGGATCTCTGAGAGTTTGAGGCCAGCTTGGTCTACAGAAAGAGAGAGACACCAAGGACACCAAGGCTACACAGAGAAACCCTATCCCAAAAAAACAAAAACAAAAATAAAAAACAAAACAAAACAAAACAACAACAACAAAGAATGAAAGAAAGACTTTTACTACCCTGCAAGGCACACAGGAAACAGAGACCCTCAGTAAAGCAGGAAGAAGCCAGTCTTTTCCTTGGTGGGTGGAGGTGGGTATATAAGGGGGTGAGCAACTGGGAGGGAGAGGAGTTTGGGGTGCGATTAGGGGTCTTTGAGAGGGTCTTCTTTTTCTAGTTAAGGATTGGTCAGTTTGAACAAAGTCAAGAAAACAGTTCACCGTTTGGAGTGAACACACCCTAGTCGGGCCTTGAACTTGTCAGACCAGTCCACAGGCAAGAGGCCCTCCAAGGAGGATAAAAGCCCCTTAGGGCTTTGTTTTTATCTCGAGGTTTTGGTCTCAGCCCAAGCTGGTGAAGAAGCCAGCCATCTTGGAAGTTCAGCATGTTTATTATCTAGTCATGGCTCCTCTCCCTGTCTGCCTGTCAGGGAGTTTACCTAACCTCACACTATGGAAATGAAAGCAGAAGGGTCAGGAGTTAATGTCATTCTCGGCTTCGTACAGTTCAGGCCCAACCTAGACCTTAGGAGATCCTATCTCAAAACAACAGGCTGTAAGTTTTGTAACACTACTATGTAATGACTCAGTGTTCCTGAATCTCAAAGAGTAACCTGCAAGGAATTGGAAAACACTAAGAAACTTACTCTTTTTCATTGTACACTGTCATTCTAAAACAACAGGACCAGAGAGATGGCCTTGCAGTTAAGAGCATTGGCTGCTCTTTCAGGGGAGGTGTGTTTGATTCCCAGCACCCATATGGTGGCATGAAACCACCAATTCCAGCCCAAGGAGATCTGACACCTTCTTCTGGCCACCTCGGGTTTTAGACATATATGTGACACAAACATACACACAGACTAAATACCCATACACATAAAAATAAAAAATTTTAAATACACACAACAACCACACTATGACAGACCTATACACAAACAAAACCAAAATCCACAGACAGACATGGTTACTCATGCCTATACTTGGGAGACAGAAGCTGGACTGCTGTGAGCTTGTGGCCAGCCTGGGCTACACAATGAATTCTAGCTAGCCTAAGCTACAGTGTCTCAAAAACAAACCAAACTACCAAACCAAACAAAAAAGGGGATTGAGGGGGAGGAATAAGATATAAAAAATTCCCATGACAGAGAGCTGGGAGGGGCTGGAGGAAAAACTTGGACACTAAATAGTTTCCCCAAAGACTGATTGATGTAGAACATTACTGCTCTGTTATATTCAAAATCCAGCGACATACTAAACTCATTTGCAGGTTCAATTCTCCTGGGGTGCTAAGTGTACTCAGCTACAGTAAAAGAAAGTACAGAATCAGGAGAACCCAGCTGCCCTAGGAAATGGTAGGTCCTTAATATCCTCTGGAACTTTCTCCACCTCTACTCTGCAATAATCCACTTCCTACCAGGAGAAGCTAAATTCACTTGTATTTTATGGATATTCTGTGTGGCTAGCTCATGCCACTTGAGATCCCTACCTGGGGAAGGGATCTAACAAGCTATCTTTTGCTTGTCATATCTTCTGTCCTTCTCCCTATCTTATATCACTTAATGCTTTATTATTATGGAAACTGAGGTGTTAGGCATTAATTCCCCAATAGGTTCCAAGAACTTTCTAGTTCTTGTTCTGAAATCTATGCTCCTTTCTCTGCTCTTCTTTTCTTAGGCTTCAAAGACACCATTTCCCAACCAGCCACCCACCCCATAATTCAAGAAAGACAGCTCAAAAGATATGCTTTTATTTTGGGGGGAAAAAAAGACATGCACACCCATCCCTAACAAACTAAATGCTTGAAATACAGAATAAAAAGGGAATCTGACCCATCTTGATGAGACACAAATATGATTTCACAAAGCTGAAAAATCTTTTACAAAGCTTCTGTTGTATAAATATAGTCAGTCTTTAATATAGTTGGACCAAAAAAAAAAAAAGTTTTGATGGCATAAGAAATCCCCTGGGCCTTGGATATATCATACTCTTCATATGTATCCCAGCCAAATACAGGTGATGACTAACTACAGGATGAAATGATGTATTCTAGGACTCTATATATCCAAATGGAGATTAAACACTACCTCCTGAGCCAACTCTCTGGCCCTAAAGTTTGTTCAGACTACCACAGTCCTGGCTCAAAGGCTAAAGCCGTTTTCCCTTGCAGACCTAGTATATGTGTTCTGAACTGTATGTTCATGGTCAATGATGTAGCTCAGTGGTAGAACACTTTGCTTAGCGTGTGAGACACCCTGGGTTTCATCTTCAGCACAGAAAACTAAAATAGATATACCCAAAGTCCCGGAGTTGTATGCTTTGAAAAGGTGACTTATGCAGTATGTGAATTATGTGTTAGTAGAGCCCCTGAAATTATCTGAAATTGTTGAGCTGCCAGAGAAGCAACAGGTGAGCCTCTTCCTTTTGGAACCATCCCAGTAAAGAGTAGGGTAGAGATGCAAAAAAGGTGCTATCATTGAATCAGTGCTGTTTGAGGATGCTTGGGCGGAGAGACACTCAATTCCAGGATGTCAGAAGAAAGAAGTCCAAAGAGATGAACTTTCCCCCATGTCTTCTAGAACAGTCTAAGTATCTCCTGTGGTCTTCAACACAGAAAGCAGTTATTCCATGGGAAGCAGACACCTAAGAGGCTGCAGGGGACTAGCTGTGAGCTCATGGCCTGGGTGTACACATCCACTCAAGAATATTCCTGTATGATCAAAGTGCTGAGAGCCACAAAATGAGGGACAACTTGAACTCCCAAAGAAGAGCTTCTAGGTTTGTCTAGCTATCACTGATGCCTTTGAAGGCCAAAAGTCACGGCGTGAAAGTCTTTCTGATTCTTAGAAGCCATCATGAGGGCAGCCATGGCTAATCAGATGGGAAAGCCATTTTGTGGCTGACAAACCACTCAGACATGCCTCTCTGTCCTATACCAACCACCTGTCACCGGGGAAAGGGCACAGGTGAAGACCATGGGTAACTCAGGCTTGACCAAGAGATGGCTATTCTGGCATGGAATGAAAGAGGTTCAATTCCCAGTAGTAGGGGGGAAAAAGTTAACTGGAAATTATTCTCTGGTTTTTTTATTCTAGGTTTTTCACTGATTATAGCTGGAGAAAAAAGGAGATGGGAAGAGGAATCCCACTCTACTTGTGAGTTGGTACCTAATCTACCTTTCAGAGGAGTGTTGCCAGAAATGAGGGCCAGGAGTCTTTTAGATGTTTCGTGCACAAGTGATATGAGAATAGGCCAGAGCCAGGACAGAGGCTTAGGAGTGATAAATGCCCCAGTTGGGTGCAGGCCTTGTAAGACATCCCAACTTTCCCTCCCTGAAGATTGGTTTGTATCTGCCTGATGTTCAGCTCCTTTCTGGTCAGTCTACAAGTTTTTAATTTTGTGGCCTAGCAAGTAAGTTAAAGACAGAAACAAATATGACCATAGGTGGCCCATGCCACAGTGGGCTGGAGTCTAATACTGCCTCATCTAACCTCTGGCCCCCTGTGTTCTTTCTAAATAAGATGCTCCATCCCATGATACTCTAGGCCTCTAGGACTGAGGTCCTCACAGATGGGGGTGTTCCTTGCTGGCAAGTGTTTATTCCCTTCCAGTAAAGCCAATGGAAGGTATAGCTAGACTTACCTGGTTCTTTCTAGTGTCGTAAGGAGATGGGAGGGAGATTTAACAAAAACAGTCGTGGAGGATAGATCTATTGGACTTTGGGCAAGTTCTTGGTAAATAACTTCCTTTGCCTTTCATGAGAATATTTATCATTCAAAGAGAAGGAAATGAGGTTCCTGGTTATAAAACAGAACAAACACCCCCCCCCATACACTTTGTCTTTTTTTGAGTTTTTCTTTGTGTTTTCTTACACAGGCTTTACCCACCTTGCCCTCAGACTGTCCACTGCTCCCTGCTCCAACTCATTACCCAGGAGAAATGAGTAGAGGCTGCCATGAGGACTTTCCCTCAGATCACAGCCCCCTTCTAAAGACATCATGAGCTGAAAGCCTGTATCTGACCAGAAAACCTCCCAGCTGCCCCCACCCTCACACAGGAGGCTAGAACCCAATTTCCTACTTAGAAGGAAAAAAAACCCAACCAACCAACCAACCAAACAACCAAACAACAACAACAACAAAACTACTTTCACTCAAAACCTCTAAGAATTCTGGGTAGATGAGGGTATGGCTCCCATGGGTGGACTGTGTTTAGAAAACAAGATGTAAGCAAGGAAACAGTACACGAAGTGTGGGTATATTTGGTAGGTTTGAGGCAAGCGGAGAGAAAGGTTTGGGTACTCTATAAAAAACAAGGGTCTGAAATCCAAACTTCTGATAAGGCCACAATGAAGAGATTCCCAGCAGCGGGGAGTGCAGGGTGCTGGCACCTAAAATGCCACAGGCCTGCAGGGTATGTGTGCCCAGGTGAGGAGGCAGGCGAGGCAGGACGGGCACCTCTCACATGTCCATGTCTGGGCCTCCTGAAGACGTCTTCAGCGGCACCGAGTCAAATCCATCAGGAGTCCTCTGAAAGAGAGATGGTGACAGGAGCTGCCTGCTGCACGGGGGGGGGGGGGGGGGGGGGGCAAATTAAGGGGACAGAGAAGAGAAATGGAAAATGGGTGACAGAGGAACCCTTCTGGACTTCCTGCTTCCGGCTTTGCGGGGAGCACAGGGACGAGTTATCCTCTGCGCCTTCCTGCTCTCTACAGACTCAGTCAGAGTGAGAGACTTATGGCTGCTGCTTTGCTTGCTGAGTTCTAGAAGTCCCAGACAGCCCTAAGAGGTCCCCTGGGTTAACTATCTCTCACTGGTGGGAGAGAAAAAAAAATCAAGGCCCACATTGGCTGAGGGAATCACCCTGACAAGTCAGCACAAAGGAAACAAAACCCAGGCGGGCGCTGGACAGGCTGCCAACCCCTTCTTCAGCAGGCTTCTCGCCCTCTCCTAGCCGCTGGTGCCCTCCTCATTCACACCTGATGGAAAGACTCCCTTGTGAGGCAGGGCAGTCAGGTGTGTGCTCGGCTCAGAAGAAGCTGTTCGGATGCCCTCCGCTTGGCCCTACGCCCAGAAACAGTGGTGTCTATATTGCCTTTATGAGCTTCACATGCACCTACACACCCGCACCACTGAGCCAGCCCGCCCAGTTCAGAATTACATAGCAGCCGCAGTTCACGCTTGGCTATGACTCAGCCACTCAGGACGGGGCTCACACACCGTGGGGATAGCACCCTCCACTGGCTAAAGGCTCTGAGGCCCTGGCTTCTATCAGGAATCAAACCTAGAGATGGCCTCCTCTTCACGCAAAGAAAAAAAAGAGATTCTCTCTCTCTCTCTCTCTCTCTCTCTCTCTCTCTCTCTCTCTCTCTCTCTCTGTGTGTGTGTGTGTGTGTGTGTAACTATTATACACAAATGGTTCAATACTCCATCTGGAAGTTAAAGGACCCTAACAATCCACCCACCAGAATACACACTGGGAGGAAGGAGCCTGGACAAGAACAGGCTAGGCTCCAGGGAAGAGAGTTACTGTGAGCTACAGAGGGAAGGGGATAGTTTTAGGAGAGGCCAGGAGAGTTCTGGGAGTGGGGATCAGAGTTAAGGTCTTGTATAGAGCAGGGCCACTCAGTATCCCAGTATCCCCACCCCACCCCACCCCGACCCCCAAGCTGATTTTTAGTTTACTTCTCATCTCTCCCTACCTTGGAGGTAAAGGATTTGATCTTCCCGAAGAGGGACTTCTTGCTGGTAAAGATGAGGTCATCTTCCACGTCCTCTCCTTCCATGATGGCACAGCTGTCTGCTGCTGGCAGGTCACAGTCTTTAAGTGTAGCATTCATTACCAACTTGGAGTATTTGTATTCTAATCTGTGAAACAAGGGAGCAGAGGAGGCAGGAGATGAGAGTGTGGGAGCGAGGGGGAAAGGTTGGGCTACAGATAGATCGAGCCTGCCATAGTAAGGGCAAAGCCTCGCGAAATGGTGTGAAGGGCAAGCAAAGAGAAGGCGTCCTGCTTCCCAGGTTAGTGACCTTTTCTCCTCAAGGCTGCTTGTTTCTGTGATATCAACGTTAACAGAAATACTGAAATTATAAAGTCATGCCTTGGTTGGTTGGTTTTGGGTTTTATGAGACAGGGTTTCATGGAGCCCAGGCTGTCTCAGAACAGATAAGCAGCTGGTAGATGATCCTGACTCTGAGTTCTTTAGCCTCTACCTCCCAAGTGTTGGGATTACAGGCATGTACCACATCTTGCTTTTTCATTGTTAATAAAAAAAACACAAATTAAGAACATTCTTCTTTTTCTCTGGAATTTGAATCCATGCTAGGTAGGCAAGTACTTTACTACGAATCTATAACCTCGTCCCAAGGATCCTTCCTTCCTTCCTTCCTTCCTTCCTTCCTTCCTTCCTTCCTTCCTTCCTTCCTTTTTCTTTCTCTTTTTGATTTCTTTTGGGTTTTTTGTTGTTTGTTTTTATTTTGAGATAGTGTCTCATTATATAGACCAAGCTGGCCTTGAACTCAGAGAAATCTACTTGTCTCTGCCTCCTAAGTACTGACATTAGAGGCATGCACCACCTCACCTGCTTTGATTTTTCCTTAGAGAATCTTACAGCCATTTTTAGATAGCCATCCCTGCTCAAGAATGAAAGTAACCAAGACCTGTGGTGGATGAGTATCTTTAGAAGTCTCCGGGCAATCAGCAGGGTCAATAGCCAACTCTAAAAAAAGCTCTCAGTAGTACCCTGGCTCAAGGATCCAACTCCGACCTCCCTCAGACTCCAACACCCCACCATGTACTTTTGATTCTTCTTCCAAAAGTAGCAGGTCAGGACAGTGAGCAGGATGGCGGTGCAGGTGCCAGCCGAGATGCCCACTTTTAGCCAGAAATCGATCGTTTTGCAGATGGTGACTCTCTGCTCAGGCAGGGAAATGCCCCCAAAGCACATCTTTGGTTCTCGCCACATGTAAGTAGTCTTCTGTTGGGGAGAAAAACAAGGACCTCAGAATACATAACCCCGTGTCCCCTGGGCATTCCCAAGCAGAGGACAGCCTACCTGGATCCCAGCCACACAGCTGCTGACAAAAGTGTGGTAGTCAGAGGCTGAGCAGAGTGGACAAGCGACCACACTCTCCCACAGGAAGTGGAAGTTACAGCCATCACACGTCCCATCAGAGCACATGCTAACAAAGTAGAAAGGGACCAAGTTGTCACATTGGATGCCTGTGACACTTTGTGTCTGATTCATCTTTTCTCTCCCCAGAATGCCTCCCTCAACCTGCTCTTAACCTGTCCCTCACCCACTTCCTCCTTCCCTCCCTCCCTTTTTTCCCTCCTTCTTTCCTTCCTTCTTTCTTTCCTTCCTTCCTTCCTTCCTTCCTTCCTTCCTTCCTTCCTTCCTTCCTCCTTTCCTTCCTTCTTTTTTCCTATATTCTTTCCTCCCTTTCTTTCTGAGACAAGGTCTCACTCTGTAACCCCAAAAGGCCTTACACTCATAGTAATACCCTGTCCTGGCCTTCCGAAGGATGGAAATGGATGAATGAGCCATCCATGGCCATCTTGACAGTTTAGTCTCCAATATGCCTGCCTGCTTCTGCTGATGTCGAATGAGAGCTCAGCCTAAGATGTCTGGGTTCTAGAACCCCTAGGAGGCTCCTGTTCACCCCACAGACATGCAATATTTCACAATAGCTATTTTGATACAGCTTCCTGGTTGTGGGATTGTGGCTGAGATGGAGTTCAGGCATACCTATGTGCTCTGCCTGTGCTTGGGTGTGGTTTCTAGGGAGATGTCCACTTTGTTTGGGGGAAGGACCTGGGGCATGCTGATTAGGCTGGGTCTGCTTGTCCAGGAGCTCCACAGATCCTGCCTCTAGCTCTCCAACACTGAGATTCCAAGTGTGGCACCATGCTTAACATGTGATGTAGGTGCTAGGGAGCAAACTCAGGTCTTCATGCTTATGCGCTGAGTGAGCACTTTCACTACTGAGCTATTTTCTCAGCCCAGTGCAGCGGGGTGTGTGTGTGTGTGTGTGTGTGTGCGTGTGTGTATGTGTGTGTGCATGCATGTGTGTGTACATGTGTATGTGTGTGTGCGTGCATGTGCGTGTGCATGTGTGTGTATATTCTGGTTTTTTTTTTTTTTTTAGATAGTGTCTCAGGCTGGCATTGAATTCATTATGTAGCTGAGATCAACCTCAACTGGGGCACAAACTTTGGTCTTTATGTGGAGAGAGTAAGGACCAGGGAGAGCTAGTCAAGGCAGCAATGTACTGACCTAGCCAAAACAAAAATACGGGGTCATCATTCAGGGAAGGGAAGAGTGTGACAGATACTCCATATTTCTCCCTGCCCCAGTGTCTAATGGCCCTAGGAATACGCAACACTATCTTGGTCCTTCTGTCTGTACCTAAGTTCTGAGGTTACAGGCATGCACTCCCACGCTTGGTTCTTGGATAAGCTTGTGCTTTGCTGTGTGTGATATTTACAATAGTGCGAAGGCTTTTTTTTTTCTACTTCCACACTACTGATAGAGCAAATATCCTGTCCCTCTCTCCTTTTGAGGCAATATGTCACTATGTCATCCTGGTGGCCTAAAACTTGATCTGTAGACTAAGCTGGCTTCCAACTCAAAGAGCCATTTACCTATCTGCCTCCCAAGTGCTGGGATTAAAGGCATGCGCCACCACAGCCTGCTTACTTCTTTTACTGTGAGTTAAGATCCAGGGACCATGACTGTGTCCCCAAGAGCCCATGAATGGATCTAAAATGATTTTTTTTTCCTTTTTAAAAAGAGTGTCCGTGTCTCCGGGTGGTGTGAGTCCCAGCAAGAGCAGGCTGTGGCTGGTGCAGCCTCCCGCCACCAAGATTACCTGGGTAGCCGCAGGGTGCCGGGAGCATCTTTCATTGGATTGCATCTGAGGCGAATGGTGGTTGATCTTCCAGAACTGCAGGACTGAGTCACATCATTGGATCTGCAGTGAAAGCCAAGGCCTTAGGAGATGCTCACTCACCTGTCACCGGGGAACCATCGTATGGAGTCAACATGGGGCGATTTGGGCACGTATGGACTCAGGTTCTCCTTAACAGACAGGGAGGGCACAAACTTTGGTCCTTATGTGGAGAGAGTAGAGACCAGGGAAATCTAATCAAGGGGGCAATGCCCTGGCCTAAGAAAGAAAAGGCTAGCACAGACTGGGACCTCCTTCGGGGAACGGAAGGTCATGGCAGATCCTCCATCTTTCTCCCTGAGCCAGTGCATAATGGCCCCAGGAATATGCAAAACGCTCATGTCAAGTTATAGCCAGTTTTTACTCGGATGACTGGGTAGCCTTAGACCTCAATCTTGCTCAGGCTTGACAAGTAGGAGGTGAATTGGGGGTGGGGAGAGTGCCATTTTGTGTAAGAGTCTGAGGTGTTGCTTTAGCCTGGCCTTTCATCCTCACCTAAAAAAGAAGACTACGTCCGGGATCCCTGAGGTCTCTGGGTGAAAAAGTTCAACTGGGGAGACGATTCCATCCAAGGTCATGTCTGTTGACACTCCTGTCAAACCAGAGCTCCCATTAGTTCTTGCTCATAGTGTCAGCTGGTGACTACCTCAATGCTTTCAAGGCCTGTCAACAACCAACCTTTATTCCATCATATTACGGAGTGGCTCAGGCAAAAGTGATGCCAGGGGCACGTGGAATGAAATTGAAAAATGATCAGGAGGTTGGACCCCTCACATAGGGCCATGTATTTTCCAGCCACCAGCTTCATATTTGCTAATACACACACACACACACACACACACACACACACACACACACACACACACACACAAAGAAACACATAGACACACACAGAAAAACACATAAAGACACACACAGGCACACAGAGACCCACACAAATACAAGCACACAAATACACCGAGAGATACACATATATAGAGGCGTGCACACAGACACAGATGCAAACAGAAACTCACACGGAGACACACACATACACACAGAAAAAACACACAGATACACATGCAAACACAGACACACACAAATATACACAGAGACACCTACATAAACATAGACACACAGAGAGGCACATACCCATATACACAAACTCACAGAAACACATACATACATACACACATACACAAAGAGACACACATACACTTAGAGAGGCACACACACACACACACACACACACACACTCAAGCAAGCCTAGGGTAGCTGGCTTACTCACCAACAAGTCGGTCAGCAAGGCTGACGGGCTGTGAGGATACTCCGGCCTTGTAGCCCATGACCTCCGAGGGGATGATGACAACCTGGCAGACATAGGCTGTGACAGACTTAGAGAAGCCAGCCTCACCATCAGGGATCCGGAGGTCAGTGACATTGTCCGTGCACACAGCCATTTTTTTCCCCTGGTAGGGCACACATGGAAGAAAGCAAGCCATCACAGAAGAGTCCCAGAAGGAACAGGGGACATTCCCCACGCCCCCACATCTAAAAGATAAGCTTCCCCATCCTATGCTGCAGTAGAGTGATGCTCACAAGAAGACGGAAGGGGGTAGAGGGAGAGTAGAGGAAAAAGTAAAGATTTGTCCCAGTTTCTGGACACTGGCCTCGTACTTCCCTGTGGTCACCGTGACTGTGCTGGTAGCAGCTGCTTTGGAGTCCTAACCAACTGGTCAAGGGTCCTTCTGTACCTGCGCGCATCCTCTAGACAGAAGCTGAGCTATGCAGCTGAGCCCCGAGGCCAGCGACATTTACTGGAACATTAGGGCAGGGTTATGCTCCCTTCTTGTGTCCCTCAGTACTGTGGTTCTGCTGTCTTGGAAGCCCTGTATGGACCGACCGACTCCCAGGGGTTCAGACAGAGTAACCTGGTAGAACTAATGATTGCCCTGCTCCATTGGATTGCTAGGTACTTAAGGACTCCTAAGTGTGGATAATCTCTGGCTCTGGGAGAATGAACCTAGGGCCTTATGCCTGCCAGAGCCTTCCAGCCTCTCAACCTTCCTCTGTTCTCTCAGCCTCTCCCTTCTGTTTTGTGAAAGAGCAACATAAAACAAAGCAGACTGTGTGCTGAGAAGGAAACTGGCTTCTGCCCCAGGCTTTTTTTTTTTTTTTTTTTTTTTTTTGAGATAGTTGCCCTGTATAGCCTGACCTCAAATTCTAGATCCTCCTGCCTCAACTTTCTGAGGGCAGGGATTGTTTCTGTGCCACCATGCCTGGCACCTCTGGTCTTTACTAACCTTGCCGTGACCAGCCGTGGAGATGAGTGTATACCTTGTACTTGGGAGACTGAAGCAGGAATAGAAAGACACACACCCCAGATTTCCCGAGGTTACTTCTTCCAGCTCCCTGAGGGAGGCTGGCTACAATTATTTAAACCTTTTTAATTCTCTCCTTCCCTGGCTGCCTCAGATCCTGTGGTTTTTGTTTTCTTTGTGTTGGTTTTTTTTGTTTGTTTTGTTTTTGTTTTTGTTTTTGTTTTTCCTCCTGCGCTCACATCTGGCCTCCAGTCCACTTTCCAGTGCTCACACTGCAAGCTCACACAGCTTACCTGGTTTCCACAGAGACTCAGGGTGAAATGATGAAAATACTTCAGCCCCTTTGAAGTGAAGCTTGACGCCCCTGCCAGAGAGACAGTGCCTGCCAGAGCCGAGAAGTTGTAGTTGAAAATCCTGCTGGGGGTGTTTCGGGAGAAGGTGCAGTCGTTGTAGCAGAGAGAGTGGATCTGAGGGGGAGAGGGTCCAGTCAGTGGCCAGTCTCAGGCCTTGAGAGCTGCAGTGGAGTACAATGGACCTCCCCCCCAACCCACCCCCAGCCTGAACCAGCAGGGATGAAATGAAAGAGGAAGGAAGGAAGGATTGAGGTACATTAGACAAAGTGAAGCAGACCCCTAAAGGATCTACCTTGCTATTGATTATTGGCACATATAAGATGAACATGTCTGAAGTGGTGGCCGTCCTGAAAGACTGACAGAGGCACCAGTGTGCAGGCGCTTACAAGGACACCCCTTGGATACACAAAGGACTTTTACAAGGACATCTATCTGCCTGGGAACTGTCCACTCAGCCTTGGACTGATGCCGCTCTCGTGTTAATCATGGTGGCCAACCATCCCTGTTCCAATATGGCCGACACACTTTTCATTCATGTCGGCTCAATGTCCCCTTGTCTCAGTCTTTGAATAGACCTATGATTTACTGTGGCACATGTACTCCACTGCAGGACTCTGAGGTTCCCGTGCCAGTATTCCCAGGGGGGATCTCTGTCTGATTTTGTTTTTAATGGTGCTAGGGACCAAACCTAGAGCCTTGTGCAGGCTGGGCATGTGCTCTGTGACCAACCCTGTCTTTCAAGCAGAAGACAGCAGAGCCTTAAGGGCTTCAGAGTGGCAAGAAAGAGGCTTCCATTCTTCCCTGCCTGTGCAGCGTACACATGCCCATTTCAAACACACCGAAACTCCCTTCCTTTTGCTGGAGTTCTCTGTAGGAAACCCAACTATGGAAGAAGCTTTGTTTCCTGGTCCTTGTGTTAGAGACCCCAGTCCGAGGCAGTCTGACATACTGCCATTCTCCCCTTACCCTACCAGCAGAGGGAGCTCCAGGGGAAGACTCTGAAGAATGTCTCAGGTGAACCCTAAGACAGTGAGTGGTCTTCAACCTTCCTACTGCTGTGGCCCTTTAAGACCCTTTAAGACACCAAACCATAAAATTATCTTGATTGCTACCTCATGACTGTAATTTTGCTACTATTATAAATTGTCATGTGAATATCTGATGTGCAGGATATCTGGTATGCGACCACTCAACAGTTGAGAACCACTGCCCTAAAAAAATTTTCAGGGGTCTGTACAATGAATGTACACACTTTGCAGATAAATAGAGCGAGACTATATAGTGTTTGAGGTTGGTCTCCACTACATGCGGCCCGGTATCATAACTACATAAATAAATTTAAATAAATGAATAATGTCTGATAGGTGTCTTTCTGGTGTGATCAGTCAAAATACAAATTAATTCTAAATGTTAACAAGTATATAAGACCCTTTCTTCATATGTACTTTGCTTGGGGTTTTATCTTGTTTTGTTTTGGAGTTTTGTTTTGTTTTGTTTTGAGACAGGGTCTCATGAGTCACAGCTAGTCTCAAACTTGCTGTGTAGGATAAGAATAACCTTGAGGTCCTGACTGAGGGATAACTGATAGGTGCCACCATGCCTGGCTCGTACATGTATGCGCTTGGATGGCCACACTAGATTCTTATATTCATAGAGCTGAGAAGCCCCTTGGATGGATGGCAGCAATGCCGATTCACTGTAGGTACCAGTAAAGGTTGACTCACCTTCCTAAAACAGAGGGGGCAGACTACTGTGCTAATGAGCCAAACTGGGGCCACAGACCACACTACTACTTCCTCTCAGGTCTTTGCACAGATGTCAGACCTCTGAACCACAGGGTCACTAATCTCCACCAACTGAAAATGTGACTTGCCTGTTACAGAGGGAAGACAAGACCTCCTGCTACGGACTCACCACCCACAGACACTTCCTGGTTAGTGTCCTCCACAACAACCTGAGTGCGGGGGTGGGGGTGGGGGTCTTTAAGGGGGGGGCATGTGGGTTTCAGCCCCTGGAGAATTCCACTTAGAACCTGACACCTTGTTATTCTTGGTCCCTGGACCACAGGGCACACAGGCCTGTGCACCGTAAGGCTGGTGAGCTTTCAGGATGGTGTTAGAGGGACAGAGGTGGCAGGTCCCAGAATCCCGGTTGATGAAATGGCCAGCAGGACAAGAGGTGCAGGAGGAGCCCAAATCAGAGGCTTCTAGGGCACAGGGACGGCAGTAGGAGGCCACGCCCCCCATGACGTTGGTGACATTGATTGAGTAGATCTTGGCGACATCGTTAGTGTACTTTCTGCCCTGGAGATGAGGGAACAAAAGCAGAGAAAGGAGAGGCCTGAAGCAGCAGCAGCCATAGGAAGAGCAGAGTTTATTTTCACTTTACTTGTGTATGTACACGTGTGTATGTGTGTATATGTGCACGTGAATGTGAATGCACATATGTGAGCATGCATGTAGAAGCCAGATGTGGACATTGGATGTTCCTTTTGTCACTCTCCATCTCATTTTTTGAGACAGGGTCTCTCACTGAACTGTCTCATGTCCTGGCTTTTACATGGATGCTAGAGATCAAACCCAGGTCCTCGGGCTTCATGGCAACAGCTGGTATTGACTGAACAACTAGAAGCATCTTTCTCACTTTATTTAATGGTGGCTCTTTGTATGAAAATTAAAGATGAATGATACTAAAAATAAGTTGTGAGATGGGTGATGGCAGCATGCACCTTTAATCCCAGCCCTTGGGAGGCAGAGGCAGGTGGAGCTCTACACAGAGAAACCCTGTGTCGAAAAACCAAAAGTTAATAAATAAATAGTTTAACTTTAGAAAGAAGAATGGCTTTTAAGGTATATTTTGTGTAATTAACAGCAAGACTAACCCATTTTAAGTTCCATGTAAAAATGTTATGTGCCATGGGGAATTTATAGGAGATTCTAATATATGGGGGGGGGTGTCAAAGAATAAAGGAAAAAATCCATGTACTTAAAAAGAAATCAAAACTAGGACTGGGTGTGGTCTTCCTACCCTGGAATCCCAACACTTAGGGGGCAGAGGCAGGGGGATCTCAAGGTGGAAGGCAACCAGCCTGGATTAGAATGGCCTGTCTCTAAAAACCAGAGCCTGAGGAGTGGGGATTACAATATATACTTATTATACATAAGGGATGCAGAGAGGGGCAGAGATAGACATAGAAACAAAGAATGCAAACTCTCCAAGAAGGTAATTGGGTTATCTTTGGGTAATAGGATTATGGATGATTTGTTTATTTGTTTGTTTGTTTGTTTGTTGAGACATGGCCCACTTTACAGCCCAGGTTGATTGTGTTTTCTGCAATACATCTGTTTTTTTTTTTTTGAGTTAGGAAAATAAAGCCAAGTTTTTAATCTAGCTCTGGGAAAGCTAAGGCATGAGGATTACAGGTTCTAGGTCAGCCTGGGTTACAGACCAAGACCCTGTCTCAAAAATGAAAGAAAAGAGTCGGGCGTGGTGGCGCACGCCTTTAATCCCAGCACTCAGGAGGCAGAGGCAGGAGGATTTCTGAGTTCGAGGCCAGCCTGGTCTACAGATTATGAACTCAGAAGCCAGTGTGAGCTCACGGCAGGAGCCCTGTGCTCACAGTCTGCACCCGGGATGGGAGGGACAGGAGGGACGGGAGGGACTCACTGTTTCGTGAAGGGTGGTCCTCTGGAAGGCCCATGTGAAGCTCACGGTAGCATTCTCCTCGATAGTGTAGGTATAGGACTGTTTGCCTTTGGTGCCCTTCCACGTCTCCACTGGAGTATTGGTCCTGGAATTCATGCCCTGAGCCCAGGAGAGGCAAGTGAGGAAGGCGGGATTGCTTCATGAGGCAATCACTATGCTGTGGGCTAACACACTGGTCAGACCTGTGTTAAGTACTACGGAGTCCCTGGCAGTTGCTCTGGGCTCTTGCTCTGTGGGATCACCATGATGGGTGTCCTACTGTCTCACTGTTGGGCCATGCTGGGCCAACCCTCCCGTGGAAGCCCCCGTCTGGCTAGGAGAAGAAACATACCACCATGAAGTAGAGCTCACAGTTCACAGAGCAGATGGTCTCGAAGACAAATGTGATCCTGGCCACCTCTTTGTTCTCTGTGTCTGCCACCACTGACTGTGGAGGTCTGTGTGAGAAACATCGAAAGTCATCTCAGAGGCCAGGAAGTGCTATTTGGAGGGTCTAGACAACAGAAAGGGTTAGCTGTGGGTTTGGGGGGGCTAGATAAGGCGTTTGTTGGAACGAAGTGGGAACTAAGTCCAATTGTGCCACCCAAGCTATATGACCTTGACCTAGACCTAGCTCCGTCAGCTACCGCATGGAGGTGATAAATGTCTTCTTTATCTCTCATTATAGTATTCATATCCAACAATACACCATGTGTGAATGTGCTTTATAATAGGAACAGTTCTGCTCAATCTTCTGGCCTAATCTTCAGTCGGTAAAAATGAACTAACAGGGGGGCTGGTGAGATGGCTCAGCGGGTAAGAGCACCCGACTGCTCTTCCGAAGCTGATAAGTTCAAATCCCAGCAACCACATGGTGGCTCACAACCATCCGTAGCGAGATCTAGGGTGTCTGAAGACAGCTACAGTGTACTCACATATAATAAAAATAAATCTTAAAAAAAAAAAAAAAAAAAAAGAACTAACAGTATATGAGCTGGACCGATGGCTCAGTGGTTTAGAGCTGTTGCTGCTCTTGCCGAGGACCCAGGTTCAATTCCTAGAGCCTACATGTTGGCACACAACCATACATAGCCCCAGTCCCAGGGGATCCAATAGGCACACACAAGGTGCATATACATGCCCATGTAAAACATGCATACACATGAAGTAAAATAAATAAGTATAATAAATAAATGCACAGAAAAATGAACTGCAAAGGGGACCTTTTATAGATGCTCTTGGCTATTGTGAAGAGGAAGGATTCAAGCTGTCTGTCAGTGAGAGAAGCTAGGTGGGCCATTACAGCATGGGCGGAATATTTCGTTATTTTTTTCTCATTGCTGTGACAAAATGCCTGATGAAAAGCAACTTAAGAAGAAGGGTTTGTTTATTTGGCTCATGGTCTGAGGGGTAAAGTTCACTTGCTGAGGAAGTGTGGCTGCTGGAGCATGAGGTGGCTCAAGATCCAAGATAGATGTTCCCCCTTAGTCAATCTTCTCCGGTAATGCCCTTCCTGACATACCTAGAGATATGTCTCCTGGGTGATTTCAAATCTCATCAAGGTGACATTCAAACTAATCTCCCCTGGGGTGTGGGGTGTGGAGTGTGGCGGCAGGGCTCTGGAGAGACTGCTCAGAGATTGGGGACACGGGCTCAGAGATTGGGGACACTGGCTCAGAGATTGGGGACACTGGCTCAGAGATTGGGGACACTGGCTCAGAGATTGGGGACACTGGCTCAGAGATTGGGGACACTGGCTCAGAGATTGGGGACACTGGCTGGCTGCTCTTGCAGAGTACTGGGATTTGATTCCTAGCACCCACATGGTGGCTTGCAGTTACCTGTAACTCCGGTTCTAGGGAATCTGGTGTCCCTCTTCTGGTCTTTCATGGGGGCACATATATACATTCGAGCAAACACTCATACACATACAAAATAAAAATAAATTTTAAAAAAGTAACGACCACTGGCTATAGCAAAGAAAATGTGCTGGTGTCCAGTTAACATGGCCACTGTCTGTGTGTTCCTCTCTTCTGGACTGACTCAACTCTGGAGCCCTCTCCTCTACCACATTCTGGAGTACGTGGGATTTGGATGCCGCCAGGTTGGCTTGGGCTTTTCTCACCTAAATCCTGGCACAACCAGAGTGAGAATCATGAAGTCGTTGTCTGAGGCTCCAACAGCTGTATAAATGTGGTCACCAGCTACCTCCCAGCCTGGAGAAGGAGAGGAAAGGGTTAATGCCCCCAGGTATTGGCAAATGTATATTGGGTGGCACTCTAGAGATAATAGCCCTGTCCTTCAAGGTATCCAGACCTTTGCCTATCCTGGCAACTAACTTACTTATGTCCTTTCTTCCTAGGTACCTTCCCCGCTCCCTCTCCCTCTCTTTCTCCCCCACCCCCTTTCTCTCACTCTGTAGCCCAGGCTGACCAGATCTTGTGGCAATCCTTTTGCCTTGACCCCTTTTATTTTATTTTTAATAATTTTGTTGTTTTGAGAAGGATTTCACCCTGAGGCCAGCCTGGACTTCACCATTGCCTCCTATTTACAGTAATGCTCCTGCCTCAGCCTCCTGAGTGCTGGAGTTACAGGCATAAACCGTCCAGGTCTTTTCTAGCTGTCTCTGAAACTGAGTATCATTGGCACGTCTGCTGTAAGAAGTGGAACTTTCCAGGGGATAGCTCACTCCCGGGCGAGTGCAGGGGGTGAGGGTGCAGGGTGAGTGGGTAGGGGCAGTCACCTGCCAGGCCCTTGTATTCAAAGTTGATCCCACTGAGAACGGTAGTTTCCATGTTGGAAGGCAGTGTGTTCCACCATTTGTACTCAAATCCCACGGCAGGCTCAGTTCCTGCTGGGCAGTGGGTGCAATCTAGGGGGAGCACAAGAGCGGTTGGTTACCCAGGAGGAAATCCACAGCCACTGTCTGAAACTGCTGCCAGACAGACAGGCGGCAGCCAAGGGACAGCCAAACAGTGGATGACTGCAGTGTGGTGGCACAAAGATATGTCAGTGGGATGCAAAACATATTTAACACGTTCCAATTAGACACCCAGGCCAGTACGCCAACCGTCCTTACTTATCAAAACATCCATTTCGATGTCCCTTTATCTTACTCATGTACTTCACGGGATTCCCACATAGCCATCAGCTACATTTGGATTTGCAGGCTCACAATCTCCCCCGCCTCCCCGCCCCGCCCCCCGCTCCCCGCCGCCCCCCGCCCCCCGCCCCCGACTCCTTTGTGTAGCAAAGGTTTCGATTCTGTTCAGCCTTAGCCCCCTGAACTTTCTACTTAGCATCCACACATTGGACATCTCTGTCGTGCAGACTGAGATGAAGCTCTTGAGACCCAAGTCATGTTTGCAGTCGGTGTGAGGAAGGCAGAGAGCAGGGGTTAAATCTGACCCTGACCTACAGGCAGGCGCCTAGCCCTGGTCCTCAGAACTGGCCTGCCCTTCACTCTTCGGCTAGGTACGCTGGGTATTCACGTGGCCCACCCGACAGCCAGCTTTAGGATGGAGAGGATGTAAGAGGCAGAACCCCGGGCTATTACCGGAGCCGGAGCCGTTGGAGTAGGAGCCGTATGGGCAAGGTTCACAGGTGCTGTTGTTGGTTTTGAAGAAGCCTGGGTTACAGGGTGGGCAGCGGGTCTTCACACCAGAGGCCGGCAGCTTCACCGCTCCCTCCAGGTCCTCACCACAGATTTTTGGCATGGCCCATTTGTACATGAGTTGTGTCTAAAACAAATAAATAGGGGGAAAAAATGGATTCAGCAAGATTCAGCACTTAAAGGGCTTAGCCTATGTTTTTAAACACTGGTTCGCAACCTGTGGGTTGAGACCCATTGAGTTTCGAGTATCTTGCATATCAGATATTTATATTACGTTCATAGCTATCAAAATACAGTTATGAGATAGCAATGAATAATTTTGTGGTGGGAGATCACCACAACCAGAGGAACTGTATTAAAGGGTTAGCATTAGGAAAGTTAAGAACCACTGTTGTAGACCCTTCCAAAAATGCTGGAGGATACTAGAGATTTGGACCAGGATGAGAATTCTAGAAAAAGTAGAGAATTCAGTTCTGGTCACACATTTGTACACAGTAACTGCCAAATAACACTGATCAGAGGAGAAAGGGTGTATCTGCTGAGGATTCTATGATAGAGGAAATGTGTGCCAGGTGTCTTTAGACAACATGTGTGGACTCTTTCCAAAAAAAAAAAAATCTTTTTATTAGCTGAGCATGGTGGTGCACACCTTTAACCCCAGTGCTCAGGAGGCAGAGGTAAGTAGATCTCTGTAAATTCTAGGCCAGCATTGTCTACATAATAAGACTCTGTTTTTAAAAAAAATAATCAAAACAAAAACTCCCCACACCCCGTCAATATTTGTTGACTTTTGAATAGTCTTTTCAAAAAGGCTTTCTCTGACGCCTCGTGCCTGTTCTGTCCTTTGGGGTTCTCCAGGCCGTATATATCACCTCCACAGCCTTATGGCCGGCAGCACTTGTGAGCTCTGGGAGAACAGAGATGCATCTCTGTTTTTCTAGGATCCCTGCCTCACACTTCAGTTCACACCAGCATTGCTTGTCAGCCCGGAGACAGAGAAAGTACAAAGGGAAGGCTTTGTCCTGAGGCTGAAGGTTTGGTGTGGGTAGGAGCTGGAGAGAAACAGCTGGGACTGAAGCCAGTTAGGCCAGTGGTTCTCACCGTCCCTAAAGCTCGTGCAACCCTCTAATACAATTCCTCATGTTGTGATGACCCCCAACGATAAAATCATTTTCATGGCTATTTCATGATAGTAAGTCATATAGTAATTCAAATCCATACTGTAATTTTACTATTGTTATGAATCATAATATGAATACCTAAGTTTTCCAGTGGTCTTAGGTTGAGGTGTGTGGCCTGTTGCTATGTCTCGTAATGCTAAATTCTGGTACCCAAAGGCCAGCTTTTGTTGTGCAAACCTTGCTCCTTAATTTAAAACTGTTGGTTAAATAAAAATAGCTACAGCCAATTACTGGAGGGATTAGAGGTAGGTGGGTTTTTGAGATACCCGGTTGAACATTTGGGAGATGGGGAGAATGAGGAGGAGAAAGGAGAAGGCGCCATGAGAAGAGATGGACCATGAGCACATGGCCAGGAGAAACAGCAAGTCTTTGGGGAACACGGGTGGGAGGCAACCAGGCAGCAGTTAGAAAAGTAGGTTAGCGGTTACTCCCCAGTAATCATCAAAGACAAATAAGATAGCCATAGTGTGAGTCTCATTTATTTGTAAGCTAGTCGGGGATAAGTTTAAATTGGATAAACTGGAGTCTTTCTCTGTGAAAGGGTTAATTGACCACAAAGGGGTCAAGACTCTCATATTGAGAAACACTGACTTAGACCATTTTCCAGGAACTTAGGGGTAGGAAAAGATCCCCTCTGCTCTCCCCAGAAGCAGCTAGCGCTTGGGACTGGGCATCGCTATGGAATGCAGCCGGTGTGGATAGATGGGCAAGTGGGGCCGGGGACTAAGCAAATGGAAGAACCCAAGCCAAAGGAAAAAAAGAACGTGTCAATTCTGGGTGACACACACAGGGAGAGGATGCCATGTTCTTGGCTTCCGGCTAGCCTGGGCTCACCATGCGGGTCTTGGGGGGTTTCTCCAGTGAGCTCACTGACCCCTGGGTGTGAGGAGCAAGGGACAGGTGCTCTGGGCGTGCAACCCACCTCTCCCTGAGCATCACAGGCTGTGTGGGTGTAGAAATAGTCCTTGTCTGTGCAGGCTGGGCGCACTTTGCAGGTAGAGGATCCTTTTTCTAAATGACCAAAGTGAGAAAAAAATATTTCAAGTTACATAAGAGAGCAGGGCTCTTAGCCACTGACCAGTAGCCGGTAACTCCCAAGCTCATGGGCGTGTCACCACACAAACTTTCAGAAGGTGTTTGCTTTCTGTTTTCACTTATTTGCCTTCTTCTGGTCTTTTGAGACAGGCTGACCTGAGACTCACCATGTGGTTGAGGCTGGCCTCAAAATGCACTGCTTTATGGGATTCCCCATTGTAATGCCCCTACCTGCTGCACCTGCTACTTCTAATATGAACACTGTGCCCTCTGCAGACAGGCATCCATAAGGGGGAGGCAATCTCTTCTTCCATTTATTATTTGCTATACTGTGTGGTGTCATTGAATGAAATTGCAAGCTGTGCGGATCTAGGTTTGGGTCCTGATTCAACATTTAGTAGCTGTGTCATGTTAGGCAAGTTTTTTAAATCTATCTTGGTTCTCTCATCCAAAGAGCGGGAGTAACAGTGTCTACGTTGCTAGAATCAACAAATGCCTGACCCATCACACTCACAGACTCAAAATGCAAGTTATGGGGGCTGAAGAGATGGCTTAGCAGTTAAGAGCACTTGCTGTTCTTTCAGAGACAAGAGTTCAGTTGCAACCATATTAGGCAGTTCATAACTGTCTTTAAGTCCTGCTACAGGGGATCCAGTGTTCTCTTCTGGCCTCCGTGGGAACCTACGTGTGCAGATACACCCACAAAGATACACACACAAACACAGGTGTAAACAATACATTTAGAAAGAAAGAAAGAAAGAAAGAAAGAAAGAAAGAAAGAAAGAAAGAAAGAAAGAGTGCAAGTCAGTATTATTTGCCTGCAAGCTTGCAAACTGGGAGATTTAATAGATTATGTGTCTCTTCCCCTCCTTTCTAGTGACTGTTAACAGGTTCCATCCTTTTCCCAGATGACTTCCTCTGTCAGAGACTCTAAGGATGCCTTGTTGGCCTGTACCGGGAGCTCAGAGACTGAATATCTCCCTATCTTTTCTGTCCCTGTCTTATTAGGCTGGGCAAGAAGGAAGTGTTGGGAAACAGCTGGAATCAGCTCAGCTCCTTTATTTGGTAAACAAGCAGGAGGCTCAATTCCTCAGAGAGGGAACTAGAAACTCCGGGTTGGTGTCTGACTTGGCCAGGAGAGATTTGGGGGTGGGGGGTGGGGGGAGAGGTGCTGAACACGTGCCAGTTCCCAGGGCCTTGTGGATCAGGTCTGGCAGGGCACGAGTTAAGTGTTTGAAAATGTATTTGGCACAAAGACCTTTGTTCTGCTAGTTAAACATTTGCTTAACCTGACACCCTAGGTCTAAGTTTTAGCAGAAATGGTCCAGCAGTTTACACACAGACCGCTGTGAAAATGGCTTTAATGAATGATTAACTGCAAGGTTGAGACAGACCTCACTGTCCAAGCGCGGGTTTAAACCATGTTGGGCATTGGTCAAGTGTGAAAAAGTCACCTAGATGTTTGGTAGGGCAAGGGATTGAGTGTGGGTTGAAGAGGAACGCTCGTGGGAAAACACATAAGATGACGTTGATCTCAGGGCCCGGGGTGCTTTTTCTGTACCTCCCTTCTCCTGCAGATCTGGCCCCCACTTCTAGTTCAGTGTTCTCTCCGGGGGCGGGGGGGGGAGGGCACACAGCTCATAGCAGGTCAGATGCTGGGCAGGCCCTTGGGCTTTTTCTTACCTTTCATTTGTAAACGGAGAACTCACTCCCACACCACTCTGAGTCATAAATGAGATAACATATTGAGTGTAAACTTCTATACAAGTGAGCTATTATTGTAAACTATACTGAGGACATTTTCATCCTGTAAGAGGGGTATCTAGACAGGCCTTCATTAAAAAAAAAAAAAGTGAATTAGTAAAACTAATTCTGCAGCCAGAGTGAGCGGGGCTGGAGAGAGAAGAAAAAGTATCTGAAGACAGCTACAGTGTACTTACATATAATAAATAAATACATCTTTTAGAAAAAGTAAAATAAAACTAATGCTGAAGGGGTAAGGCAAGCAGGATGGCTCAGTGGCTAAAGGTCCTTGTCACCAAGCCTGACCATCTGATTCCTTCCTGCAAGTTGTTCACATGCACACACACACACACACACACACACACACACACACACACACTAAAACAAATAAGTGTAATAGTAATTAGTGCTTGGACTAGAGCTGAAGCTCCATAGAGGGGAGCTCGCTTAACATGTGCAAGGGCTCTGGGATCTATTCCCAACACTGCAAGAAACACTTTTTAAAACAGCGATTACACAGCACTCAGGAGGCAGGGGCAGGTGGATCTCTGTGAGTTCGAGACCAGCCTGGTCTACAGAGTGAGTTCCAGAACAGCCAGGGCTACACAGAAATACCCTGTCTCAACAAAACAAAACAAAACAAAACAAAACAAAACAAAAAAAACCAACGAACAACAACAAAAAAGAAATTACAAAATACCAGGCCCATTTCTAGATCCTTTCCTGCATTAGCCAGTTCCCGTGGTTACACGTGAGGTGGATATGATCACCATCACTTCTATTTTAGAGGTGAAGGCGTGGAGGCACAGTTGCTTCTCAGACATCCACAAAGATTATGTATAGGGAGCTGGGCATGGTGGTGCACACCTTTAATCCCAGCACTTAGGAGACAGAGGCAGGCGAATTTCTGAGTTCGAGGTCAGCCTGGTCTACAGAGTAAGTTCCAGGACAGCCAGGGCTACACAGAGAAACCCTGTGTCGAAAAACAAAACAAACAAACAAAAAAAGATCATGTATAGGGACTACAGCATGAGCAAGCAGTGTGGCCCAGGGGTCACGTCTAACAAGGGGTCACGTCTAATGAGGGCTGAGGCTGAGATCTGAACCTGGTGAGTGTATTCTGGAGTCCCGGCACTGTTCAGTATTGCTCCGTGGAGAGTTCCTATATTTGTGTGTCCACATGGGCAGATTTCTCCTATTTGGTTCAACCTGGAGGCCAGGCACCAACTCTAGCTGTAGCACCAAGGCCAGTCCTTGTAGGTACTCAAGGTGCGTGCATGCATGTGGGGTGTGTGTGTGTGTGTGTGTGTGTGTGTGTGTGTGTGTGTGTGTATGAACTGGTCTCCTGTCACTGTCTTCATTCATGTTCATTCCACGCTATGTTCTTATTAGACTCTTTGCATCTTTCCCAGCCTCTCCCCTTGAAAGAGTTGCATCTCCAATAACTGCCACTTTCTTAGTACTGAAAGTTGGTGAGGTTGAGTCAGAGGGGTGGATTGAGAGATTGGTGACTCAAAAAGAGCTCTATGAACTTGGCTTCCTGATTAACAATTTCATGATAACTCTTGGATAGAAATCGGTTTGTACAGCATTGACCAAAACAGGCTTTTTATACAACTACCTTGTCATTCAAACCCTTGCACAGTTGCAGAGTTAGAAATGGAGCCAAAGATAGACTAACAAAGGCCACCATTGATAAGAGGTGGAATAGGGAGAGGCATAAGGATTAAAGTGGAAAAACAGGAATTTGGATGTTTGGCTAGAAACTTCCTCCCAGATCTAAACGTTCTTGTCTGGCCAAAAAAACTACCCACTTTTGACAAGATCAGGGTAGAAAAATAGGCCTTTTGTATTAGGAGTGGAGAAGCAAGCCACAGACAGGTCAATGGCTGGTGCTGGGTTAGCAACTGCACACCTTAACACCTGCGAGACACATGGGGAAATCTACAAGGCTCTGTGCACAGGCCTGGTGCTGGGTTTGTACATGTTTCTGTATAAGAAGGGGAAGAGAGGGTCGCGATGAGGGTCCCTAAGGAGAGCGCAGAGCAGAACTCTCCCATCGCTTGCTTGTTTCACAGCCTACTCTGAGATCTAGATCTGATACCCATCACTCTTTGGTGACATTACCGCTCTTACACGGGTGTTCTGACATGTTCTTAAATGACCAGGTCTTATCTTTTCCTTCTCTTGAAAAAAAATAAGCTTTAAAAAAAAATCTGTTTGTGGTTGGGTTTGTGCATGTGAGTGCAGTGCCCATGGGGGCTGGAACAGTAGGATGTCAGGTTCCCTAGAGCTGGAGTTACAGGCGGGTGTGAGCTGCCACACATGAGTGCCACGGGTTCTGGGAAACCCAACTCAAGTCACCTTCGAGAGCAGCACACACTTTTCACCACTGAGCCATCTCTCCGTTGTTCACATCAGAATGTTTGTGGAGGCATCTCTCGAGTTTCTCTTAGAACATTGAGACTTGACTTAACAACAACCAAAAATCGGTTATGCTCGTACCCTGGTCTGACCATTCTACAAGGTAGATCTGTATTGAAATATCACACTGTATCTCATACACACTGTTAACCCCAAAGATTTAAGGAGAAAGACCACTGTCCCAAATCACTGAGGCCAAATTAATTAAAACAAACTTTAAAAAACAAAATTGTGTACGTGAGCTGACTCCCCCTGCTAAGGCAGGGATTAAGAGATTTTATTGGACATGGGCCAGATAAGGATTTTTATAGCTCATGGGTAGGGGGTTTCCAAGTGGGGGATTTGGCAAGTAGGTGAGGTGGGGTTCCAAGAACAGAACAGAACAAGGTGGTCATAATAACTTTTTGAAATAAATGTAGGGTTGCAAGGTGGTGATAAGAACCTCCTGAAACAGAGGCACGGGTTGCCATTCCCTGCAACAGGCAAGAACAGAACCATTTGTAGTTAAGGTTACAAGTGGGGCACAGCATAATCTTAGAGAAACAGAGATTTAATCGTAAACAGGAATGAACCTAGCTTGTCTTTATTATAAGATGGCTTTCAAGCCTGAAATGGAGGCAGCCGGGTTCATCAATACATATGTAGTTACTATTTGTTATCGAAAATAAATCTGAAAAGTTTGTGCTTGTCGATATAGCCTCTTGGTTTTCATAGATTAAGTATGGCAATCATTTTGTTTTATTTTTAAACTATTAGGCATGATGGCATTTGCCAATAATCTCAGCACTTAGGAGGTAAAGACAGAGGAAGCAGAAGTTCAAAGTCAAGTTGGATCTGGCGGCGTGTATCTTTAACTCCTGTATTCAGGAGGCAGACGCAATGGATCTCTGTGTGTTTGAGGCCAGCCTGAGCTACAGAGTGAGTGCCGGGCAGCCAGGGCTACACAGGATGACCCTGTCTCAAAGGACAGACACAAAAACCAAAACAAAAGCCAGCCTCTGCGCCTCTGCCACATACACACCGAGGGTAAAGCCAGCACCAAACAACAGTGGCAGCAGAAGCAGAGAATTAACATCTTTTGACAACCAATAGGATGAGCCTCCTGGTTTCCTTTGTGTGCTCACTGGTACCCCAGTACTCCCCCACATCCTACCCTCAGAAACATCACCTGAGTATTTGTCAGCATCACACGGATGGCAGGACGTCTCTCCCTTGTTTGAGTAGGAGTTGGCTGGACAAAGCTTGCAGAAAGGGGAGCCCTGCTTGGCAGCGTATGTGCCAGGCTTGCAGGGGAAACACTCGGAGGTGTAAGCCACCCCTAGGAAGAAAGAATGGTACAGACGATCAAAGCTTGAACCCAGACACCAAGGCCCTGGGGAACCAATGCCCACCCGTCCCTAGAAGCCAAGAGTCCAGGAAGCCAGTAGCAGACCCAGATCCAAGATGTTTCTGTACCTGTTATGGCGATGTTTCTGACAAGCACGGGCTTGGACACTTTGGACCACACCGAGAAAGCTGTGGTTCTCCAATAGAGGACATTATTGCCTCTATTTAGCTCAACCTTCAAAAAGGCATAAGGTAAGTGTTAATTCATCACAAAAAATGGGCATTGATAACTTGCCTTTTGTAGCTTCGTCTTTCTAACCCTCCCCTACTCTTTCCTGGTCCTCCACATATGATCCGTGCATCATACGCACTATAAACATCTCTTATGGAGAGATCAGAACAGGACCAGAGGGGGCTGGCAGTGAGGGAGACTGATGATCACTCATTCTTCTATGGTTTTCCAGAAAACACAGCCTCAGAGCTGGAACGTTCTGGCTCATGGGATGAAGTCATAGGGGCAAACTAACCACTGTATAGTAATCTACCAACCACAAAGAGAAGAATCACTCATGTCTCAGCCTGCCCCCTCCCCCTCCGCTACGGCCCTCGGCCTCTCCTCTAGGATCCCAGGGACGGCTGGCCTGAGGCTCACACTGTGGAATTCCCATCCTTTCTCCGTAGTCTTCATCCACCTGGAGTCATCAGCACTGGGCTGGCACTGGTCATTCTGGACCTGGGGCAGAAGGGGGTTGGGAGGAGAGGTTCAGCTTCCTGGGGAAAGGAGGGCCTTACTCCACACTGTGTGATGCTCTATAACACTGTTCTCCCAGCAGAGGCGCAGCCAATTCCCTCCAGGCCCAAACTGAGAACAAGTAAGCTACACACAATAATGGCTGAACATGGACCTCAGAGAAAGAATTTGCAGCTCAGCCCCTTGCGTGTCATAACAAGTCTGAACAGGATGAAACACCTAGGGACTTCACAGGCTCTGTCCTCCCCATCGGTGTCCTTTGCCTGGTGTCTTCTCTCCTCAGACCCCCCAGACCTCAGCTCCTTTTGCTCACAGTTTTCTCTAGAGGGGAAAAAAAAAATCCCAAACATGGCTACACTTGTGATTGATCCCTACAAAATGAATCTGAGCCTTGGGGAATCTCGACCTCTACTCCAACTCTATCTTCCCTCCCTCCCTCCCGCCTGGGAGCTTACAAAAAACTCAAAGATGATGCTGGAGTCCGGGTAGTAGTACTCAAAGTTAACGGTGCCAGACTGCTTTAGGTTGACGGCATACATCAGTGTGGCTGTGCATTCGTCTGTGTTGGAGGCGATGTAGTCTCCCCGGGGAACCCACTTGGACCTGTGAAAAAACAGGGACCAAGTGCTATGGCAGCAGCACCCCACACACACAAAGCTTCATGCCACGCGTTAGGCTCCATGTCCTCCTGTTAGAATTTCTGGGGGTTGGGGAGGGAGGACACCTCTAGACTTAGGAGTCAAAAGCTGAAACTTGTTCCTTGTGGTTTGAATGAACAAGGCCCCCAGAAGCTCATATATTTGAAAGCTTGGTTTCCAGTTAGTGAAACTGTTTGGGAAGGATTAGGAGGTGTGGCTTTGTTGGAGGAGGTGTGTCACTGGAGGTGGGCTTTGGGGTTTCCAAAGCCCACATTGGGCAGGTTCTCCCACACCGCCTCTATCTAGGCTTCAGATCAGGATGTAAAGCTCTCAGTGACTGTTCCAGTGTCATACTGTCTTCTTTCTACCATGATGGTCAAGGCCTAACCAAGACCCCAATTAAATGCCTTCTTTTAAGAGTTGCCTTAGCTGTATGATGGTGGTGCATACCTTTAATCTCAGCACTCTGGCAGGAGGATCTCTGGGAGTTTGAGACCAGCATGGTGTACAGAGCTACTTCTAAAACAGACAAGGCTACACAGAGAAACCTTGTCTCAAAAAGTTGCCTTGGTCATGATATTGCTTCACAGTAATAAAATAGTAACTAAGAAAGACTTGAGCTTGCTCAGGTTAGAGTAGCAACATCAGGTACTCTGAGGTAGAACAAGGGGCTAAGGCAGAGCCAACAAGAGGAAGAAATTGGGTGTGCCTCTGTGCTTCACCCAGCTGGAATGGAGGTAGATGGTAGGTAAAGTCAGGAAGCTATATATCAACCAGCTATTGAGCTGCATGCTTCATCTTCATGATTTATGCTCATCAGTAAGAGGGAGGACTATTTAATAGATGAGAACACTGAGGCTTGGAGAGCACCTTGGCCAACATCAGGAAGCCTTCAGTTGACAAGACTAGGATTCAAGTTCAAAACTGTTTATCCCCAAAGTTCTCAAATCTATAGGCAAATATATCCTTGAGAACTCAGAAGTTCATCCAATCTAACCCCACTTCTTTTTCCAGAAACATCACTTTACAATGCTACATTTTATCAGAAAGGGGTGGCAGGAGAGCCAGAGATGCTCAGTCTTGTCTGTTCAGGCTCACTCTATTCACCTGGTCCAATGGCTACTCCTCACTCCCTACCACACTGTCTCTTGAACAGCCTTTAAATTCATTTTGTGTCTGGCCCTGCATCCTCCAATCCCTCTCACACCATGGTTAGAAACATCCAGAAGGAAAATATGACCAAATCACTTCAGTGCTCTAAACCCTTGTGATGGCTTCCTGTTGCTCTTGGGATAGGGCCCACATTTCTGGCCTACGTTTTATACAGCAAACCTGTAGGATTTCTCTCAATTCCCATGTCAAACTTTCTCTGCCCCTGGGCTTGCCCTCTTCTTCAAACAAACTTCTTCCTCCTTCTCTTTATTTAGTTATTACCCTAGGCTTTAGATAGATAGATAGATAGATAGATAGATAGAGCCACTTAATGTTAAGAAGTCAGCCTTGTGTCAAGCATGGTCATGTACACTTTAATCTCAGTGCTTCGGAGGCAGAGGCAGGTGAAGCTCTGTGAAGTTGAGGCCAGCCTCGTCTACTTAGTAAATTCCAGGTTAACCAGGAATAGATAGTGGCACCCTGTCCAAACAAATAAAAGCCTTCCTTGACTTTATCTGCATTTGCAAGAATGCCCTGAGATTTTTTATTTCCACAATTCCATTCTACATTAAAATTCTAATATGCTGTCAACCATTTAAGAATTATGCATAAGTGAAATAAGCATACGTCTGTCTACCACATAGCTTAAGAAATCCAACACAGGATAGCTTTCATAGTGCCAGAAGGTGCTATGCAGGTTGTTGGGGGAGAAAAGTCATCCGTAGTATTCCCCAGAAATATACCCAGAATGCTACGGTACTGATCTGCCAGGCAAGGTGTGCCCAATTGGTATGATAATGGCATGAAAGGTTATGTGGGGGAACCAAACAATTTGAGATGTGAGGCCTGTTCCAACCTAGCTGTCAACCTTGGTCAGAGAAACCCATTTTGCCATGGGCAAAGTCAGTGCAAAGACTCAGCCAGTTAAAGGGCTAAGAATAAGTGACTGTCGAGTGTTCAGCTCTCCGAATGGAGCATCCACATGACTTTCTTTACCAAGAGACAGGGAGCATGTGCAAGAGGGACTAAGAATAGTAAGAACCAGAGCATGGTAAGGATGCTGTAAAATGCTGCCCGCTGGGCAAGGGCATGAGTCTGGTACTCTAGAACTCAGCCGTGGTTGCCTGTTCAAGATCAAGACAGTCAACATTCCTGCAGGGAGGAGGGTGGAGCAGGTGGAGCCCATCCCTAGCTCAGGAGCTATGGAAAGGAGTTAGTTATATGGGTGTAGCCTCTGGTAAATCGCCTCTGAACACGCAAACAACTCTGATTAAACTGAGTCTTAAAGAGAAAGAAAGAGACAGGGACAGAGATAGAGATATTTGTCTCACATGTTGGGAAGGAGAGAGGTTCCAAAGGGAGTGAGGTGGGCATGGAAGATGAACGTGTTCAAAATACCTTATGTACATAAAATTATCAAAGACTAAATAAACAGTATTAAAAGCAGGCCAGAGCAGTAGAGTGCAGCAGAGGCCACCCTGCACCTTCACTAGCCCCTCCCTTTCTTCTAGCATTTCTCGCCCCAATTACCACGAGGTGTTTTGCATGTTTTGAAATGCCATATAAATGCTATCATTCTTAATTTTCTAAAACTAATTTAGTTAGGACAGAGATTTCTATACGATGGTGTGAAATTTATTCAAAATCATGCACATAGGTCTTTTTCTGAGTGTGAGTATACACACACACACACACACACACACACACACAAAGTGGAGATGGAAGCCAAGTCTAATCTATGCTCTCTATATATTCTCTTACAGACTCATACACTCCTAGCCCTTCCTTCCATCTTTCCTGCTGTCTAATATTCTTTCCGTGGTCTAGTTTATTTATTTACACATTTATTTACAACCACTGGACATTTAAAGTGCTTCCAGGGTTTTTATAATTGTTCACATTCTGACCTTGTTCCTGTGTCCATACACAGTTCTCAACAGAGTGCTTGGCTTAGTTGCTGGCTCATAGGGTGTGGGAACTCCCAGCATTACCCGGTACTGATACCTTGTTCCCCCAAATGTGTATCAATTTATCCCAGCTGGCAATTTAAGAGAGTCCCTGTTGCTCCACATCCTCTGCAATTGGAATTAACAGACTTTATGGTTGCCCTATGATGTGGTGGGGAGTGTTGCTATATGATATAACAGGGCATTCAGTGGCTAGGTGGGCTTTAGTCTTATTTCCTTGATTACTTGTGATCTCTGAAGCTTTCTTGCAATCTGGAATTCTCTTCTGACCATACTAATTCTTCCTGGCTAGCCTGTAGGTTTTGGGAGGACAAAATTGACCTTGTCTTACATAAATAATGTATCCCCTCCAGTCCAGAACCCAAGGACCTCAGGGTGATTCCAGGAAAGAACAAATTCAGACAGTTCTAGTATTTCTGTTTTGTCTGAGTAGTCTCAAGTAGACCCTCAACTGTTTAACATTGACCATTAAGGGTTCTCCCTATGTCTGCCCCAACTACATAGTCTTACAAGCTTAACAGTATTTTTTTCCCAATTTTTTTTTTTTTGAGACAGGGTTTCTCTGTGTAGCCCTGGCTGTCCTGGAACTCACTCTGTAGATCATGCTAGCCTTGAATTCAGAAATTCGCATTCCTCTGCCTCCCGAGTGCTGGAATTAAAGGCGTGCACCACCATACCGGCTCCCAATTTTTTATTAGATATTTTCTTTATTTACATTTCAAATGCTATCCAGAAAGTCCCCTATACCCTCCCCCACCCCCCCGCCCTACTCTCCTACCCACCCACTCCCACTTCCTGGCCTTGGCGTTCCCCTGTAGTGGGGCATATAAAGTTTGCAAGACCAAGGGGCCTCTCTTTCCAATGATAGCCGACTAGGCCACCTTCTGCTACATATGCAGCTAGAGACACGAGCTCTGCGGGTACCGGATAGTTCATATTGTTGTTCCACCTATAGGGTTGGAGATGCCTTCAGCTCCTTGGGTACTTTCTCAAGCTCCTCCATTGGGGACCCTGTGTTCCATCCAATAGATGACTCTGAGCATCCACTTCTGTGTTTGCCAGGCACTGACATAGCCTCACACGAGACAGCTATATCAGGGCCCTTTCAGCAAAATCTTGCTGGCGTATGCAATAGTGTCTGCGTTTGGTGGCTGATTATGGGATGGATCCCAGGCTGCAGCAGTCACTGGTTGGTCCATCCTTTTGTCTCAGCTCCACACTTGATCTCTGTAACTCCTTCCATGTGTGTTTTGTTCCTACTTCTAAGAAGGAGCAAAGTGTCCACACTTTGGTCTTCATTCTTCTTGAGTTTCATGTGTTTTGCAAATTATATCTTGGGTATTCTAAGTTTCTGAGCTAATATCCACTTATCAGTGAGTACATGTTATGTGAGTTCTTTTGTGATTGAGTTACCTTGCTCAGGATGATACCCTCCAGATCCATCCATTTGCCTAGGAATTTCATAAATTCATTGTTCTATTCAGGAATTTTTCCCCAGTGCCCATATCTTCAAGGCTTTTCACCACTTTCTCCTCTATAAGTTTCAGTGTCTCTGGTTTTATATAGAGTTCCTTGAACCACTTAGACTTGACCTTAGTACAAGGAGATAAGAGTGGATCAATTCCCATTTTTCTACATAATAACCGCGAGTTGTGCCAGCACCATTTGTTGAAAATGCTGTCTTTTTTCAACTGGATGGTTTTAGCTCCCTTGTCAAAGATCAGGTGACCATAGGTGTGTGGATTCATTTCTGGGTCTTCGATCCTATTCCATTGATCTACCTGTCTATCCTGTACCAGTACCCTGCAGTTTTTAATTACAATTGCTCTGTAGTACAGCTTGAGGTCAAGCATGGTGATTCCCCCAGAGGTTCTTTTATTGTTGAGAAGAGTTTTTGCTAGTCTAGGTTTTTTATTATTCCAGATGAATTTGCAAATTGCCCTTTCTAATTCGTTGAAGAATTGAGTTGGAATTTTGATGGGGATTGCATTGAATCTGTAGATTGCTTTAGGCAAGATAGCCATTTTTACTATATTGATCCTGCCAATCCATGAGCATGGGAGATCTTTCCATCTTCTGAAATCTTCTTTGATTTCTTTCTTCAAAGACTTGAAGTTCTTACCATACAGATCTTTCACTTCCTTAGTTAGAGTCACACCAAGATATTTTATATTATTTGTGACTATTGTGAAGGGTATTGTTTCTCTAATTTCTTTCTCAGCCCATTTATCCTTTGTGTAGAGAAAGGCCATTGATTTGTTTGAGTTAATTTTATATCCAGCTACTGCACTGAAGCTGTTTATCAGGTTTAGGAGTTCTCTGGTGGAAATTTTAGGGTCACTTATATATATACTATCATAACATCTGCAAATAGTGGTATTTTGACTTCTTCCTTTCCAATTTGTATCCCCTTGACCTCCTTTTGTTGTCGAATTGCTCTGGCTAGGACTTCAAGTACTATATTGAATAGGTAGGGAGAAAGTGGGCAGCCTTGTCTAGTCCCTGTCTTTAGTGGGATTGCTTCCAGCTTCGCTCCATTTACTTTGATGTTGGCTACTGGTTTGCTGTAGATTGCTTTTATTATGTTTAGGTATGGGCCTTGAATTCCTGATCTTTCCAAGACTTTTATCATGAATGAGTGTTTGATTTTGTCAAATGCTTTCTCAGCATTTGACAAAAATGCTTTTTTTGTCTTTGAGTTTATTCATATAGTGGATTATGTTGATGGATTTCTGTATATTAAACCATCCTTGCAACTCTGGGATGAAGCCTACTTGGTCATGATGGATGATGGTTTTGATGTGCTCTTGGATTCGGTTAGCGAGAATTTTATTGAGTATTTTTGCATCGATATTCATAAGGGAATTTGGTCTGAAGTTCTCTATCTTTGTTGTGTCTTTATGTGGTTTAGGTATCAGAGTAATTGTGGCTTCATAGAATGAATTGGGTAGAGTACCTTCAATTTCTATTTTGTTGAATAGTTTGAGAAGAACTGGAATTAGGTCTTCTTTGAAGGTCTGATAGAACTCTGCACTAAACCCATCTGGTCTTGGGCTTTTTTTGATTGGGAGACTATTAATGACTGCTTCTATTTATTTAGGGGATATAGAACTCTTTAGGTCATTAATCTGATCCTGATTTAACTTTGGTACTTTATATCTGTCTAGAAATTTGTCCATTTCATCCAGGTTTTCCAGTTTTGTTGAATATAGCCTTTTGTAGAAGCATCTGATGCTTTAACAGTATTTTTTTGTTTGTTTGTTTTCAAGACAGGGTTTTTCTGTGTAGTTCTGACTGACCTGGAATTCACAGAGATCTGCCTTTCTCTGCCTCCCAAGGGTTGGAATTAAAGGTGTGTGCCACCACTATCCAGCAACAGTCATTATTATTATCAAAATAGAAACATAACAAACCAAATCCCTCCCAAATGACCCAGCTTCCCTGACAGCATTGATTCCCCTGTTGAAAGAGACATTTAATGCTGATGTTCTTCACAGTATCAGCTATAAATAATGCTTGAAGTTTAATGAATAATTAAAGGACACCATAAGTGGGTCACATTTGCATTCTGGGGTTTGCTAGTGTTGTCCCCGCTGAAGACACTTCATGTTCCACAATCACGGCATGTTTGATTGATTTCTCGTGCCAGAGGCATCGCTTTAGATTCTTCTCCTTGACTCCTTTGACCAGTGTTGGGGAATCTGGGATTGGACTCAAAGTCTTGAACATACTAGGCAGGCATGTGTATTACCACTAAGCTATATACCCTAAGCTGGTCTTCTTTCTTCTTAAAAATTCTTGCCAGGTGGTGGTGACAAAAACCTTTAATCTAAGTACTTGAGAAGCAGGGGCAGATGGATCTTTGAGCTTGAGGCCATCCTGGTCTCTAGAGAAAGTTCCAGGACAGCTAGGGTTACACAAAGAAACCCTGTCTCCAAAACAAGACAAAACAAAAACAAAAAGAAATGAAAACAAAACCACCACCAACAAAGCTTCTTTTAGATGTATTTATTTTTATGTGTGTGGTGTTTTGCTTACATCTATCTTTGTGCACCACATGCATTCCTGTTGCCTGCAGAGACCAGAGAGGGCATTGGATAACCTAGAGCTGGAGCTGTAGACCTTTGTGAGCCACTCGGGAGATGCTGAGGCTCTAACTCCAGTCCTCTGGAAGAGCAAGTCAATACTTCTAAGTTCTGAGCCATCTCTGCAGCAGCCTTTGTTTTTTGTTTGCGTTGTTGGTTTTCATTTTTTTTTTGTCTGTTTGTTTTTAAGACAGGGCTACACTGTGTAACCCAGTGTGATGGTTTGTATATGTTTAGGGAGTGGCACGATTAGAAGGTGTGGCCCTGTTGGAGTAGGTGTGTCACCGTGGGTGTGGGCTATAAAACCCTCATTCTAGCTGCCTGGAAGTCAGTTTTCTGCTAGCTCCTCTTGCATCATACCTGCCTAGATGCTGCCATATTTCCTGCCTTGATGATTATGGACTGGACCTCTGAACCTGTAATCCAGCCCCAATTAAATGTTGTCATTTATAAGACTTAAGACTTGGGCTGGTGAGATGGCTCAGCGGGTTAGAGCACCCGACTGCTCTTCCGAAGGTGATGAGTTCAAATCCCAGCAACCACATGGTGGCTTACAACCACCCGTAACAAGATCTGACGCCCTCCTCTGGTGCGTCTGAAGTCAGCTACAGCGTACTTATGAAGAATAATAAGAAATGAATCCTTGGACCGGAGCAAGCCAGGCTGTCCGGAGCGAGCGGAGCCGAACGGGGATGGCCGGAGCAAGCGGGGATGCCGGAGCTAGCAGGGCCGGAGCGAGTGGGGCCGAACGGGGACGGCCGGAACGAGCGGGGCCAAACCAGAGCAAGCGGAGCCGATCGGAGCGAGCGGGGCTGGCTGGAACAAGGGGGGGGGCGTACGGGGGCGGCCGGGAGCAAGTGGGGCTGGCCGGAGCGAGCGGGGTCGAGCAGAGCAAGCAGGGTTGACTGGAACAAGGGAAAATAAATAAATAAATATATATATAAATATATATATATATATATTAAAAAAAAGACTTAAGACTTGCCTTGGTCATGGTGTCTGTTCACAGCAGTAAAACCCTACTAAGAATTTCAGATCAGCCAAGGGTACACAGAGAAACCCCATCTTGAACAACCAAAATAAGTAAGTAAGTAAGTAAGCAAGCAAGTAAATATATAAATAAACTGTGTTATTTGAAGATGGCAGTGTGGAGCAGTAAAAAGCTTGGGACTAGGTTTGAGTACTAATCTCTCCAGGTTCAAGCTAAGAAATTAAGGTGCAATGCTTAACCTCACTGAGCCTCCAGTTTTTCACTCTGCAATGGAAAGCACAATGCCAGTTGTACTGGGCTCCTGTGTAGGTTCAAGACAGATATTCCATGTTTACATCCAGCACAGGGCCAAGTCTCTAAAAGGCACATCTGAAATATTTGTTCAGCTGAGATTCATTCAGATGCGAGTGGCCCCAATAGGCTCATATAATTGAGTTCTTGATCTCTAATTAGTAGAACTGTTTGGGAAGGGTTGGGGGAATGTGGCTTTGTAGGAGATTTTTAAAGCCCACATGAGTCCCAGTTTCCTGCTTGGGGGTTAGATATAGGATCTCAGCTACTGCTCCAAGACCATGCTTGCCTGCCTGCTGCGTGGAGTCACCCTCTGAACCTGTAAGCAAGCGCCAATGAATGCATCTCTTCGCACCCATAGAAAGTAACTAAGACACGGGGTCCCAAGGGGTCTCATTCCCAAGTCAAAGCGCTCACCCTACTCTGACCTCTCTGAACCCACAACAGCATGTCAGGCAAAAGCAGTTTGAGAAGTTTGGCACCAAGGTCAGCGATGAAACCAATACTTTAGATGTTGTGTTCTAATCAGGTTAATGGAGTTTATATGTTCACTCAAGATTCTCCAGAGAAAATACAATTGTGTGGTTTGTTTTCTTGTCTTAAAAAAAACCTGCTAAGCCATTAGATGCCTGTCGTTCTTCACCCACCTGCCTCTATTGCTTTCATGTTTCCTTCTCACGGATGTCTGTCAGCCAATGGGAAGCTTAGGTCAGACTAGGCCAAAGTAGAGGTCATATCCAGTAGTCCTTTCTCCCACCCCTGCCTCTGTGGGGTCCTCCTCCTCCCTCCAGCCTCAGCAGCATCACAGAACTCTACCCAGAGTGCACCTCGGCCCCTTCTGCGGGAGACTTGTGTGCTGTTTCCCAAACTCACGAAGTGCAGTTCTCAGTGGACTCCGAGATGCTGTCGTCGACCTCCAAGTTGGTCGAGAGGCTGGCAAAGCCGTGAGGTAGCTCATCCCACTCATCAAATCGGATGCCAGTGCCGAGGGAGTAGCGACCCTCCGCGCAGGGCTTGCAGGACTGGTCCTTCATATCCAGAAATTCCCCGGCATTGCATGAGAAGGCTGAAAGGCAGAGCAGGGACAAGGGAGGGGTGCTGAGATCGCTGTGGTCTCTGGAGGAGTGATGGGCTGAAGGCAATCTAAAGCCAGGACCTCAAGATCTTGGGGTCTGGACTACTAAAGTTTGGGGCTAAGGAACAGCTTGTATGATGATATTTGTAAAGAATAGTCATTGAGACATAGGGCAGATTTGTGGTTACCATAGATGAGGTAGTAGATTGTAGAAAAACTGTCACTAAGAACTATCTTTTCAGACTCTTAATGCCCCCAAACTTGAGTAGTTATGAGTTGCTGCGAGAAGACATGGGTGGTGGTGGCTCACGCCTTAATCCCAGCACTTGAGGAGGCAGTAGCAGATGGATCGCTTGAGTTCTAGAACAGCCAGGGCTACACAGAGAAACCCTGTTTTGAAAAACAAACAAAACAAACAAACAAACAAAAAAGAATGGCCCCGAAATTTGCCCAACAAGGGGTGAAATTCATTGTGTGGAAGAAGTAGTATCTGTGGAAGCAGAGGAAGGATTGTTGTGAGTTCAAGATCAGCGTTTTCTATACAGAAAGGCTACCCAGAGAGCCTATCTCAATTAGGAAAAGTAGAACAGAACAGCCTAGTAAAAATAGCTGTGTCTTAATAAAGCTAATATTTTTATAAAGAAAGGATCTAAAGTCAGGCAAGGTGGTGGTGACTCTCCTGTAATTCTAGACCTGTTGAGAGAGAGGAGAGAGAGAGAGAGAGAGAGAGAGAGAGAGAGAGAGAGAGAGAGAGAGAGAGATCAGGCAGGCTCTGCTTTGGTGGGGGACTTTGGGGCACATCTCTGATGACCTGTTTCCTTGAAGATGCTTCAGCTATTCTTAAAGCTCCATCCAGGAGGTCACTGGACCTTCTGGACCATGTAAGGTCCTTCAGCCTTCATCTCCCTTATCCTATGGCCTCTGAGGATAATAGAGGTAATAATAGATTCTACTAATACCATTGGAGCTGAGTTTCTCAGCATCTGCTAAACCATTGTGCTGCTTTCCTGACTGCCTGATTTCCTGCTTTAGTTCACTCTATATAGCTTTAGGTATCTTTCTATAACATGGATTTGTATTATTAGCCCTCACCCCCAAAGATTTGTTTATTTATTATGTATACAACATTCTGCCTGCATGTATGCCTGCAGGGCGGAAGAGGGCACCAGATCTCATTATAGGTGGTTATGAGCCACCATGTGGTTGCTGAGAATTGAACTCAGAATCTCTGAAAGACAACTGTCTTAACCACTGAGACATCTCTCCAGACTCTGTCTCTCTGTCTCTGTCTCTTTGTGTCTATGTTTCTCTCTTAAAATAAGTGCTTGTTTTGTTTTGGTACCACATAGTCATATTACAGAGATTAGAGATTAGATACAAACAGCGTGGCACAGCTTTTCAGTTATGGCATTGAGCTTCTGGCCTGGAATCCTGCCGTTCACAATTTCCTGGACCCTAACTTTGCAGCTTGTAGCCTTCCTGAAGCCTTCTCTGTGCTGAGTTCACGCTGAGCCCTGCTGTGTCTCCACGTTTCCATCTCCAAATGTCTGCTTTGGTCCTCCTAGCTACTCCTTACCATAAACATCCTTAGTTCTGATTCCTTCTCACATCGTACTAATGTTCTATCGACCTGGTGTCCTTGAGGCCCTGGGCTCCCCCAGGAAGTGACTGGCTCAGAGCAGGCTCTGACATCACAGGAACACCATAAAGGTCTGCAGAAGAGAAGTACTGAATATCTGCTCCCTCTTCTATATCCTCAGTGCTTGTAGGCAGGACTCACCCAGCATAAGTACATCATCGTGTGTGCACACAGTAGGTGCTTACATATGCTAGGGGCTCACTAATGTCTACTGAGTCAACTGAGGATTGCTCCTTTGTTTCTATTAGTTACACCTCAGTTCTCTCCAGATCTCAGTCATATCCATTCTTCAATGTTCAAATTCCCTGCACCAGACAATGGGTTAAAATGATGTTGAAAATTTTTTTTAAGATTTATTTATTTTATGTATGTGAGTACACTCTGTAGCTGTACAGATAGTTGTGAGCCTTCATGTGGTTGTTGGGAATTGAATTTAGGAACTCTGCTCGCTCTGGCCGAAAGATTTATTTATTATTATAAATAAGTACACTGTAGCTGTCTTCAGACCCATCAGAAGAAGGCGTCAGACCTCATTACCGGTGGTTGTGAGCCACCCGTAATCTCATGCGGTTGCTGAGATTTGAACTCAGAACCTTCGGAAGAGCAGTCAGTGCTCTTACGTGCTGAACCATCTCACCAGCCCAATGATGTTGAAATTTGAATGTGCTTAATCTCCTTTGCAACTCTTTAAATAACCCCTCAAGTCTAGTCCCTGTTATTTATTGCTATTCCCTTTGTGTCCTAAAAGAACAGGGCACTGGGAATAGTAAAGTTGTAAGGACAGTCAGAGAAGTGGGGTTAGATCTACAAGTCACCACCTTTCTGATCACATCAACAGTGAGAAGGACCTAGCTCCCTGAAATGATTGACGCCCAGTGCATTTTAAAGCCCGAATCTGCACAAGCTCATTTTCTTTGGTTTTTCCTTCCAATAACAAAAGCAAACTGGAATATCGCCTAATGACTGCTGTAGCTGGTAGATGTAGGTCAGAGAGAAATGCACAGACAGGCAGAAAAGAAAAATGAAAGGGGCATGTGCATGAGTGCATCTGTGTGTGTGAGAGAGAGAGGGAGAGAGAGAGAAAGAGAGAGAGAGAGATAAGAGAGAGAGATCCAGAATTGTCTATATTGTATTCATTGGATCTGGATTTTTAAAAAAGCAAATTCAGATACTCAATTTTAATTAAATAACCTTTCTTTCCTTCCTTCTCTTCCTTTTTTCTTCTTTTCTTCCTCTTTGTGTGTGTTCAAGTGTGTGTGTGTGTGTGTGTGTGTGTGTGTGTTTGAGACAGGGTCTCTCTATGTAGTCCTAGCTATTCTAGAGCTCAGAATGTAGACCAGGCTGGCCTCTAACTCACAGAGGTCCATCTGCCTCTGGCTTCCAAGTGCTAGGCTTAAAGGCTTAAAGGCAGGAGCCACCACTCCTGGCTAAATACAATTTCTGCAGCTGCACCACATTTCAGAAGGGCTGGGGGCAGAAAACTAGGGGGAAAAAATCTGATGTCTGTGCTGTCAGGAAGAGCCTGGCTTGGACTGCAAGAGGGTTAGGTTAGCGGTCAGAGCTAAGTATCAGGGAGAGCCTAGAACAGGAAGGCTGCTTACAGCACTCGGTGCCCTTGACGGGGTCTGGGAGGCTGGTGCACAAGCCTGGGCTGTGAGGCACGGCGACCCTCCACCTGGAACCCGTGCTGTCACACGCTGTGTACTCAAAATGGTACTCTGACTGCAAGGGAGAAAACAGTGGGTAAACGGTCCATCATCAGAGATCAAACATTGACAGTTTTCTGCCCAGTATGAGGGCTACTGACACCTTTCATTACAGTAATAGCCCAATGACACTGGCAAAGAAAGAGCAAGGCATCCACGTATCCTGTGGTTACATGGCCCCTAGGAGAACTACAATAATTTGAATTATTTTTCCCCCACCTGCCTGTGGTCTAGTCACTTAGAACATGTGTGTGTGTGTGTGTGTGTGTGTGTGTGTGTGTGTGTGATTATCTTTGCTGTTGTGTATACATAATGTCCCAATGGATGGTAGGAATGGGGTGATTAAACAACAAACTAAGGCTGGCCATGTAACTCACAGCTCAAAGTCATCCTTGGCTTTATATTGAGTTCAGAGAGAAACCTGACTACATAAGACTGTCAAAAAACAAACAAACAACCCCCCAAAAACAAAAACCAGCTAGAAATACGAGTTCTTCTAGTCCAAATAGAATTTAAAAGAGCTGGGAGGCCAGCTCTTTTCTGGGATGAGACAGGGGTTGGGAAGTGGGGAGATGGGAAAGAGTAGAACTTGGGGAGATGGGGAGGGACTAGAAGGAGTGGAGGGAGGGGGAAGCTGTAGTCAGGATATATTGTATGAGAGAAGAATTTTAAAACACACACACACAAAAGAACAAGGGCATTCTAAACGGAGAGGCTGCCCCTCCCCCCAAACAATTGCAATTGTCACACGAGCGTTATTTCTAGCGCTCTCTGCTCAGAAAGACTCCGGAAGCCCCCATTGCATCACACAAATGTCATTTTTAGCCCAGTAGGTAAGGCGCTGCCATCATACTCATCTCTCCACGTGTATCTCCCCTGTGCAGGGGCCCTTGCCTTCCAGCTGCTTTATCTGAACCAGACCATCAGGGAAACAGAAGGACAGCCACCAAATCCAGATGAAGTAAAACACAAAAGCAAAAGGAAAAGCACACTTAACCAAGGAGACACGGCGAATACGGCAAGCGCCCTCGGCAGACTCAGGCTGATACAGCGAGCACCTTCAACACCTTAGGGCCTCCCGATAAACCTCAGAACCGATCGATTTTGCTCTTCAAGTATTTCATGGTCCAAGTTTTGAGTCCACACCTATATTTTGTGTTACTGTATCTATAAGCGAAGCAAAATGTCTCCCTCCCACCCACACAAAAGAACGATTCTGCAATATGCATGATTGCAAGGAGCTGAGGTTGACCAGGAGACAGGCTGAAGTCCGCTAATCTGTCCTGTCAGGAGGAAGACAAAGCTTGACTTTTTTTTTCTTTTTTTTTCACAGTCTTATCTATCTTGGGATATGTAACTTATTCACTTAACATCTATAAAATCAAAGTGTAAGATGGCTTTTTTAAAAAAAAGCATTGTGTCATATTTTAACTGACTAGAACTTTTTCTTATGTGCCATGTTTAAAACAATGGCCTGTCTCAGAAGCAGAGGGGTCCCAGATTTGCTGAAATATGAATTTGAACATGGTGTTTCCAATGCTGGGATTCCAGAAACTGAGCACAAGGAAAGAGTAATTGTTGGTTACATCTTCCTCTCCCTCCCTTGTAAATATTTGCTGAATACACATTGTCAGCCCAGCATGTACAATTCTAGATGGACCAGTAAGTTTGGCTTGGGCAATAACCTGAACTTGACAGATCACCTTCAGGCAAACAATGAACAGAAGAAGTTGGGAGAATGGCCTTTATTTGTTTGTTTATTTATTTATTTATTTTTATTTATTTATTTTTTTGTTTTTCGAGACAGGGTTTCTCTGTCTAGCCCTGGCTGTCCTGGAACTCACTTTGTAGACCAGGCTGGCCTCGAACTCAGAAATCCGCCTGCCTCTGCCTCCCGAGTGCTGGGATTAAAGGCGTGCGCCACCACGCCCGGCTAAGAATGGCCTTTATGTTTGTTTGTTTGTTTGTTTGTTTGTGACAGGGTCTCACACAGCCTGGGTTGAGTTTTGAACGGTATATGTATTTTTTATTTTATTTTTGTGCATATGAGAGTTCTGCTTGTATGTTTTTCTGCGCACCATGTGTATTCCTCATACCTCCAGAGTCTAGGAGAGGACATTAGGTCCTCTGGAACTGGAGTTACAGATAGATGATTGTGAGCCTGGGATTTGAACCTGGATCCTCTAGAAGAGCAGCAAGTGATCCTAACTGCGGAACCATTCTCCAGCCCTGATCTGTCTTTAAGAACTGCATTGATTTGTCCTGTGTGTTTATGTGTGGGTGCATGTCCTGTGTGTTTATGTGTGGGTGCATGTACTATGCTGCATATGTGGAGGTTAGAAGACTTTCAAAACCTTCCTTCCTCCATGTGAGTCTGTCTTAGTTAGGGAATTCTATTGTATGATAAAACACCATGACTAGAGCATCTTGGGGAGGGAAGGGCTTATTTGGCTTCCGTAGCACTTTTCATCACTGAAGGAAGTTAAGACAGGAGCTCAAAACAGAACAGAAACCTGGAGGCAGGAGCTCACACAGAGACCATGGAGGATGCTGCTTACTGGCTTGTTCAACACACTTTCTTATAGAACCCAGAATGGCTCTACCCACCATGGGCAGGGCCCTCCCACATCAATCACTAATTATGAAAATACCCTACAGGTTTGCTGTAGCCTGATCTTATTAGAGGCATTTTCTCAACTGAGAGCTCCTTCCTCTGATGACTCTACCCTGAGTCAAGTTGACATAAAACCATCCAGTACAAGGTCCCAGTGATTGAACTCAGGTTGCCAGGTTTGGCAGTAGATGCTTTCACAGAATGAGCCACCTCTGGGCCTGGCCTTGGATTCTATGTGTAGCAAAGGATAGCCTTAAATTCCTTGACCTTCTTGCCTCTGTCAAATGCTGGGATTTACAGATGTAAATCTGTACCACACCTGTCGTCTGAAGCTAAACTTTTTACCAGAATCTGTAGCTTTGGATTTAAATGTCGGTTTCACTAGGGAAAGAAAGACCATCAGGATAAGAATTCGTTGTGGCCTGAGCTACCAGCTTTCTAGGCCTCCTTTTCTTCATGATTTCCATCATTTCCTTGTCTCAGAGATAACTAGCCTGTCACTGGGAGGTAAGTTGGCCGACTAAGCATGTCTTGTTTTCAGTTCTAAAAATGACACTTTCAAAAGGGTCATGTTGCCAGAATGAGGGTTAAGTAAAATCCACAGTATGCATATTCAAGAGAGATTTGGTAATGATGCAGAAAGGATTTTATCTGTGAACCCAATTGCCCTGGCTGTTCATGTGGTGCTTTTACAGTTTCCAAACCGCATCTCATCTGAGATTCAGGGTTTCCTAGGAGGCCAACGGGGCAGAGGTTGTTTTCTTCGTTGTAGAGTTGGCTGTCCATGGGGTGAAATGGCTTGCTTGTCTTGTCCAAGGTCACACAACCTGTAAGTCACTGAGCCCAAACTCAGACTGCCCAGCAGGAATCCTCTCCCACTTTTGAAGGTCTGACAAAACACAAACTCACATTGAGCCAAGTTTCACAGCCAAGTCTAAAAATTAAATATGACGATATCCGTGGCTTGTCAGCAGCCAAGCTAGGTTCAATTCTGAGGCCTGAGAATTGGTGTGAAAATAGCTAATCTACTCAAGCAGATAATTTTAATTCACTCTAATTGCATTTGGCCTTTTGAAGGCACCGGGGACAAATCTCTCCTTTTTCATTGGCTTTTACTTGGTGTCTCCAGGTGCTATGAGGTTAAGAGATTTTCTGGGAGAATGGTTGCTCTGAGCCTTAGAAAGTTTCCCTCCTGGTGTGTGTTAATTTTCTCCATGCCGCTTGGGGAGGGTCACAGCATCCATGCTCTAGCTCTATTGCAGCTGCTGAAAACTGAGCTGTGCTGTAAGATCACATCATGAAAGACAAGAGTAGGCAGAATCAGAGCAGAGAAGACCTGGCAGGCTTGCCTAGTTCTGCTCACTCTCCTATGAGGATATCAATTCCCCAAGGATATTAGTGGCTTTTCTTGTCGCTCTGCCCAATAGCTGACAGAAGGCAACTTAGGGGAGGAAGGGTAGGTTTGGGTTTGTGCTCTGGGGAGACGTGGCCGTTGGAACGTAAGCCTACATGCTCCCATTTCAATGGACCAGAAAGCACAGAAGAGGGAATGTCATCCCGTGTCTGGCTTTCTGCTTCCCCCTTCTTATTCAGTCGGGGACCCCCCAGTCCATGTACTGATGCCAGTGTGGACATCCAGTTCCCCCTCAGTTAATAATGCTTTCTAGAAACATCTTCACAGATGTACCACTCAGAGGTGTGCCTCACTAATGTCCCAGGCATTTCTTTTCATTTAGATTTTTTTTAATGTTATGTATATGAAACTGCAGCTCGTGTGGGTACTGGGGATCAAACCCTGGTCCCCTGTAAGTACAACAAGTGCTCTTAACCACTGAACCATCCCTCTAGCCCCATGTCCTAGGCTTTTCTTAATTCCATCAGTGTGATGCAATTCATCATTAAACAAACAATACTTCAATTACCCAAGCAGTTACTTTTGAAAGTGTACAACCAGCATATGCCACAGTTTAGCATAGAGACACACACACACACACACACACACACACACACACACATCTATTCAGCACACAATTTCTTCCTCTCTCCAAGCAGATGTATGACACACACGCAGATGTATAAACTCCAGTGTTGAGCACAATGGGATTGATTAATCCATGTTCCTAGGAAATCAGTGAGAGGATTTAGAAATGATTTCTAAACCTTTAATTAATCCATGCTCCATCTATCCCACACCATACAGCCAAGTAGCACTCCTGGGGACTCAAGAAAGAAGAGAGGAAAGCCTTTAGGTTGGAGCCCCCTTCACTTGATACTGAACTATCTGTCAGCAGCAGTGATCTTGCAGGGTTAGAATTCACTCACACTATGTTTTTAGTCTTTGCTGTTTGAGTATAGCACAAATGGAAAATAAATATCAGCCGGTGAGGATGGTATTTGAATGGGAGTCTGCCCATCCTGGGACAGAGATGCCTCTCAGTTGGTAAGGGTTCCTGTTCTAGGATGCTGGGTTTGATTCTCAACACTCACATGGTAGCTTACACAATGTGTTAACTTCAGTTCCAGACTGAATGCCTTCTTTTGGCCTCCATTGGCACCACACACATGTGGTGTTTATTCATACATGCAGGCAAAAACTCTCATACACATAAAATAATTTTTAAAATATTAAATAGTTTCTGACAAGGTAGAAACTATTATTTTAATCAATTAATCAATCAGTCAGTGTAGTGCTAGGGAATGAGCCCAGGGGCTGGAGCATGCTAGGCAAGTGTCCTACCCTAAGCAATGTCCCCAACCCCTGAACAGTTTTACAGGAGAAAGAATTGGGGTTCAGAAAGGTAGAAGTCACTAGATCCTCATACCACATAGCCAGGGGATGACCAAGCTAGGATTGGACCCGGCCATTGGAATTGGAGTCTATGTGTAAGGCTGCCAGTGTTTCAGAGCAGCCGCCCCTTGCTCCGATCACACTCATGGGTGTGTCTGACTCTCAGGATGCTGGGGACTTGATAAGGAAAGTGTTTCACAGATCTCTCAAACAAGGGCCATAGCAGTGTGGAACAACGGGAGGGCTGGACACATGCTGTCCCTTTATAGGGAACCACCTCAGCAGTGGACATATGCTGGTGCAGCCTGCCGTGTCTACTACAGCCCCTTGCTCTGGAAATGGTGGCCCTTTTTGGAGGACTTGGCATAAGGTAGACAGCTTGATGGGACTATTGAGTGAGGTGGCTTGCCTGCCATGGGACTGCACATGGCCCATGCTAGGCTATCAGACACTCTCCTAGGATAAGTGAGAGATGAGATGAAGGGAGTGAGGACATCTGGTCACTCACTGAGTGGGTTGTTACTGAGTCAGGGGCGGGACCGAGAGGTGGAGCCACTATCCAGAAGCCCTCCTTACTTCCCAGTTCTGCCTGGCCATAGCCCTGCCCACCTGAGTCCACAGAGGTAAAACAGTTATACTAAGGGAAAGAACCGGGTCAGAAAAGGAAGAATGCTGGATGAGTTCATATCGACGCTGTCCCCTAAGTAGTTGGGATCAGAGAGACAGCAGAATTGCATCTGTCGAGGGACAAGATAGAGAAGGAGGGGTTGTGTTCATGGAGACAGTTTCACAGACAGGTCTGTGGTGTGCTGATGACAGGGCAGCAGGATGTGTGTCCCAAAGCTAGTAAGCGGATCACTTAAAAATGGCTAATTTGGTGTTGTATGAGTGGAGGGTTAGCGCTCCCCTAGACAAGGATGAAAGAGGCCTGTGGGCCTGACAATACACAGTTAAGGCGCTGCCACTATAGTTTGTGGCTTCTAATCACTGTTTCTATGCAGCTTGGTCTTCATACGGGTTCCCCAACAACTGGAGCAGGGGCTGTCCCCAAAGCTGTTGCCTGTCTGTGGATCCCATTCCCCTAACTGGGCTGCCTTGTCTGGCCTCAGAGGGAGAATGTGCACCTAGCCCTGCAGACTTCAAGTGCCACGGTACAGGGATACCCAGGGGGGTCCTTTGCCCTCTCAGAGGAGAAGGGAGGATGAATGGAGGGGCTGTGGGGGGGACAGCAATGGCAATGGCAATATAAAGTGAATGAATAAACAGTGGGAAAATGGCTCATTAGGGGACTGAAGAAATGAGTTGACAGCTAAGAGCACTGGCTGCTCTTCCCCGGGATCTGGGTTTGATCCCCAGCACTCACAGGCAGCTTCCAGCCATCTGTAACTCCAGCTCTAGAGGAACAGATACCCTGTTCTGTTTCTCTGGGGACTGGGCATAAAAGTGGTGCATAGACACACACACCCATGAAACACACATAAATAAAAATGGCTAAGATGGTAACTTTTGCTGTGTGTAAAACTAAAAACAAACAAACAAACAAACAAACACCACCAAAACTACATTTTAGAATAAATTACATTAAGTAACTTATTTGTGTGACACCATGTGCATGCACATAGAGGTCAGAGGACAATCTTAGGAGTCAGTCTCTCCTACCACCGTGTGGGTCCCAGGGATTGAACTCGGGTCCTCAGGCTTGGTTGAAGGCACCTTCACCCACCCGCTGAACCACCTCATCAACCGTGTACTGTAAATAAAGGGGTGGGCGGATACAATGACTTGGTGTGGTCACATTAACCTGTAATCCCAATACTCTGGAAATAGAGGGGAAAAGATGGCAAGTTCAAGCCTAGTCTGAGGTGAATTTTAAAAACTTCAAAATTTAAAAGGATTCTGCCACGAGGCATGGAGAACATCCCAGCCTCAGAGTTAGTCTATTAAATGGGCCTTCCAATGGAAACCTGACCTCAGAGTTAGTCTATTAAATAGGCCTTCCGATGGAAATCTGATCTCAGAGTTAGTCTATTAAATAGGCCTTCCGATGGAAATCTGATTACCTGGCAGTCTAAATGCAAGAGACAGCTCCAATTATTTTAGAAAAAAAAATGTATTTTCAATTATCATTCAGTCTACTGACTGAACTCAAAAAGACACCAAGCAGGAGCAGAGGTGACTCCCTGAGGTTTACCAGATTGTTATTAAGGCATTTTTAAGTGGTTTTGTTACAACTGTGAAAAAGAAGAGAAAGGAAGAGGATGAGGATGAGGATAAAAAGGAGGAGGGGGGAGGAGGAGGAGGAGGAGGAAGAGGAGCAGGAGGGGAGGAGGAGAGGGGTGGGAGGAGGGGGAGGAAAATTAACTGCTAAAAACAAGTTTTGTTTTCAAGCATTCTGTTTTTTTACAATTAAATCATTTAAACTCTGGGAGTTTTGGTGCTGAGGGCCCTGTCAGGTCTTCCACATTCTAGGGAAGTGTGAGTCTGAAGCCCGGGATAAGAAAGAGTCCCGGTTTCCACAGAGATGATAGCTTGAGCTGTACGGTGTGCTGATGAGAATAAGGTAGAGAGGAGACAGGACATAAAATACAAAGAACTGTAACTGCCATCCCATGTTCCTGTTTGTCCCACTACTATCTCTACTCCCACCCCCTACTCCCCACCTCCACCCCGCTCCCCCACCTTTTACCCCACTCCCCCACCCACTCCACCATCTCCTCAGCAGAAGCCTTGATGCCTAAGGACTCTGCCAAAGACAGGACACCTCTCTAAGGCCAAGGCGTCGCTAACCAGTGAACAACCCTGCTTCTTTTCTGACTGAGAGAGGTTTGAAAGCTGTGGCAAGAAGGCCTCCAAAGATACTTAGCTTTGCTGCTAGAAATAGAGAGGACAGATGGCCAGCAGAAATGCCTAAGGGACAAGACTAGACAGGCCTGGTGGCCATGGGGCATCCTATGCTGTCCTCCTTCCTGCCAGGGCAATCCTCGGGCGGAGCTGCCAAGGGTGCTGTCTACAGATGGCCTGGGCTGGCAGCAGAGTCCAAAGGCAGGCAGGGGGCCTGGTGTGATGACTTAATCAGTAAAGTATTTGCAGGGCAGGCATGAGGACCTGCGGCCAGTGTGAGACCAGGAACCGGAGTAAAACCAAGGCAAATGTGTGAAATTCTCAGAGAATCAATAAAAATATTATATATTGTTTTTAAAGGCCAGACATCTAATCACAAAACTGGGGAGACAGAATACAAGGCTTGCCGGGTGCCTCGTAGCTGGGTCAGGAAGCTCCGGGTTCAGTGAGAGACCTGACTCACAAAACTGAGATGGAGATAAGTCAAGGAGATGCCAGTGTCAGTCTTTGGCCATGCCCAGGCATAGACATGTGCATATGCACCTGTACAGACATGTTGTACAGGTGGGTAGATACATACATACACACACACACACATACATACATACATACATACATACATACATACATAGCCAGATACATAGATAGATACATAGATAATAGATGGGATGTAATAAAAAAATTTTAAAAAAATAGATTTGCTGTAAGAAATAAATAATTCATCCCATTCCCAATTTTACTTATCTCCTGTAGGTATAAACCTTGAAGCCAAAGCTGACTTTCAGTTGGTCACAGCAAGGACCCTGTCCGAGACCCAGAGGCAGGTCATCTATCAATGTGTCAAGTTCCCTACAAATGTGCATTGCATGCTGGGTGAAAGGTGGCCTGGGAGAATTAGTTCTGATATTTTGTTGTCTGTCTCTCTTTCCAGGTTATTTTTCTGTGTGTGCATATGCTGTGTGGGATGAAGTGGTTATGGGGATTGAACTCTTGGGTCTTGCATGTGCTCCACCTGTGAGCAACATTTCCAGTTTTCTGTGTAGGTTTTTTTTTAAAAAACAACAACAACAACAACAACAACAACAACAACAACAAAAACCAAGCTGAAGGGCTGGGGTGAGGCTCAGCAGAACAGATGCTTGGCATGCCCAGAACCACAAACAAGGACAAAGTAGAGGTCATGTGCCACACCACCTCCAGTAGGATCTGTGTGACAAGTTTCACAGACTGAGGCAATCGACTTCAAAAGGAGGAGGCCTCCTGGAACCGGTTGTGGAACTCTTCACTGGAGAAAAATGATTGAGCCATAGTTCTCATGGTAATCTATCTGTTTTGTTTTCTTTTATTCCTTTTCTTATTTACATGTTCCTGGTAGCCTAGGCCAAGATCTTAATCGAGAATAATGGGTAAGAAACCATCCCTAGAGATGGGGACACTAACATGACCTTATCCCCAGGGAAACCAATGCTTTAAATCATTTTAAATCATTTACAAAACTATGATGATAGATTAAAAACTTTCCCAACAATAAAATTTTCATATGGCTACACGTGTGTCATCGGAGGTGAGTTTTGGTAAATGGTAAAGAAAGCCTTAATTAGAAAGAATTAAAATACTTTAAGTTTATATGTTGAAGATTTATAAAAAAAAAAAAATCAGGCATTAGATGTTGAATAATAATTGACCATATGGGGCTGGAAAGTTAGCTCAGCGGTTAAGAGCACTGACCATAAAGATTTATTAACCTGCTCTTGGAAATATGCCACTAGCCTTGGACAATTGCCCCCGCTGAATACATCCTTTTAGAACTGTTATATTTTGATGCTTTATAATAATAATGATGTTACCTGTTCTCTTTGTGATTCACTGAATACATACTTTCAGAGTTGTAATGCTTGGATGACTTTTGTGCTTCACTGTGCCAAATGATTTTTGTTGGTATCTGTGATTGTTTCACTGGATACAGTTTCTAAGAGATGCAATGTTTGGTTTTTTTAATGTATAAAATCCCCTGCTTGAGAGCTGCAAAATATACTCAGATTCAAACTGCATCTGTGTTTGTTTCTGTTTGTCACTGCCGAATCCTTATCCACCTAGCTTCGAGGACCCTCATTCCAGGGACGGACCCCCATACCTGACTGGGGTGGTCCATGGCAGTCCTGCACTATGCTAATGAGGCTCTTTTTTTTTTTCTTGCTTTCAGGTGGTTGAGGGTGTTTTCCTATGTCTTTACCAATTTCTTTGCATAGTCCTTAACCATTTCTGTCACTGGACAGTGACTTTCATCCAGAGTTTCCTTGTTTTAGACTACACTCCAGTGATGGTGCCGGGGTCTCTCTTGCTGTTGCTTTTGGATAAGATTCCCAGGATAGGATGATCAGGTTTAAGACGATGAGTTCCTTTAAAAGTCCTGTTCAAGAAGAGAAACTTATGGGAGGGAACAGATATCCCTTTAAAACATTTTTGTTTCATTTGTTTGTTGGTTGGTTTGTGAGACAGTGTCCTAAGTAGCTCAGGCTGGCCTTAGACTTGTGATGTAGCTAAAGAAGTGAAGACTTCATTATGGTAAAATCTAAATTTATGACTTTGTAGGTTTGTTGTTGTTGTTGTTTTGAGACAAGGTCTTGCTATGTAACCTAGGTTGGCATCAACCTACCTCCTGGTTCCTAGAGGTGGAAGTATGAATGGAAGCTTTTAAATATATATTTCCAGATATCAAAATAGTATAGTGGGCCCTTGGGCTCATTACTGTTTTAATGTTTCCCAGTTTCTGGTGTTCTCGCTTCATCTACTTCCTACTAACTTCTACTCACTCCACTGGAGAGCATTTTATATACATCCTATTATTCCTTTACAGTGAAATGTATATACATACATTTGTGATGCCTAGGTCCCAACCATGTCATTTTAGTGAATGAGTATTATTGAACAAAACATTAATAGCTACTGAGAAGTTGTTGGTGAAAGAGTCTCCCCTATCCTCAGGAAGAACCTAGAACCAGGCAGGCGTCTCCCCTTCAGAGTCTTTGAATCCCAAAGCCAAGGTTGTGTGGTCCCAGTCACATCGGGAAGCAGACCAGCAGTGCCAGGGTGTGTCTTGGCTGGCCTCGGAGGTTCTTGAGAACAAGTTCTTAAGCAAAGCTGAGTTATTGCTGGAGCCAGTTGTCACTACATCCTTGTCCTGAGGAAGGACACTTCCCGTTCCTCCAACACCCAGGTCACTTCTCCCTCCTCTCAGAGTTCCCGAAAAGAAGCTCCTTAGGACATAATAGTAAGATGTTTCAGGCATTGAGTGCCACCGAGCTGGGGACCCAGGGCCGTGGGTAGCAGTTGCTTCTTGGATCCCACGGATTAACGGCGGGCACTGGCAGCCTTCTGTTCCCTCTCCTTCCTTCCACTCTTTGTCAGGAGACTTGCTGTTTACCAAGAAGTAGGAATAAACCCTACTCTGCTCAGAAACTTGGAGAAAATCAGAGAAATGTCACAGCTTGAAACATCAGTCCTCACCACGAGTCTTCTGGGCACAGTGCCGCCGGCTGGACGCTTTCCTGAGTGACCTTCTTTATGCTTTTCGCACTGGGATTGACCCAGCTTGGGTTGTGTGTGCATGGGGTGAGGCTCTGGAGCGAGGCAACCTGAATTCCCTTATTCATTATGAAGGTGGTGGTGGGAGGATCTTTCCCTATTATTCTCTAGCTTGCCAGACAGGAAGGAGGGAAGGGATGGCAGCCACCTGCCTCCCCATCCTCACCCTTTTAGGACCACCTATACATCAATACTATATCTGTCTGCTCATCAAAGCTTCCTGGACAGTGTGTTTGGGTCTCTGTTACCTCCTCTCTCTCAGGGCTTAGAGTTCTAAGTATTAACTTAAGTACTGGTGCTGGACAGGAAGCTCAGAGTTAAGAGCACTGGTTAGAGGTCCTGAGTTGGAATCCAAGAACCCACATGATGGCTCACAACTATCTACAACTCCACTTCCAGGGGATCTGATGCCCTTTCCTGTCCATAGAGGGTAACAGTCACAAACATAGTACATAGAAATGTATGCATGCAAAATATTCATATACACAAATAGATAAATGAATGTAAAAAATAAATTATCCCATTTGTTAGATGATAAGCAGATTTCCTACAGGATATGGTTCTTAGCCTATACTCTATACACCACCTCTGTGTATGACAGGACACAGAATTCAGCCATGTGTGTTTTCCTGGCCAGCAGACTCATACTTTCCATTAACTTTATTGCCACTTCCTCTCCACACAGAAAAACATGTAAACATGTAATGACGGATTAGAAGCGTGAAGTCACTTAATATTTTACTAAGCCAAGGCTATAATACTTTAACCAAGAGCCCAAGGATTTAAAAAGATAGCCCCGTCAAAAGGAAGTAGAAAGCTGTCCTTTTAGTGGGATTGTCCTTTTAGTGGGATTGCATGTTTCTACTTCTTAAGTGAAATTTTGTTTACATTGAAAGTTTTACACATCAGAACAGGTAGGATGCCAGAGTCTTTCTGAGACAAGCTCACATGTAACCCAGGCTGACTATGGACTCGGTTCTGACCTTCCTGTCCTATCAGTGGTAGGATTACAGGCATGTAGCGTCATGCCCATTTTAAAGTTAGATTGTATATCTCTGTTTGTGCATATGTGTGTATGTATATGTGGGGAGGGGATGGAGGTCAGAGGGACCACTTGAGAAAGCCAGTTCTCTCCTTCCACCCTGTAGTTTTCAGGAATTAAATCCAGTTTCTCAGGCTTGGCAGCAAATGCTGAGCCCTATGTTTGGTGTTATGTGGGACTGGAGAGCATGCTACTGCCAACTGAACAACCTCATCCCAAAGTACCAGAGTCTTTACATCAATGTTAGGCACTAAAGGAGACTCATAGGGTTAAGGCAGCCTTAGGGCTTTCCTGAATGCCCCAAGTGACCAGTTGTTTCCTCTGCTAACCTATAAGACCTCTTGCCCTCACAGACAGCACCAGACCCAGGAACTACCAAGCAACAGGCCTCAAGCGAGCTGGTCCCAGCCAGCTGTCCCTTACCATGTGAGGTTGCCTAGCAACGTGGTACCAGGATTACTGGGAATCCCAGGTTAAGGAGTCTGGGAGGGAATCCTGGCCTTAGATCACTGATTCTTAGCATTGTTCTTTTTCTGCTCTGGGTTTCCAGCTTCTCCTTTGACCCAAACCCAAAAGACATCACTCACTACACAAAGTAGTCTAGAATAGTACCAGACATAGTGGCTGGCCATAAGGATTTGTTGAATGACTGAATGACAGAGCATCTCTGCAGCTGTGCAAGGTGATGGGATTCAAGCTTAGAGGGCTGGACCCTGCTCTTGTCCTAGCACGCCACCCTTCAGGGTTGTGGGTCCATCAGATCTCCCCAGTCTATAAATTGGATATGTCACACACTTTACACCCCCAAATCTAGATGGCAACCACCATCCAACCACCATCTCTGCGGATGATTGTAAGAGTCTGTTCAGGAAAGTTCTTGGAAGCTAAAAATTGAAAGGTAAGTAATAGAGGGATGAAACTCACCAGTGGTAGAACCCGCACAGGGTGTGTGAGGCTTACGTTCAACCTTCTAGTACAGAAAAGAGGAAAGAACAGAAAGAAGGGAAGGAAGGAGGAAGGAAGGAAGGAAGGAAGGAAGGAAGGAAGAGAGAAAGAAAAGAAGAAAGCGAGAAAGCGAGAAAGCGAGAAAGCGAGAAAGCGAGAAAGCGAGAAAGCGAGAAAGCAAGAAAGCAAGAAAGCAAGAAAGCAAGAAAGCAAGAAAGCAAGAAAGCAAGAAAGCAAGAAAGAAAGTGCCTCTTACTAGGACATAGCTGAGGGCGACCCTATTGGGCACTCAGACTTCTGGTGACCTTGTCAGGGAGCAAGAGTGAGAGAAGGTGCCCTTGGCATTGCTGCCTATCAGTGGCGACCTGCGACCTGTGGTGACAGCCTCCTCTCCCTCGCTGGGTCTTCCTGCCTGACTCACCCTCTTGCTAATCCAAGTCTTCTCATGCATATGGAATAACATCTGTCCTCTCCCTCAGTTTTTCACCCCAGCAGCCCCCCAGAGCTAATCTCCCACAGACAAAGGCTGGCCCGCTGACACTTGGTAAGCATGGCCAGGTGGCCAGGTGGCCAGGTGCGAAGGGCTTTTCTGTGTCAGCCATAAAATGTCCCTGGGATTGAAAGGGCTTTGTCACCAAGAAACGAAATGCCACTTTCAGAAACCCCATCTTTTTCTGACAGGTGAGAGGAGGGCACACATCTGTCCAGGGGACGGGGCTCTCGGAGGTCGGACTACAAAGATGGGTTTCTCTTGCTTTTTAATGAGTGCAACGTGTTCCATTAGATTGTTTTTGCCTGAGCTTGTAACCGGACTCGAGAACACCAGGTCAACGAGGACCTGGCCCAAGCAAACCTGTGAGGACATGGTCTGTCTGGATGTCACCTGTCTGAGATGGAAACTTCAGCACAGAGGACGTGTGTCTACAGATACAAGTCAACAGGGCTTTAATTCCACCACAGTTACAGCAAACAATTCCCAGCTGGTACAACCCCACAATAGGAGACGATTCCTTGTACTAGGGTTCCTACATCCCCAAGGACACCCATATATGCTTTCAAGTTTCCTCAAAACTTAAAAAAAAAAAAACTTTATTTTTTAAATCGATTATATAGGTTCTCTGGGCCGAGAACGTGGCTTGTTTGCCTAAAATAAACAAGGACTCTAGGCAAACAGGGTTCGACCACCAGGGGTCATGGCAGGTACCTATGATCCTAGCAGTGGGGAGATGAAGACAGAAATATTAGAAGTTCAAGGTTACCCTGTATCACACAGTTTGAGTTTGAGGCTAGACTGGGCTACATAAGACCCTGTCTGGGTGTGATAGTGCACACCTTTAATCCCTAGCACTAGGGAGGCAGAGGCAGCAGGATCTCTGTGAGTTCTGGACCAGCCAGGACTATGTGGTGAGACCTTGTCTCATAAACAAACAGCAAAGCTACAAATAAAACAACAATGAAAACAATGAAAACAAACACAGACAAGCAAACAACAATTATAAGTTCTCAAGCCTGAAAGGAAAATAGACATTATGGGTGTTCCCTAGAACTCCATCGACCTCCTCCACCAAAGTGGATGCAGCAATGGATGGATGGCGACCACTCAGACCCACTGCCAACCTCAGGGTCAAGTGGCATTGTATGTTCTGTAGCTTTGAATGTGTAGTGCTGTGTCCATTATGTAGTATCATATACATGATGCTACATCATCCAGAGCATCGCTCTCTTGATTCCTCCCACCCCTTCCTCCCAACTACCAGGTCTTCTCTGTCTTCATAGCTTCTGGGTGGACTTAAACCACAAGCTTTTGCTGCCTCATGATTCAGGAGTCCCCAAAATGAAGGACTCGGCAGGAGAGATGCCTGAACCTGACAGGGAGAATATGTTCTGCATTCCTGTCCTAGCTTGTGGTGGCCATCAGCAATCTTGGGGATTCCTGGGTTTGTTACAGCATAACACTGCATTTTGGCTTTTTTTTTAGTCAGTGTCCACTTATAAAACCAGGCTGGCCTAGAACGGATAATTCCTCTGACTCTGGTACCATACCATGCAAAACCCCAGTCCTAACGTGGCACTTTCACCGTGTGTGTACCCCTAAGCTCCCCAACCCTCCTTAAGAGCATCAGTCAGATTAGGTCCTGCCCTAAGGTTGTCATTTGGACTTCATCAGCAAAGATCACATTTCTAGATCATGTCACAATGGGGTACACTCTGGATACACTACCATTCACAGAAGTATCTGGAGGACATGAGTGGCCTCATTACAATGTCCACAAATCAGGTTCTCTATCTAGACAGAGAGGAGCAAGGTCCTGTGCTGTGAGATGTAGCAATGACTTCTTGGATAGAAAAAAATAAATAAAAACAAAAAGATCAAAGCAGGGTCGAGTGTACATCTGTGGTCCCAACACTTAGACCCAAAGGACATGCAATGTTGGCTGCCTGGAGTTGACAATGGGCATAGAGTTAAACTGACACAGAACTGTTGTTTTTTTCTTTTGAGTGTCCTATGCAATTACAGGATTTCCCGAAACTTCCATTCTTTCTCTAACTATCATATGTATGTTTTTTAAAAATTACACACAAACACACACAGGGTTCAGGTACTCTAAGCTGACGACACAGTCATCACATAGCTAGAGTTGACCTTGACCTTCTAATCTTCCTGCCTCCAGCTCCCAAGTGCCGGGATCACAGGCACACACAGCTTTATACAAAGCTGGGACTAAAGCCAGGGCTTTGTGGCCAGAGCTTCACCAATGACATCGCACCTCTGACTCCCACGGCTGTCTTTTTCATGCCGGAAACACGCTGCTCCTCTACGTTCATTTGTTTGGAAACAAGATCTCACAAAGCTCGGCTGGCCTCAGAATGGATATGTAGCCGGGCTTTACCCTCCACTGTTTGTTTGTTTCCAGAGCTGGGGATAAACCCAGCACCTTGTAAACTCAGCAGTTCTGCCTTGGAGATACACCCTCAGCCCCACCACAGCAGGGAGGGAGACCAGAGAACTTAGAGACAGCTCCTGTCTTAGTCAGGGTCTCTTTCTTTCTTTCTTTCTTTCTTTCTTTCTTTCTTTCTTTCTTTCTTTCTTTCTTTCTTTCTTTCTTTCTTCCTTCCTTCCTTCCTTCCTTCCTTCCTTCCTTTCTTTCCTTTTGTTTTTGTTTTTTCAAGACAGGGTTTCTCTGTATAGCCCTGGCTGTCCTGTAACTCACTTTCTAGACCAGGTTAGCCTTAAACTCAGAAATCCTCCTGCCTCTGCCTCCCGAGTGCTGGGATTAAAGGCATGCTCATGATCCTTTGTAACTCCAGTTCCAGGGGATCTGAATTCCTCTTCTGGCAGGGGCATCCATCTATATACATGTGATATACAGACATACAAGCATACAATAATACAGCCATACACATAAAATAAAAACATTTTTTTAAAGGCAGGATGGTGCTTTTAAAGGTGGCATAGGCCTTCAGGCTGTGGCCATGGAGGAAAGACTGACTGGGCTCTACACAGATCAGCTATGAAGAGAGCAGCAGATGCCAGGCAGGCATCCTGTCTTATCAGTAAGCCAACAGGATGGGCCATACATGCCAGCTGTTCACTGGGCAGATGTTTGCTATGTGTTATACAGAGGGCTGGGATCTGGGAGCTTGACAAGAGATTTTTTTTCTTCTTCTTTTAGTAGCCAGGAGAACATCACTTGCCAGGAAAGGCCTCTATCACTGAGCTGTATCCCTAACCAGGAACAATATGGCTTTGTTTTATGGTTGCTCTTTTCCTCATTTGTTCTTTTCTTTTCTTTTTTTCAATACAGGGTTCCTCTGTATAGCCCTGGCTGTCCTGGAACTCACTTTGTAGACCAGGCTGGCCTCGAACTCAGAAATCTGCCTGCCTCTGCCTCCCAAGTGCTGGGATTAAAGGTGTGCGCCACCACGCCCGACTTTCTTTCTTTCTTTCTTTCTTTCTTTCTTTCTTTCTTTCTTTCTTTCTTTCTTTCTTCTTCTCTCTCTTTTTTAAAGATAGACACTCATGTAGCCCAGGATGGCCTTATACTAGAAGGGTAACTTTGAACTCCTAACCTTCCCCAGCCTCATGAGAGCTGAGCTTACAGGCATACACCACCAGGCATGGCCTACAACCTGAGTTTTGGAAGGTGCCACTTTTCTTCTTGGGAGTTTTGGCAATGGAGGACTGTAGCATCAGGCCTGCAGGCCATGGAGGGCAGCTAGACCCGGAACTGACTCAAGACCTGCCGCTCACTGACCTCTTATGGACAAGGGGAGGAAGTTTTCGGGGCAAAATCCTGGAAGCATCAGAGGCTAAAGCAACAGGAAGGAGCCCTGCCCCCACTCCACCCTCCTCCTGTTTTCCCTCAGCAAACTGTAGTATTATCCACCATGATGCAAAAAAGAGGGACCTCCTCGCGTGTGTGTGTGTGTGTGTGTGTGTGTGTGTGTGTGTGTGTGTGTATGGATACCATAGATGAATGTTGGGTGCCTTCTCCCCTCCTCCCCCTCCTTCCCCTCTCCCTCCCCCTCCCTCTTCCCCTTCCCCTTGGCATAATTACTCAGGGGTACATCCTAACAGGGGCCTGCCAGGTACCTCCTCACCCCATTCGATTTCATAACATCGCCCACCTGGTTTATTTATTTATTTATTTATTTATTTATTTATTTATTTGGGACAGAGTTGTCAATGAACCCGGAGCCTGCTGATTTGAGTTAGACTGCCTGCTCAGTAAACCCCAGGAATCCTCTGTCTTTTCCTCTCCACCAGTTCTGGAATTAATTCATGCTCTCTGGCTTGCTAATGGAGCCATCTATCTCTATCTCTCTATCTTTTTTTTTTTTTTTTTTTGGAAACAGGATAGCTCTATGTTACCCTGGCTGGTATCCTGTAACTCACTATTTAGTGTTCCTGCCTCTGCTTCCTGTGTGCTGGGGTTACAAGTATGGACCACCATTCTCACTCAAACAGGAACCTGACATGAGATCCTGAACGCCCCCCTCCAAAGTTCCCTGTGGCTTCTGCTAGCAGATGAAACATCCCTTTATCCTGTGCTAAGGCTGGTGAGCAAGGAGAGCACACCCCTGCTGCTTCTGTGTCCCATGTCCCCCTCCCACCACCGGCCAGCCTACCCAGCCCCACCCCAACCCCTTCAGGGCCGCGCATCACTCAGGACTGCGTGCACACAAGCACCTCGGACTTTGTGGGAGCACAAGTGGCTTAGGTCCAAGAGTGAAATCTGTAGGAGGAACTAGGGTGGGACGCCAAACACCCCTCACTTTCAGGAAGGTTTGGAGGGCCGCTTAGCAGAACAGAACAGTCAGGGCACTCCTTTATTTTATGGCCACCCATAAACAAGCTGCTTAGGGTCCCCCCCCCCACTGTTCTCATCAGTGCCAGCTTTCAGAACGGTTAATAGATGGTGATTAAGTACCATCGTGCCTTCTATTTAAATTTGAGACAAAAGAAATCACGGTGGTTTAAAAGAAATGCTCCATTTCTACAGAGAATTGCACTTTTGGATTCTGGTGGGAACAAAGAAGTTTCTGCCTCAGTAACAGCTGGTTTTGTGAAATTAGTAATTCCACTGTTGAAACAGTTATGCTTGACTCTCTCTGCACCTGAGATGTTCTGCTACAGCTTCAGAACTTATCAAAATTTTACCGTGTGTGTGTGTGTGTGTGTGTGTGTGTGTGTGTGTGTATATGTATGTGTATGTATGTGTGTGTGTCTGTGCACGCATGCATGTGTGTACGCATGTGCACATGTGCGCATGAAGAAGAGGTTGGATCGTCTCTAAGCCTTCTCCACTTTGCGACACTGAACCTAGAGGTAGGCTGGTCATCAGCAGGCCCCAGTGATTCTCCTGTCCCTGCTCCTCCAGCGCTGAGTTCACAGGTGTGCACGATCATGTCAGACTTCATTTAAAAAGTTTTAATTCTCATGTGTATGAGTGTTTTGCCTGGATGTATGAATGTGCACTGTGGGTGTGCCTGTTGCCTACAGAGGCCAGAAGATGACGTCCCCTGGGACTAAAGTTACAGATGGTCGTGAGCTGCCACGTGGTGCTCACCCAAGCCAGGCCCTTCACAAGTCTGTCTCTCCAAGAGTTGTCACGCCAGGCTTCCCCACTCGGAGCTAGGGATGTAATGTAGGTCCTTACATTTGAGCCGCATGCACTGTACCCACTGAGCCATCCCTCTAACCCTGATCTTTACCAATTAAGTACTGAATGATCTTTTAAAAACGTCTTACTTATATGAGTTTTGTCTGTGTGTGTGTTTGGCACCTATAGAGATCAGAACAGGGTATCAAATCCCCTGGAACTCAGTTTACGGATGGTTGTGAGCTCCAGGTGGGTGCTAGGAACCAAACATTAGTCCTCTCTGAAAGGGCACAAATGCTTTTAACTGCTGAGCCCTCTCTCAGCTCCCTAATCCTTACTTCTTCTACAACATTCTCTTTAACACTCTAGCCTAGCCTGGCAGTGGTGGCACACACCTTTAATCTCAGCACTTGGGAGGCATTACATCCTGCAGGCAGATTTCTGAGTTTGAGGCCACCCTGGTCTACAGAGTGAGTTCCAGGACAGCCAGGGCTACACAGAGAAACCCTGTCTTGAAGACGACGAAGAAGAAGAAGAAGAAGAAGAAGAAGAAGAAGAAGAAGAAGAAGAAGAAAGAGAGAGAGACAGATAGAGAGAGAGAGAGAGAGAGAGGATGAGCCTTAAATTCACTGCCTGGTATTATTAGCTCTTGAGAAGATAGTATCACACACAAGAAGAATACCATGGCCTAAGAGTCTGAAAACCAAGGAATACCAAGATAGCCAGCAAATACCATAATCAATGAAGAGGCAAGAGAGAATTCTCTCTAGCACCCAAGGATGGAGAGGACCCAAGGATGGAGAGGACCCAAGGATGGAGAGGACCCAAGGATGGAGAGGACCCAAGGATGGAGAGCCCCTGCTGCCCACGTCAGCTTGTGACTTCTAGCTTCCCAGAACTCTGAAAGAATTCCAGTTTTTTGCTTCTTTCCTTCAGATAGGGTCTCACTATGCGGTCCTCGTTGGCCTAGAACTCTCTCCCCAACCCCTGACCCCCACCCCCACCCTGTGCTGGAATTAAAGGCCTGTACAACCATGCCTAGAATTTCCACTTTTGTTTTTAAGATAAGGTCTCACTAGATAGATCAAGCTGTCCTCAAACTCATGGATCTGCCTGCCTCTTCCTCCAAAGTGCTGGGATCTAAAGCCTGCATCTTGGTTCTTTGTTTTTAGGTTTGTTTATTTATTTATGTACGTGAGTATTTTGTCTGTGTGTACATCTATCTATACAGAAGACAGCACCAGACAATTGTGAGCCACCACATGGGTGCTGGGAATTGAACTCTGGACCTTCAGAAGAGCAACAAATGCTCTAAAACACTGAGCCATCTCTCCAGCCCTATATTTGGTTGTTTTAAAGCCCTTGATTTATAGCACTTTGTCAGAGCAACCTCAGCGACTACCACAGACAATCATCATGAGAGCCTTTTCCCCCTCATTTTTGCAAGGACACTCATCATCTTCTTGATCTTCTTGGATAAATGAACCCCTGGGATGCTACAGCGTGCCTGAGTCTGGTCGTCTGTTGGTCCAGGATCTGACGCTGGGCCCCAGAGGCTGCTGTGCCTGCTGCTGGTTCCCATCCGACCCCTTTCTGTCACATCCTTCTTTTCTCTTTGTAACTTCCTGCAACTGCCTGTTCCTTTGACAGCCACACTTGCAGGTGTGGAGTTCCATATCTTTCTGGGCTTTAGTCCATCATGTTCAGTTAGTAACTTAGAGACCAGTGTGATGGAGCACGCTTTAATACTAGTGCTTCAGAGGCAGAGGCGGGTAGATCTCTGTGGGTTCAAAACCATCCTGATCTACACAGTGAGTTCTAGGCCAGCCAGGGCTACATAGTGAAAGCCTGTCTCAAACAAACAAACAAACAAACAAACAAACAAACAAAGGAGATAACTTGGTGAATAAATTATTTTAAAACTTTGGAAATTAAAGTTATTAAATCTAAGAGGCCAGTGAGGTGGCTAAGTGGGTGAAGGTGATTGCTGTCAAACCAGATAACTTGAGTTCGACCCCCAAGGCCCTTATGGTGGAAGTTCTCTTCAGACCCCCACACCCGCACTGTGCATAACTGCACCACCCACACACATACACAAAATATGTAATTTTTCAAAAGTTTTTAAACATCAGAGGAAGGGTAAATATCTTACAGAATAAAAAATAATAACCCCCAACCCACAATTTCTAGAGAGAACTTGTTACTGATATTTTCAAATGCGAAGTGCTCTGTTCTCTGGAGCCAGGTACCAATATGGACAATATTTCTTTTCTTTTTTTAAAAGATTTTATTGCCGGGTGTGGTGGCACATGCCTTTAATCCCAGCACTCAGGAGGCAGAGGCAGGCAGATTTCTGAGTTCGAGGCCAGCCTAGTCTACAGAGTGAGTTCCAGGACAGCCAAGGCTACACAGAGAAACCCTGTCTCAAAAAACCAAAAAAAAAAAAAAAAAAAAAAGATTTTATTTATTTATCTCTTTATTTAGCGAGTACACTGTAGCTATCTTCAGACACACACCAGTAGAGGGCATTGGATCCCATTACAGATGGTTGTGAGCCACCATGTGGTTGCTGGGAATTGAACTCAGAACTTTTGGAAGAGCAGTCGGTGCTCTTAACCGCTGAGCCATCTCTCCAGCCCCACAATATTTCTTGATAGTCCAAAGAAGTCAAATAAAGAAACAAACAAACAAACAAACAAATAAAGAAATACAACTCAGAGCCTGTATACTGTAAAGGCAATTAGAGCTCCAAGCAAAGAGAGCAGCTCTGAAGCCAGGCGGTGGTGGCACACACCTTTTATCCTAGCACTTGGGAGGCAGAGGAAGGTGGATTTCTGAGTTCGAGGCTAGCCTGGTCTACAAAGTGAGTTCCAGGACAGCCTGGTCTACAGAGTGAGTTCCAGGACAGCCAGGGCTACACAGAGAAACCCTGTCTCGAAAAACCAAAAAAAAAAAAAAAAAGAAAAAGAAAAAAAGAGAGCGAGAGAGAGCGAGCAGCTCTGCTGCTGGGCTGGTAAAGGTGAAACCTCTCAGAAGAAAAGGCTTCTCCTCCTCTGCACCAGATGTGGGGATCCCAAAGGATCCCCCAAGTTCATGTAACCATCATTCCTTAATCAGGAACAACAGGATATTTTTAAGGAACTCCAGTTGAAGAATGTCCACTCTGTTGTTTATTTAAGACAAGGTCCTTTTAGGTAGCCCCTGTTTGGCCTGGAACTTTCTGTGCGGACCAAGCTGAAGATGCTTTCTAAGTGTCTGACAACCTTCTTCATGTGCTAACAATTCACAGTCAAGTATTATGGAAAATCTGCACTTACTGATAGTTCAGTGACTACAGAGGTTAACCACATACACATACGCACATATATGTACATATTATATACACACATTTAACACTCTGATTTCTTTTCCCAGGGTAAGGCATCAGTTAATCCCACCCCAAAATGTTCAGAGTTCAGGTTCTCAGTCCAACCAAGACTTTAAGAACCTGATGGTCTATTGTTGTGGCTCATACCTATTAACACTAGCACATGGGAGGCAGAGACAGGAAGGCCATGCTGGTATAAGGCTGTCCTCATCTATATAGCATGCTCTAAAACAGCAAGAATTACAAAGTGAGACCCCCCATCTCAAAAGATCCAAAGGGAAAATGGGGGGTGGGGTGGAGTATATGCCTATTGTGCCTGAGACCCTAAATTAGATTTCCTATAATCCCACTTGGGAAGTGGAAGCAGAAAAATTATAAATTTAATGTCATCCGAAGCTGCAAAAGTCAGTTTGAGACACTGTCTCAAAAACAAACCAAACCAAAAGCCTGACCAGTTCTCTTCTGATGTAAGCTGGGAAAGTGCCTTAGTCTAGAACAAAGGAAGAGAATTTGTGGAGTGGGGTATGATCCCTCTTTAGATCTATTTGGGCTCCTCGCCTCAAGTTAGGAGAAAATTCTGAGTTCTAAATGGGAAATGTAGAAAGGAAGGGGCTTAATACATTTTGGTTCAAAATATTTAAAAATCTATGGGGCTGGAAAGATGGCTCAGTGGCTCAGAACACTCACTGTGCACCCATGAAGACCTGAATTTGAATCTCCAGAACCCATGTAACAAGCAGGTGTGGCTGTGCGTGGCTGTAATCCAGAAGTTAGGGCTTAGAGACAGGCAGCTCCTGGAAGCCTGTTCGCCAACTCCTCATCCTAACTGAAACAAAGAGCTTCAAGGCAATCAGGCAGAGAAAAATTTGGAGGAAGACTCCAGATGTCTTCCCCTGACCTTCTCATAGACAAGCACTGGTACACTCATAAACTCACACACACATACACACGTACACACACACACACACACACACACACACACACGCATCAAGCACTTCATTGCTCAGGATCAGAGGTTAAACACTCCCAGGAACTGCACATGCCTTGTGACTGAATCTCCCCTAAGAGCTACCCTAAGTCCAGACTTGTAATGTCACAATGAAAACAAGTGTGTGAGTTGAAATGAGTTGTTAAGGTTAAAGGGACATGATCAAGACGATAGAGAAGGGGAGCAAAAGAGCTTGCAGCTGAGTCTAAGCCACGTGAGTTGACGGGATAGAGGAAGGACAGGGCTCACGGGTAAACAACAAAGCAGAAGGCTGCAGCTGGCTCTTGCAAAGCCTCTCTTAGGGAACACACACAGTCACATGGTCCTTCCATATATCCTTACATTGAGTTGCAACAGACTAAATTGGTTTTGTTCCTGGTTGTTGGCCGTCTGGCTGGTTAGTTGGTTGGTTGGTTGGAGACAGGGTTTTGCTGTGCAGCCTTGGCTGGCCTAGGACTCACTATGTAAACCAAACTGGCCTCAAACTTTTAGAGATCCACCTGCCTCTGCCTCCTGAGTACTGGGATTAAAGCATGCAGTCTGCCTGGTCCAGACTGAAGTGTAAGGATGATTTCTAAGAAGCTCCTACTTATTCCAGAAACAGGAGTCTACCCTAGAGCGTGCCGTAGGCTGGGATTTAGATATGAGGTTGGCAAAGAAAACTGCAGCTGTGTCTGGTGGCTGTTGACAATCAGAGAGCCAGGAAGCGATTAAAACCCTTGATATGGCAGTTGGGGTGTTCCTACTTTATCACCAATTAGCACACCAGGGCATCACCCACACATGCACACTAATCAAGAGTCCGACTCCTTAAAGGACCTCACTCATTATACCAGCACTTGCATCGTGGCTTTGAAAGCCCTCCTTTTTGTGGCAAGTATGAGAGGAAATACTTAGAAGAAAGATCTAGCTCACCTTGACTTGGGACAGAAAAAGGCTCATCTGACCTCAGGGATGTGCTACCTGTCTTATCTTTGAAATCCACAACACAGAAGCCACCAAGCTGCTCCCCATCTTGGGCCCCCACTACGATCACTTTAGGGTGCCTGCTTTGCGTTGTGTTGCTTCTGTTGTTTTTGCTAAATAAACTTAAACTGTCTATATATCTCGACTGAACCTATTTTTTTTAGATGGTGAGAACAGAAAGGATCCCCGTACCCATGCCCCCTCGACATCCTCAACCTTCTAAGGGCACCGTGTAGATGATGCTGCCTAGAACAAGCAAACCTGTTGACTTCCTTCGGCCTTAGGTTTTGCACGTTAAAAAAATTAAGATGTTAATAAGTGCAATCAGGGCGGATAGATGGTTCAGCTGGCCAAGACATCAGCTGCTGAGCCTGAGGATCTGAGTTTGGTCCCCAGGGCTCCACATGGTGGAAGGAAAAAGCCAGCCACTCCAGGGTTATCCTCTGCCCTCCACATGTCCCTGGTGGTATATATACAAACATATACACATATACAAAGTAATAATAGTAAGTTGGGGTTATCAATGGCTTTCTTTTTAATCTTAGATTTTTAGGGTTATCTAAAAGTGGAAGGAGTGTCTTCTTTCATAGTAACTCCTGTTTGTACACCCCAGCTGGTCCTACCTTTGCTGCTCACACCTGGGTCCACCCATCCTTCATCCCTTCATCATCTCACTAAGAAAGCATTACGCAATTGTCTGTATTTGCTTTTTACTTCATGTCAGTAGAAAGATGCAGGTTTAGAAAACCTTTAACCTGAGCTGACACAGGACGGCGGCTCAGTGTGTAAAGCCACTGGCTGCCAAGCACGCCAGACCCAAGTTCGATCCCTGAGACCCACGTGGCAGAAAGAGCCAACCTTCACACATTGCCATCCCACCTCCACACATGGATCAGAGCACGGGGTGCTCACGTGCACGAGCATGCATACGCACTAAAATAAAAGGAGTAGAAAGCCATGTGCTTCAACCTATTTCCTTTTTGGGATACATCGCTATCTATGCCTTTTAAAAATGTATATAATGATCCGTGACAAGCAGAAGGTAAAGAATAGATGATAACCGTACATTAAGTTTCAGACTCAAAGGAGTTTGCCAAGTGGAGTATGAAGAAGTACATGTCTCAGGCAGCTGTCAAGCCCTGACTATAAAGATCTGTTCTGTTCTTTAATCTGGGATGATATACAGCAGGAGCGTAAGAAAGAAAAACAGAGAACAGTTCAGACTAAGCAAAACCTAGGAACATATACTTTTGTTTAATTCGCCACTGCTTAACTTCCTTGATTTAGACAACTGGCAGCCTGATAAAGCTGACAGGCCTTCCAGCCTTGCCCTTCATGTCTCAGTAATTCCCTGAGGTCAACTAGCTCTGTGGGCTGTTCTCCCAGCCAACGTCTCCCCTGAGCCTGTCACAGAGAAGGCTAATGATCTCTTTAAGTCAGTGCTGCTGACTAGACATTAGACTCCTATAGACATGTTAAACATACTCTTTGACACAGCAGTCTTATTTTTAAAGAATTTATTCTAGAGATGGACTCAAATCTCCATCGACCTGTGAGAGGATATTCCCCCAGAGCACCGTTATACATGACTGGAATCAATCACTGAGAAGTTAATTTCAATATATGATGTCAGCTCTGGAGAGACGGCTCAGCTGGTTAACTGTCGTGCAAGCCTAATGACCTGAGTTCAACCCCCCAGAACCTATGTAAAGGTGGAGGGCAAGAACCAGCTCTACAAAGTTGTCCTCTGATGGCCACACACACAAACACACGTCACACTCATACAGTAATGAGATCTACCATAATGAAAACAAAAGATAAATAAGACAGAGATGCTGATGCAATTTTTAATAAACTTTTCTAAAAGGCATATATTTTTCTTTGGGAACAAAAATATTTCAAAAATAGTGTCCAGGTGGTTAAGGCACATGCCTTTGATCTCAGCACTTGAGAGACAGAGCAGGAGGATCTCTGTGAGTTCGAGGCCAGCCCGGTCTACATAATGAGTTCCAAGAAAGTCAGGGATACACAGAGAAACCCTGTCTTGAAAAACAAACAGACAAAAAGAATGTCATGTGGAAGAGTTGACAGATGCTTGTCCTTGGCGACTTGTAGACACAAAGGGAAACTGAAAACTTTCTCTTTGTTGCTTATACCATTTGGACTGTTTGGATTTGGGGCAAGGACAGGCAGACAGCATGGTGGCTAAGAACCCAGCTGCCTGAGCTCCTACCCTTCCACTTGCTACATAACGTCTGACAGGCTAATATCTCTTTGTGCTTTAATTTCATCATCTCCAAATTGGGCTTAATTCAGGAAAAGAAAGTGAAGTATTTCCATCATGATAAGCTTTCATATAGATAGACATGAATAAAGCATATGAAGATATTAGCCCACACAGAGTTTGCATTCTAGCCAGAAGAGATGGATAGTTAAAATGTAGGCTTGGAGCCGGGCGTGGTGGCGCACACCTTTAATCCCAGCACTCGGGAGGCAGAGGCAGGCGGATTTCTGAGTTCGAGGCCAGCCTGGTCTACAAAGTGAGTTCCAGGACAGCCAGGGCTAGACAGAGAAACCCTGTCTCGAGAAAAAAAAAAAAAAAAGTAGGCTTGGGTCTGGGATGGCTCAGAGGTAAAGGCATTTGCTTCCACACCTGACCACCTGGGTTCAATTCTCAGGGACTCACATGGTGGAAGAAAAGAACTGACTTCTACAAGCTGTCTTCTGACCTCCTCAGCGCTCTGTGTTATATGCACACCCACACACAGAGACACACAAACAGGCATGCATACATACACACACAGTAAAAAATTTAAAGAAAAATAAAACTGAAGAGATGGCTCAGCGTTTAAGAGCACTTCTTGTTCTTGCAGGGGACCTGAGTTCAGTCCCAGTAGCCACAAAATAGCTCGCAAGCACTCTGACCCTGGTGGGCACCAGACACACCTGTGGGTGTGGATCATACTATAGTGAAAAAAGTGACAAGACTCCACACCCGCCGGCTTTGATTAAAATCTCACATTCTTCATTCATAAACTTCAACTTGATTAAAGATAAGACTAGGGGCTGGTGAGATGGCTCAGCGGGTAAGAACACCCGAGTGCTCTTCTGAAAGTGATGAGTTCAAATCCCAGCAACCACATGGTGGCTTACAACCACCCGTAATGAGATCTGACGCCCTCCTCTGGTGCGTCTGAAGTCAGCTATAGTGTACTTATGAATAATAATAAATGAATCCTTGGACCGGAGAGAGCAGGGACTGAGCAAGCGGGGCCGGCCGGAACAAGAAAAAAAGAAAAAGAAAAGGAAAAAGAAAAAGAGATAAGACTATACAGAAAATATTAGGGTCCAACCAGAGATACATTTCAGATACAACATGCCTGAGGCCCTACATTCAAAATCCACAGTATGGATGTGAGACTGTGGGGGGGTATTGTTGGTTGTCTCTAAATAGCAATGATACCTGTCTTAGTCAGGGTTTCTAGTCCTGCACAAACATCATGACCAAGAAGCAAGTTGGGGAGGAAAGGGTTTATTCAGCTTACACTTCCATACTGCAGTTCATCACCAAAGGAAGTCAGGACTGGAACTCAAGCAGGTAAGAAAGCAGGAGCTGATGCAGAGGCCATGGAGGGATGTTACTTACTGGCTGGTTTCCCCAGCCTTGCTCAGCCTGCTCTTTTATAGAACCAAGACTACCAGCCACAAGGGGCCTGACTTTCCCCTTGATCACTAATTGAGAAAATGCTTTACAGTTGGATCTCATGGAGGCATCTCCTCAACTGAAGCTCCTTTCTCTGTAATAACTCCAGCTGTGTCAAGTTGACACAAAACTAGCCAGTACAATTGACCCCTTGTCAACTTGACACACAAATACATCACTAGTAAGCCTCAACCCTTAGTTCTTATACATCCCCAAGATCTAAATAACTTTAAAAGTCCTAGAGACTTTACATATTAAAAGTTCAATCCCTTTAAAATATCCAGTATCTTTTAAAATACACAGTACTTTAAAATTCAAAGTCTCTTAACTGTGGGCTTCACTAAAAAACTTCGTTCAAGAGGGGAAAATATCAGGGCACAGTCACAATCAAAAGCAAAAATTCAATCTCCAACCATCTAATGTCTGGGATCCAACTCACGATCTTCTGGGCTCCTCCAAGGGCTTGGGTCACTTTCTCCAGCCATGCCCTTTGTAGCACACATTGTCCTCTAGGCTCCAGATGCCTGGACATTGCTGCTGCTGTTCTTGGTGGTCATCTCATGGTACTGGCATTTCCAAAATGCTGCTGTCTTCCACTATAACTAGGCTTCAACACTAGCCTCTCATAGGCTCTCTTCATGGTGCCAAGCCTCAACTCCTTTGCATGACCCCTTCAGTCCTGAGCCATCAATTGCAACTGAGGCTGCACCTTCACCAATGGCCTTCCATGGCCTCTCACAGTGCTTCCGTGGCCTCAGCTGCTCTGCATGACCCCTTCATGCCTTCAAAACCAGTACCACCTAGGTAACTCTTACACATTACCCTTCATTATTGATCCATATTTGCAAACATTATCCCCATTCCTTAGGGCTATAGAGTTCTTGTTAATATCCTTTCTTCGGGAGTCCCTCTAGACAGTATTAAGAAGTCCCACACCCTTGTATTTCCCCTTCAGTGCTAGGAATTGAATCCAGGGTCGGGTCTTATGTGTGTTCTACCAACTGATCTATATCCCCAGCCTTTATTGAGACAGAATATTGCTCTATAGCTCAGTCTAGCCATGAACTCAATATTGTAGCCCAAATTGATCTCAAGCTGGTAGTGGCCCTCCTGCCTCTTTTTCCTAAGTGTGGGGATTATATTCTTGTTTTAGGAATTAGGAATCAATATATGAATCTTAATCACTTACTGTCTAAAATAATTAAAAAAGAAATCATGATCAGTTCCTTCCCTTGAGAAAACAGTGTGGCACCTCCCAAAGATGAATCTGCATATTCCAGGACCCAGCATCAGGCATCTTACAGCTTTGAGAAATATGTATCTTCTTAGCAGGAGACAGATGCAGGACTGCCCAAAGAAGCATTATTTGAAATAGCAAAACGCTAGAGATCCAAATATTTTTCAACAGGAAAATAAAATTTTAAAACTGTGAACTATTTATACAAAGGAATATTTTATAACAATGAAAATGAAGATATAAAAACATACAAATAGGGGCTGAAGAGATGGCTCAGTGGTTAAGAGCACCGACTGCTCTTCCAGGGGTCCTGAGTTCAATTCCCAGCAACCACATGGTGGCTCACAACCATCTGTAATGGGATCTGATGCCCTCTTCTGGTGTGCATGAAAACATCATGACAGTGTACTCACATACATTAAATAAATAAATAAATAAATCTTTAAAAAAATACAAATAAAAATATGGCAATCATATACTATATAATTAATAAATATTGTAACTATATGGGGTATAATAAATAGTGATAATAATAGTTGAAATAAATGTAAATGGGTAATAATTGTGATAGTTGTAATACTCTAATAATAATAATTTAATAAAAATAAATGTAATAACTTAATAATAAGAAGAATTGTAATAATTTCCTAATATATGACAACATATTAGGAAAGGAAATCATGCATTTTTATGAAAGTGGAAAATAGAACAAAGTAAGATTTGTTTAGCAAGACATAGACATATGAAGCAAAGAGATTTTTTAAAAAGAAGGAAAGAGAAGAAAGCAGAAGACCAACACTCGGGGCTGCAGTGAGTGCTGGGGCTACAGTGAGCGCTGGGGCTGCAGTGAGCGCTGGGACTGGGGCTGGAAGCAAAGTCTCCAGGAGGTTTTGTCCCTGTGGGTTGGCTATGTGGAAATCTAAAGGGGACTCAGAAACAAATCACACAGGCAAAACAGCAGGACGTTGCCCCTCCTGTCTGAGAAGTGACCAGAGGCCACTGCAGCTGGAGAGGAAGAAGGAAAGGGGCCACCTTTGCACAGGGCCTTGAAGAACACTTAAAAACATTGGTTCCCATTCTAACCAGAAAAACATTTTAAAGAAAAAAAATTATCTTTATTTTATGCATATGGGTGTTTTGAACTTATGTCTACACACCACATGGTTGCCTGGTGCCTTCAGGGGCCACAAGAGAGCGTCAGAGCCCCTAGAACTGGAGTTACAGATGATTGTCAGCTATGTGGGTGCCGGGGATTGAACCCCAGTCCTCTGGAAGAGCAGCTAGTGGTCTTAACTGCTAGCCATCTTTCTGGCTCTTGATGACGAAATGAAGCACAAGAGGACAGAAACCAGGTGAAACAGGACGTTATTGTGGAAGCAAAGCAGCTCAGTAGAAGGCCTGGAGACAGTGTCTTGGACAAGGACAAGAAGCCATCACATTCAGATTATTTTGAAAGTAGAACTGGTGAAATTTTTCTGATGAATTCTGTTAGAGGAAGGATTTCGAAAGAGGGGAGTCAGGATCTGCAGCCTGGGTGTTGGGAGGGAAGGGGCTGCTAGGGGCTGAGAGGAGAAAGTTCCTTTGCGGCACAGGAGTTCAAAGAGATGATCAGATCCCAAGTGATACTGAGGACATTATGAGCCTGAACTGCCAATCAAATGCATATCTGGATGCAGCTGGAGATACTGGTAGAGAGTTCAGGGGCAAGGTCCAGACTAGAAGTATGAATTCAAGACCCATTCAATACATGTGTGGCCTTTCACCTCTCCATGGTGCTGTGGGAAGTTGCTTAGGGAATAAAACTTAAAAAGGCTGGGGAGAGAGATGAAAGGATAGAGGGACGTTTGATGACTGACTTTTGGGAACTAACAGATTCACGGCTCAAGGAGACAAAGAGGCTAAAAATCAAGCCAACAAGAGAAGGAGCCACGAGGGACACAGAAACAAAGCAAAATCTCTGGTAGGGCTGCTGTCCAGAAAGCAGAGGTAGGCCGAGAGAGCGACCAGAGCTCTGTCAACTGCTGGTAGATGAAGCCTGCTGGGAACAGAGAGGTTACCAAGGGGTTGAACAAGTGCGGGTTTTCCTGAAAACACTGGGCGTGGAAACCAGTGACCCTAACCTGGAGGCTGAGAGATAGAAGTTTCTGATCTGGATCTTGGTATGGAGATCTTGAAGCATAGCAGCTATGGATTCCGGAAGATTAAGATAGGGAGATCTCCAAGTTCAAGGTCATGTGGGATTAAAAGTGTGATGGCACACACCTTTAATCTGGGCTACACCTTCTGCTGGAGCTCATATAAGGACACTGGAAGAAGGGAGACTAGCTCTCACTCATTCACCTGCTTGCTGTGTGGGACTGAGTAACTGTTAGATCCTTGGACTTCCATTCACAGCTACTACTGAACCATTGTTGGGAATTGGACTGCAGACAGTAAATTCCTTTACTATATAGAGACTATCCATAAGTTCTGTGACTCTAGAGAACCCTGACTAATACAGAAGGTTGTGAGCCACTTTGTGGGGATTGAACCCTAGTCCTCTGGAAGGCCAGACAATGCTCCCAACTGCTGAGCCGTCACCCCAACCTCAGCACTGAACAATCTTTTATTATCATAAGATGGTCGGTTTGACTTTCTCTAAAACACAGTTGTAACCGCTAAGAGTTATCGGATACTTACTATGCCAAGATTTGGCCTAAGTTCCACCCATGATTAACTCACTTAAATTGCTGTAGTGAAAGAAGTGTTATTAGTATCTTCCTTCTCTTTTTCTTTCAGTGCTAGAGAGCAGACTCATGGCCTCACACAGGCCAGACAAGCGTCTTATACCAAACTGTGTCCCTGGCTCCCAACACCCCCATATCAAGGAGAAGTGGCTGAGGAGATCGAATAACCTCCTACCTGCAGAGCGGAAGTGCTAGAAATTTGAGCTAGCTTCATGTCCTCCTCACACTGGGCCACTGGGAGGTGTATACCTCCCTCGAAGGTATACACACAGGTATGGGACTTCGAGTGATGGGATTCTAGGTGCTGGTTTTCTTTTTCTTTTTAAATCTTCTCTCATTCTTGCCAGTGTATTTCAATTCATGTGTCCATGATATGTACCGATTTTTAAATGTCTTAAGTCTGATAATCACCATTCTGGTATGGTTTTAGTCAGATAAATACACAAAATTACTTCTTAGATGTCCAGATCCCAATGTCCTTAGCCCCTTCTGATATCGAATAGCCTTCTCTTCATTAGTTGTTGCAGATGCTTTAAACATCCAGCCTTGGTGGCTTCTAACTCTAAGAGTCGTTCTCTCTCTCTCTCTCTCTCTCTCTCTCTGTCACTCTCTCTCACTCTTACTCTCTTGCTCTCTCTTTCCCTTTTTTTCTAAACAAGGTCTCCTGTAGCCCAGGTTGGTCTTGAATTTTCTGCGTAGCCCAAGGTTACCTTGAATTCCTCTTCCTCCACCTCCAGAGTGTTAGGAATGACAGGGGTTAATGGCACTGGGGAGATGGCTCACTGGCTAAAGACACTGTACTGCTCTGGCAGAGGACACAAACTCAGCTCACAATAATGCCCTAAACCTTCAGCTCCAGGGGCATCTGACGCCCCTAAGCGTCTATGAGAACTTACATTCACATGCACATACCCACACACAGACACACAAAAATACAATTTTTTAAATTAATTAGAGGAGTGTATGACTCACTATACCTGGTTTATATAATGTTGGGGCTCAAACATAGGGCTTCTTGAATGCTAGGCAAGTACTCTAGCAACTGAGATATAGCCCTAACCCCCAACCATGTCCATGCAAATACCCCCCTAAGCAGGCTGTGGTCCTGACCAGAAATCCTCCATGTCCATGCGAATACCCCCCTGAGCAGGCTGTGGTCCTGACCAGAAATCCTCCATGGATTCTTTACTTGACTTCTGACATTCTGACTTTGTTTCCTACTATCCTCACCCCACTTCACATCTCAGCCAACTGGTCTACTTGCAATTCCCTGACTCTGTTTTTTCCATTTGTTGAACCTTCCTCCAGCTCCTCCCCTCTACCTAGAAAGCACCCTGCCTCCCTTCCTCCATGTCTGCCTAGGGAGCGCAGTGATTACTCCAGAGGCAGTCCAAGTAGCCCTGGTTCTGGTTACTTTCTTTCTTTCTTTTTCTCTCTCCTCACCTGCCTCACAACTCCAGCCCTGCTGACCACACACGTTCATCTTAGGTCAAAGTTTATATGTTATTATTTGTGTGTATGATTTGTTCTGCTGCCAGTGTTTATTAAGCACTTACCATACACTGGGAGTATGTACTAGAAACTTGACCGTGCTGTCTGGTATTAATTCAATCTTCACAGCAGCCCTTCGAGATAGACAGGACTCCCTCCATTTTATAGGACAGGAATCCGAGGCTGTCAGAAGTTAATGATCTTGATTCCTTACTAAATGGCGGGGTCATCACTCACTCAACAAATCGAATTCCAATCCATGTCTGCCAGATTCCTAGGGCCCCCTGGGATTTCAGTATGGATTGGGAAGTCCCTCTGGGGGCTATTAGCACAACAGCCTCAGGACAAGGCAGATCATACCAGAGGCAATTTTCTGCTCCTCTCCTTTGATTTAGATTTGTTGTACTATGTTAAAAAAAAAAAAAAAAAAAGTTTGGGTCTCAGTTGGCACTTAGCCGGGGCCAGCACAGCGCTAAAGGAGTGACTCATGTGGACAAACAGCATCCAGGATGTTTAGTTCCACTGGTGACCCTGATTATTGTAAACCTGAGACAGGAGTGCCAAGCCCTGGCACACCTCCAGCAGTTTCCTCTCCCTGTGCTCTGCCACCTCAGTAAAACCTCCAGCCAAGTCTCCCTTCTTCCTGCTTCAATCCAGTTGGAGGTCTCAGCTTTTATAAATAGTCCATGGCAGCAGCGCTATCACTAGGAGCAGCCTTGGTTTGTTAAGGGGCCCTGGCATTAGTACCCTACATAGGCTCCTGAGAAATCCATAGGAAAATCGAGAATTGGAAACCCCCAAACTTGTTGGATCAGCTCGTATTGCTTAATGAAGAACTTTGTATTAATAGACTCATTCTCTTCCTTATTATTTTGAAGTCAAGGGTGTTCAGAGGCTGTTTGCTCAAAGAGAGTGTAAACAGAGCTTGCGGATGCCCCTGGCCAACGAGCATGCCTCCAAAGCTATTTCAACATGGGCAAGAGGTGTGGGTCTAGCTAAAGAGGCTGAACCAAGAAGTAGGGTGAAGTAATTCTGTTTTGTATTTGAGGTCCATTTTTATATTTCCATCTTCAGGACAGTCATCCCTGTGGTTGACATTAGCAGAATGCCCATTCCACAGCTCCCCAAACCGTGGAGTGTTGAGCACCTTTCCACTGCCTTTGGCTCACTTACTTGTTAGCAAATATTGGTGGTTTAAATAAGTCTAAAGACAGAATATGCACACAACATAGAATTCTTATGTTAATATTCTTCCCTCCCTCTTAACCATGATGGTGTAAGCATCCAAGGCCTTCAATTCAGTGTCTCATATGTCACAGTGGACAAAGATCTAATGACAAGCAGCAGCCGTATGGTAGAATTCTTATCTTCTACAAAGGAAATGGCAGTGCTTAACTCTTAGGCAAGGCAATTAGGCTACAGGCCACCAAGGCCAGTGAACCAAGGTCACTGGGAAGACCATCCCATTCTTGGTCATCTTTAAAAATCTATCATGAAGTGGCTTGTAAAAATGTAGATGGTTATGGTCATGGCCAGGGTATAATTGGGATTAGCAAAGGTTCTAAAAGGCCTGCTGACTGAGTCCATTTTCCAGCGATTGCGTTGTTTTTTTTTTCCTGTGTGTTCATAATATGTGTATGAATAGGGACACACACATCCCACAGTGTGCACATGAAGGTCAGAGGATGACTCTATGGAACCTGTCTCTCACTATGTAGCTGCGAATGACCTTGGATTTCTGGTCCTGCTTCCCCTACCTCCCAAGTGCTGAGGTTACAGACATGGGCCACACATCTGCTTTACTCAGTATTGGAAAATCAGACATGCTAAGGGAGCACTTTGTCAACTACTCAAAACGTGAGAGCTTTGAAAACAAAAGTCCAGCACTGCAGGAGGAAAGCCAAGTGTCAAACATAGGTGAGGTGCTGAGGGGTTCAAATCGCCCTGGTAGCTAGATCCCGGCCACAGGGTCACTTCATTTTTAATTTTTTTTAATTTTATGTATATGAATGGTTGTCTGTGTGTATGTATGTGTACTGCATGACTGTAGTGCCCACGGAGACCAAGAGAGGGTGTCAAATCCCCTGAAACTGGAATTAAAGATGGCTGTGGGCAGTCATATGGGTTCTGAGAACTGAATTCAGATTCTCTACAAAAGCAGCATGGTCTCTTCCCCACTGAGCCAGAGCCATATTTTTCACCCTTTGTGGAACATGCTATGTCCTAGAACCTGATTTGTAGATTAGGCTGGCCTCAAACTCACAGAGACCCATCTGCCTCTGACTCCCAAGTGCTGGGATTAGATGTGTGCACCACCAAGCCCGGTACCCATGGGCCACTCAAATATTAATGAATCCTACTTGCTTCTTTTGTGATTTGCTATGTTGTAGACAAGCTAGTGGTTAGGACCCTCCATAATTAGACTTGTATTTATGGGAGTGCACTGGCATTGTTAATTAACATTGGTGGCTTAAAAGGGCTATTTTAACCCCTCAAAACCTTAGCTAGGTTTGATATTTAGCATCCCTCCTACAGTGCTAGACTTTTGACATGTTTTCAAATCTCTCGCATTCTGCATAGATAAATTTTATTCTGCCTTCCCCAATATAGTTTTTGTAAATAACTCAATGTCGTCTCTACCATATGTTTTTAAGTCACTTAGAGCACAAACCAAATATCGTTATTTCACTAATACCGAAACTATTTAATTTTGCTATTCCTAATGTCTTGTCATATGCCCCCAAAAAAAACAAATTTCAAAAAGCATTTTTGTTGTTGTAGTTAGAAGACATTCACTACCTCTTGCGTGAATTATGTTGTTAACATTTTAGAGACACCTTGAAAAGGACTTGTGGCATATGTTAACAGAAGTTCAAAGTAGAGAGTGGGAGAAATATGTTATAGAATTCAACATCTAGAGAAGGTGGGACGTGTGCTAAACATTAAACAAAGTGTGCAAGGGAACAGGCATCTCGTTCCAGGAGGGCCCTAGTCAGCAGCTGTGAGCCAGCCGAGCAACTGGATGTTAACACAGAGGGCACTTACTAGGTAGGATCCTACCGTCGGTCTTCTGAGCTTCCCTCCCTCAGACCCAAGGTTTTGCTTCTGATCCCAGTCTACTACCGGTTCCTAGCTTTACTTTTATCCCAGTTCCCTCCTTTCCTCTTTCTGTTTGGTCTCTCCGTGTTTCCAATCACTTTCTAGGTAATTTCACCCATCTGGAAAGCAGCTCTGTCTTCTTTTTCTTTCTGAGACCTGTCACTCTTTGGGACCTTACTCCTGGAGCCAGAGCTGCTGAGAGCTCGTGAGGGTGATCTATTTTAGGAGTCCTCCGATGGGCTGGCCTCCCCCATGACGACGCCAGCCTGCTCCCCTCGCTCCAGCTCCTACCCATCCCAAGAAAAAAATTGAACTCCATGGCCCCTGAAACTGACTGGATCTCCAAGGTCTCTATCTGGGTCTAAGCTCTTCTTTTTTCCCCCCAAAGTGAGATCAGGTCAAGGGGGTGGAGTGGACAGTACCTCTTTGCAGGCGTGAAGCTCGGGTCCGGTTCCCAGGGTCACCTGGAAGGTGGTCCCAGCCCAAAGCAACAGCCACAGAACCAGGGATGTGCGCCTTTCAGTTTTTCCTCCGTCTCTGGCAGAAGGATGGGGGTTGTGACCAGGCTCAGCCATTAGTGCTGTCCTGAGCCAGCGGCAGTAGCCGCTCAGGTGCTGCGGTGGTTGCTTATGCTGGCAGGAGGAGGGGAAAAAAAAAAAAAAAAAAACGAGGAGGGAGGTACACAGGGGGAGGATGCAAGGGGCTGGACTCACTTCAGTCACCTCCCTGCGGCTACGCCAAGGCAGCCCATCCTTCCTCCTCCCTTGGCCCTCTCCTCCTCCTATCCATGTCGCCTTGACAACCGCATCCTCTTCGCTCAGCGCGGGTGGGGCAGGGACCACGAGCGCCTGTGCAGCTCACCTGCCGGTCTCCATGGCAGCCGCCACCGCTGGCGCGCGGCGTGGGAGTGCACGCGCCAGGGTTTGCAACTAACCGAACAGGCTTACGTAAAGCACGCAGTAGAAAAACCCTCCAAAACATCTGCAGCAGCTCATTTCGCACCTATTACTCTTCCCGGCAGGGGGCTATTTCTAAGCATCTCTTATTTTGTAAACATGGCACGTAAAACGATTAGGGGAAGACAGGCGTCTTCGTTATCTTCCAGGGATCGTCTCCTAGCGTGGCCCCAGCACTAACTGCAAAAACTAGTTCCATCCTTCCACCCCACCAAATCCATCCACGTTTTTACAGCCGTCTCAGTGAGCAACCCTGACGTCTGCATAGTTAAACAGCAAGGAGAGTGACCTAATCGACAATTTTCCAAGTAGGACACGTGAGATCTTTGATTTTTTTTTTTTTTTTTTTGACATTCTCTTACTCTCGTTGATTTGAAAATAGGGAAGCTTTCTTTTAGGTGAAAGCGAGAAGGAAACATTTGGGTCATCTTTTAGTGTTTTTGTCGTCAGCTTTCGCAGAAATCCCATGCCGTGGGAAGCCAGCGTTTTCCAACTGAGGCTCCAGAGTGCGTATCCAGGTCGCCTTCCCTCCGCATTCACAGCAGCCTCCTCCCAATGGAGCCTTCTTAGTTGAACCGCCAGGTGACGCATCTCTCGAAAGAAATACATCTGTCATAACTGGAGGGATAGCTGCCTAGCAACTAAAAACTGGGCGTTCCAAACAATTGGGACCTGGGATCCTCTGTGAACCAGGTCCTGCTGAGGCTGCACTAGTCTCCAGGGAGTAAGCGTGCGTCTCTGGGCCTTTAAGCATGCTTCAGCCTCAGGAATCTTTCTCGAACCCTGCCTTACGCGACGAAGACAAACATTTGGGAAATCTGCGGGCTTCTAAGGTATAGTAAGGTTTCCTCAGCAAATTCCCAGTGGGGCCTCCAGGAACCTAACTCTGGTGAGATCACCAAGTACCAAAGAAATCTGTTTTCTGCCTGTCTCCTAGGCCTGCTATGTGCGTCTGATAACGTTTTGGAAGTGGTTTTGAGCAGAGGGAACTGAACCCTAATGTAGAAGAACAAGGTCTGTCAAAGCTATAAATGATGGGGAAATATAATAATAGTCTGGGTTCCACCAAGCTACCCTTTTGTCTTGTCTTGGCATGTGTACTCCAAAGACAGATGACAGGTAGAATGGAAGAGAATCTCTGAAAGACACCAGGTCATACTTCAAGCAAGTCTTCATGGTACCTCTGGCCTCTGGTTGATGCAAGAACACATTTGTATATGTGTGTGTGTTTAATTATGTTCAGTGGTCTGGAAATATACACCATCTTTTTCCGAGTCTGAGTATTTGGGATATTTGAAGAGGTGCACAATAAAGTGAATTAAATGGTAATTTGAGCTTGATAACAACACCAAAGAGCTTCCTTTTCTTCAATATTTGGCCTTATATGCCAGGCATGCTGGGAAACACTGAGAGCACATAGCCTCAATTTAGATATAGTTACTGTCCGGTTAGCTTAGTAGGGAAGACAGGCCAACCACTGCAACAGCCACTTAGTGGGTAGCACAACTGATCCTCGTATTTGGTGGGTGAAGGGGAGGTCCAGGAACTCTCAGCCTGCCTGACCTATAAGAACCTGTCTACAACCAAACAACCAAACCCACAGACATAACAAAAACCAAAATGTACTTCCCTCAGTGGCCCATGCACTGCGGTGGAGTCATAGGCAGAGTGCCTGAGGATAGGGACATGAAGGAGGGGTTTCTCAAAGAAAGGGAGTGACATCTGATGAGTTACCTGAGACACATGAAAAGGGTGTGCGGGTATGTGCATGTATGTGTGTGTTTGTGTGTGTGTGAAGTTAGGAAGAAGGAAAGAAAAATCAGCTACTGAGTGGAAAGGCAGCAGGAGGTGCAGATACCTGCGAAGGAGAGACAGAGCGGCCTGCAGAACTGCTAACTCCAGAGAGTCAGATGTCAGTGTGAAACAGAGACCCGCGGACTGATGGGGGCTAGAGACAAGCTTGGTGGCTGAGTGCTGTGAGCATTGTGTTAGTGGGCTAGGAGCCATCATGGAGCTGTGAAACAGAGACCCGCGGACTGATGGGGGCTAGAGACAAGCTTGGTGGCTGAGTGCTGTGAGCATTGTGTTAGTGGGCTAGGAGCCATCACGGAGCTCTTGGGAATCATGAAACTTCAAGTACTGGAGTGTCACAGAGTGTTAGAAGTCACACACAGCTGTGACATGTCTTCCAGTAAATGTGTGTTAAATGTATATGTGTAAGCAAAATGGAGGGCCTACAGACTTGACTACATCGCCAGGTGGAGACCAGCCTAAATTATATGAGACACCGTCCCAAAAACCAAAACTGATGGCCTGTGTGGGTAAACTTGATCAAGAGAGGATGTGGTTAACATTTATGGGATTGGTCTTACGAGTATCATATGCTCAGCTCCATTAAGTTCATTGTAAATAAGTCACTGCTGCTAGAAATGTACTTTGGTTCTATCCTTGACAACTATGAATAGCTGCATATAGCTGCAGTGAAAGCGAAATTAGAGTCTCAAGATAGCTTTCTGTGGAAGTCCTGGATACCCAAAGGAATTGAGTTAGCAGAAAGATGCCTTCGCATGTAGGCATTTACTATGTCTCCGATAATCACAGTCCCCAATTAAAAAAAAAATAGCCTAGGTACCTGCCCACATGAATGGCTACATGTGCAAGACATACACAACCAAATATCATCTAGTCATACAGGACAGTTATATTTTCCAGGAGTTGGGTGCAACATAATAAGGCAGATGAGGCAGATTCAGAAACGCAGATGTGGCAGATGTAAAATCTACTCTTCTATTTAAGGGTGTGAGACTGCAGTATCTAAGGGGTTGAACTTGCCTAGCCTGAGTGTGACCCCTAACAAAGCAAGTGGCAATGAGACATGAACGTAGAAAGGGGACTGACTGGAAGATGAATGAGAGAGGATAACGGGAGGTAAATACAGTCGGAGTTCTGTGTGCTATCACGATGAAGCCTGTTTTGTATAGTTAGTGTGTGCTAATAATAAAAGATTACATTTGTCAATGTTCAGAGACACCCATCACAGAATTGGTGACCATTAAATACAGGCTCTTCTGGATTGAAAAAGAAAAGGGAAGAAATCTCACGGAGCAGTGGACTGGCTAGGCTGGGAGCGAGACAGGAGGGCATCAGCTGACAGGCAGGTGCAGTGGTCATTGGGAAGCAGGTGCAGTTGTCAACCGGTAGGCAGGTGCTGAACCCCTAGAGAAGAGTAACCGACATCCGAGACAGGTGATAAGATGCGAGTTTGAGAAGGATACAAAGGACCAGGCCATGGGATTTGATAGCTGACTCCACACGGGTTAAAGGAAATGGATAAATACAAGATAGACTCCTGGATTTCCGAGGGTTCAATTTGACACCATCACTGAAATGGAGCATCTCAAGGAAGCAAGTTTGAACAGAAAGATGTTGACATCAATTATGTAGATGCTTGCGCGGTGCCTGTGAAATCTTTAAATGATTGTGTGGTATGCAGGCTTGAGAAGGCAGGGTTGAAAATGTTATGTCTGGGAGCTACATGGCTTATGTGCTGTTTAAAACTGTAGTAGAAAAGCTGCCTATCCTGTGAATATAAGAATAAGACATGTAGCCAGTCGTGGTGGCGCATGCCTTTAATCCCAGCACTCAGGAGGCAGAGGCAGGCAGATTTCTGAGTTCAAGGCCAGCCTGGTCTACAAAGTGAGTTCCAGGACAGCCAGGGCTATACAGAGAAACCCTGTCTCGAAAACACACACACACACACACACACACAAAGAATAAGACATGAGGGACTGGAGAGATAGATGGCTTAGTGGTTAAGAGCATTGACTGGTCTTTCAGAGGGCTTGAGTTCAATTCCCAGCACCCACTTGGTAGATCATAAGTGTCTGTAACTCCAGGCTCTGACGTCCTCACACAGACATACATGCACCAATGCACATAAAACAAAAAATAGTTTAAAAAAAAATCAAACAAACAAAAAGATACTCTCTTGAGAAGCCTGAGCAGAGAGTGAAGGTGTAACAGCCAGAGACCAGAGTTAAACCAGATGGAGTTGGCCTACAGGATGGAGAAGTATTGATGGGCTTTCAGAGTTATTGTGCCAGAAGTCTCACGAACCAAAAAAAGAGGAGGGCTGGAAAGACAGAAGTCATAGGTCAATAACCAGTTTCAGTGGACACTGGAGGAGAGGCAAGGCTACAAAGGGCTGGGGACAGGAATGGGGAGGAAGAGGAGTTAGTAATTGTTGACCCTTGAAGAAGGGTGTTTCTGTGGAGAAGGTGACAGGGTGGTAGATACACTACCATAAACAGATGGTAGAGGAGGGGGTGGGGAACAGTACACATGGAAAGGACTGGGAAGGGCTGGGTCTAGAGAAACTTCCTCCTGATTGAAGAGACTTCTCCCTGTGATCAAAGGAGAGGGGGAGTCTGCAGACTGGCATCAGTGTTGATAGTTGGATTCTTTTCTGTTTGTTTTTGTTTGTTTGCTTTGGACAGGGTTTCTCTGTGTAGCCCCGGCAGACCTAGAACTGATCTGTAGACCAGGATATCCTCAAACTCACAGAGATCCACCTGCTTCTGCCTCCTCTCATTTATACCTATATTCAGCCTTTCATTTTGTTGTTGTTTGGTTTTGATTTTGAAGACAGGGTTTCTCTATGTAGCCCCGGTTGTCCTGGAACTTGCTATGTAGACCAGGGTGCCTTCTAATTCAGAGATCTGCCTGCCTCTGCCTCTGCCTCTGCCTCTGCCTCTGCCTCTGCCTCTGCCTCTGCCTCTGCCTCTGCCTCTGCCTCTGCCTCTGCCTCTGCCTCTGCCTCCCAAAGGCATGCACCACCACCACCTGGCCTTAGAGAAAGGCCATCTCCTTGTGCCAATAGAGAAGATGTTGAGCCTTGTATAGCTTTTGTAGAATGTGGCAAAGACACTCGAAGACACAGTAGAGCAAAGGCAGTAGCTGAATCTGTGTTTGCATCATGTATACATATTTTACATACTTGTCTGATCCTGCTGTTCAACTAAGATTTATCTGAGTTAAATCACACAGCAGTTTGCTACATGGAGGGGGAGGAGGCTAGAAGATGGCCTATTGGTAGAATTTGGTTTGATCAGGCCCTAGTTTTTAAGTACCTGTGTTAGGTCAGTGTCTTAGGGTTTCTATTCCTGCACAACATCATGACCAAGAAGCAAGTTGGGGTGAAAAGGGTTTATTCAGCTTACACTTCCACACTGCTGTTCATCACCAAGGAAGTCAGGACTGGAACTCAAGCAGGTCAGGAAGCAGGAGCTGATGCAGACAGAGGCCATGGAGGGATGTTCTTTACTGGCTTGCTTCCCCTGGCTTGCTCAGCCTGCTCTCTTATAGAACCCAAGATTGCCAGGCCAGAGATGGTCCCACCCACAAGGGGCCCTTGATCACTAATTGAGAAAATGCCTCACAGCTAGATCTCATGGAGGCATTTCCCCAACTGAAGCTCCTTTCTCTGTGATAACTCCAGCTGTGTCAAGTTGACACAAACCAGCCAGTACAGTCAGTTTCCTTGGTACTGAGGATACATGCAGTGGTGAAAATATTCATTTTCATATACAAGAAAAATCAAATTTTTTCTTATGTCTGTGGGGTTTATAGAACTGGGTGTTCAATGACCTCTTTTCTGATGTTCCTTTCCTCCATGAGTTATTCTTCCTTGCATAATCTTTTTCTCACCTAGACAACACACATTCTTTGTTCCCCATCGCCTCTCATGGGACTCTTCCTGCCCTAGTGAAAATACTGTTCTCACAGAGCCTTTTAGTTGAGTTCTTCTGCACGCCTCAGCTACTACTGCACGTGGACAACCTGCTTTATCTTATTTGTTTCCAGCAATCCAGCAAGCCATACACTTCCCATTTTCTGGTAACTAGAACTCCAAACTTGGGACTTGTAAACATGACTGTATCATCGTTATGCCCTGCTAGGGCCCTGAGCCCCCTTCTTTATTTCCAGGATCCTGATCCACCAGTTTCTTGTTTCCCATTTCAATGATTTCTCACTCAGAAAGCTCAGGGAGTCTGCCCCTGCTACTGTGCCTCTCCATACAAAGGGACGAAGCACAGAGATGAACGAACGTGACCCATACTGCATCAGCAAGGTGTCTGGTAACTGGATCCTGTGTGTGGTTTCTTTTGCAGAAATCGCTGTATAAGAACCCAGCTCACCTTGCACAGCAGCAAGATCCCTGGAGTCGGCTCAGCTCAACCCCCACAGTCACGTCCAGAAGTCGAGATGCCTTCCTTTTTGATTCTAAGGTACTTAGCATTGAAATACAAAATACTACTTCTTTTTGCATCTACTTAGGCCTCAATAAATTTATTTTCTCTTTTCTTTTCTTTTCTTTTCTTTTTTCTTTCTTTTCTTTCTTTTTTTTTCTTTCTTTCTTTCTTTCTTTCTTTCTTTCTTTCTTTCTTTCTTTCTTTCTTTCTTTCTTTCTTTCTTTCAAGATAGAGTCTTGCTACATAGCCAAAGCTGGCCTCAAACTTAGTATTTAGCCCAGCCTGGCCTGGCCTCTCAATCCCTCCTGCCTTAGCCTCCTAAATCCTGAGACTGTGATTGCAGGCATAGGCCAGCACACCTGGCATTCATACATATCCTTTTCTAAAGATAGTCTGAAGTGCCTCGGCATCTCTCCATTCGTTCCCAATTCAAGATCTTACCATCCAAAACCAACCTATTACGTCACAAGGCTTGGTCCAAGTCATTTTTTTTTTTAAGATTTTTATTTATTTATTATATGTAAATACACTGTGGCTGTCTTCAGACACTCCAGAAGAGGGCATCAGATTTCATTACGGATGGTTGTAAGCCACCATGTGGTTGCTGGGATTTGAACTCGGGACCTTCGGAAGAGCAGTCGGGTGCTCTTACTCGCTGAGCCATCTCACCAGCCCCTGTCCAAGTCATTTTTATCAAATTTCTTCCCACATAGTGTATGAAATCAAAGGCTGCTCCAGGCTGTGGTTATGCACGCCTTTAATCCCAGCACTTGGGAGGCAGAGGCAGGCAGATCTCTGAATTAGAAGCCAGCCTGGTCTACAGAGCAAGATCCAGGACAGCCAGGGCTACACAGAGAAACCCTGTCTCAAAAACCAAAGACAAACCAACAACAACACACAAAAAAAAGCCCAACCCCCCAAAAAACAAACAAACAAACAAACAAACAAACAAAAACCCTTCCAAGGCTGAATATAACTGTAAATGAGGTAGGGTTTGTTAAACCCAAATCAAAGACAATTCTCCCATGTCGCCAGAAATACAGCCTTAACCAAAAGAGACCCTTCCTATTGACAAGAAGTCTCATCACGCAAAACGCAGTGTTAAGAGCTGGTGGACTTCTGGGGGATAGGAGAGCTGAGTCCAATCTGAATCCAATAGCTGGATGCATTCTGGCGAGAGGCAAGGCACAGAGCAGCGAAGTTAACTCTGGGAGGACTGATTCCTCTCTAGAGACCAAAGGATGATCTGGACTTCCGCTTAGCAGCCTTGTATGACCACCACACTGGGGCATTCAAGAACAAAACTGAGATACTCTTACACCAGGAGACCATTGAGGATGTCCAGGGGTAAGTGATGGAAACAGTGCCCCTCCACCCTAAGGATGTGTGGCATGAGGTAAAAGAACACATGGTGCTGTGAGCAGGTCCATAGTTGTTTGTTTTGAGGGGAGGTTGTTTTTGTTTTATCTGCAGCATAGTTTTGTTTTGGGGGGGGTGTTTTTGGTTTTTGTTTTTTTGTCTTTATCTGTGCTGGGGAGCGAGCCTGGGGTCTCATGCATGCTAGGCAAGTGCTGTACCATGGAGCTACATCCCAGCCCTCATTTCTATATTTCATTTTTAAAACATGACAAGTCCTCATCCCGATAGTTCGTCTCTATCCAGTTAAGTTCATGGAGATAAACAAACACATGCTTTGATGATTCTAGAAGAGCAGTGGGGCCCTGGGGTCTTATGTACACGTTTCCCCTCTCACCACCTCCTTTCTGATTGACTCTCCCTTCTGCTCTCTTTCCACCATTGTCTAGAACCAAGATCCAGTTTCCTGGAGAATGTTTCCATGCTCCTTCAGCCCCCATGACTTCCCGGACCACCATCAGGCACTGGATCAACCCTAAGAAAGAGTCCATCCATAGCATTCAGGGATCCATAGGTGAGGATTAGACGACAGGGTGGGCTCATGGCGGCGGTGGTGGTGGGGTTGCTAGAAAGATGGCCAGGATCAGAGGCTCCTGGTTACTGGCTGATAGGAAAGATCAGAGACTATAGAGGGTAGGAATTAGTAATTAGGCTGTCACCTATCATACTAACACTAGGGGACCTGCTGAGGGTAAAACTGGGGGAGTCCGTTCTTTAGATTAAGTCCAGGTGGCATTTCGACCGGGCAGACACTGGACATGAATGTGGAAGTGAGGACCTTGGTTCACTTCCACCAGTCCGTCATATTTCAGTTTCCTACCTTTACAAGAATTTTCTCATGATATCAATAAATGCATTGATTAAAGGATTAAAAGGGGGCTGGGGCAAAGGGTCTGAAATCCCAGCTCACCCCGTTCTCTTCTCTTCCAGTGTCTCCTCACACTGCGGCCACCAATGGAGGTTACTCCCGGAAAAATGATGGTGGCTTCTTCTCCACCTAGTGGTGACAACCAGGCTAATTTCAACATGGTGGAACATGCAGCCACCCATCTTCATTAAATAGGTTTGTTCAAGATGAAGCCCCATGTGTCTGCTGTCCAGGGCGTTTTTGACCATTCTTAAAAGGAAAAAAAAATTCCCCAATTCTAGAAACTAGTCCTGTTGGGTAAATCTGCACCTTGGAAAGTCTTCTTGCCAGATGTAAGGGTTTGGGACAGAAGCACACTGGATTGGATGGGACACAGTATTTAGTGTACAAGCTTGTAAACTAAAGTCACTGCTACACAGAGCCACATTCGGCACATTTGGCACTAAGTCAGGGAAACAGGAAATAGACCCAGCCTGTTCTCTTAATGAGCCAGGTATCGCTATGGTACTACATAGTCTATAGCTAACTGCTAACATCACATTATAGGTGGTAGGTCTCTTGGGTTCCATCATCTGCTTTTCTTTGAGATCTCCATTTCCCTGGCCCTCCTCCTTGCTATCATTCAGCTCCCACTCTCCCACTTCCTGGAAGTCAACTGTCTTTTCTGTGTTAATTTTGCCAATGGCGTATAGACCCAATTCTCATAACCGTCATTCAAACACTTGGTGTTCAGATTTCAAGGTCCCTAAAATATGATGCAGTATGATGGTTTCTAATCATATAAGTCATGGGGTTTGGGGGATTGCTCAGTGGACAAAGTGCTTGCTGTACAAGCATGAGGACCTGAGGTTTGGGTCCCCCACACATCTGTACTTCTGGGGTTATGCAGGCGAGGATGCAAGCACAAAGGCGGATCCCAGGGCCTTGCTGGCCAGCCAGTCTGGCTGGATGAACTGAGTTCCAGGCTCTGTGAGAGACTCCATCTCAAACAAACAAAAACAAAAACAAACAAACAAACAAACAAATATGTATAAGACATCAATAAGTCAGAGAGAGAAAGAGGAAGACACCCAACTTCAACCTCTGGCCTCCACAGGTGTACACACAGAGGCATGTGAATCTGTACAAATATGCATAAAAATAAAAAAGTTAAAAAATTAAAAGGCAGCCGGGCGTGGTGGCGCACGCCTTTAATCCCAGCACTCGGGAGGCAGAGGCAGGCGAATTTCTGAGTTCGAGGCCAGCCTGGTCTACAGAGTGAGCTCCAGGACAGCCAGGGCTATACAGAGAAACCCTGTCTCGAAAAACCAAAAAAAAAAAAAAAAAAAAAAAAAATAAAAAAAA